>JAPZDV010000012.1:14945916-14967920 GCA_029814665.1 Acanthurus lineatus | reverse complement strand
ACATAAGAATATTGATACCATTCTTGTATTCCCTTGTGTTATTATGAAGCTAGATACAAAAGCAAGTAGCTTAGCTTAGCATTAAGAGTGGATCCAGTTAGCCTGGCTCTGTCCAAAGCCTTTTTTGACTCAACCAAAACCAATATCTTCACTATTGTTTGGTGGTGAAGTTTCCCATTAGCAGTTTCCCTGTCAAAATTAAGTTGCACAAGTTCACTCCGAAAAACTTTGGGTTTTACAGAGAAGTCAACTAGTTGACTAGTTGACTATCAAAGTGTCTAGTCAACAGTGTGCATCGCTGTTTATTAATCGTTCCTAATATAGTTTTATGTGTGTGGTACTGAAGGTTTTTGATGCAAGTTTTTTGTGTTTTTACAAGAAAGCAGCTGTGTAGTTGCTGTAGGCAGGCAGCAGCTCCAGCTCAGACAAGCTTGCTGGGGTTTAGTCCAATCAAATCAGTGCTCATTTGTAAAAGTCACTCAGAGTCAATTGAGGCCTTTGCTACTTAACCTGGTTAATCGACTGTTTAACGGCTGTGTGGAAGTTGTCGATGACTTCAAAACGTCAGTGGTTGTGAACGCCCTAACACACACTACCTTTGACCATATGCGGTCCAGGCATACACTACCTTTCCACTTTATTGAGGTGCTAACTGTAAGAAAGTATAATCTTACAATGTTCTCATCTTACGCTCACCCAGAAACCAAGTAAGTGCATTGCCAAATAATGCCAAACTATTCCTTTAGTCACAACAGTTTCTTTAAAAGTATTTAATTTACTTGCACCTTTGGAGATCATGTTGTAAACATTTAAGCAACCGCAGGCTTTAATCATTCTGGTAGATCGGTGAGGTTTCTTTGAGGCTTCTATTCTTAGTGACAATCCAGTGATGCAGTAAGTGAGGTTGATAGCAGGCAGAAGCGTTTGTGCTGTTCTTATTGATTCCTGCTTCCCTCCAGCTCTGGGATACTCTTCCCTCTGAAACTCCAGCTGGGCGTCACGCACCATGCTGCCAATTAGACTCTTTCTTGTGAGCACGCTCTGACAGGTAGTGTTTTCGGTGTTGTTTTTGTGACCTGTGTGTATTTTCGTCTGTCTTGTCTAATGTGCATGCACACTACTCCCATTCAGCTGGGGAGTTAAATCGTCCTCTCGCAGTTTTTCCTGACACACTCAGCCATGTGAATAACAGTTGCTGTGGCAACATTAATGCAAAGGCATGGTTTGTGTTTTTTTAATTCAGATCTCCACATTTCACATGTAAGCATTTTGTGCGTATGAGTGCATGTGAAGGTCCAAACATGTCCTTGAATTTCTGCTAACTTTTATATGTACATTATAACCACAGCTGCAATGAATAAATGCATAATGTTTCCTTGATAGTCAATGCTGTCATTTTCTTTTTGAGATTAAAAAATCGTGTTCTGACAGGATACAAGCGAGTAAAAATGGTCCATCTGAATGTGTGGGCACGGCCTCTTTCATCTGCATGGAGAAGGGCAGCTTTTTGTGTGAGACTGAGGCAGTGGGATATTTGAAAACTGAAGAGTTTGGAGGGCAAAAGCGCCGTGCATCCACAGGGCATCTGGTCATCGTCCATCTGGATGGACGATCTCTGTTTGAAAGTGCTATTTCCCTCCTGCAAACACACGCCCTCACAAAACCATGTCTGTGTGTGTCAAGTAGCTTGTTCATCAGATAGCTTGGTGAGGTTTATTGACTTGATTTCAGCTCGTTACATCCAGTTAAGTCGGCAAGGACATCTTGGCCTTTGAAAAGAAGTCCATGGCCTTTGAGAAGCAATACTCCATCAGAACTTTGGGCTCAGTCTAAGTCTGTTTCTTTGAAGTAGCAGACTGTGAAAGAGTGGGTTTGTGAAGATTAGGCTTATCTTTGCATCATCGTCCTTAGAGGAGGTGCCAGAGGCAGTACACTCAGTTTAAACATGGTCAGGCTGCTCTGTGGGCATCTCAAAGGGTAGAGTGAGGAGATATAGATGAGAGGAGAAGAGCAGCAACGTCTTCTTTACTGCCCTGAGCCAAATGATTCGAACTGGATGAGGATATTTATGTATTTTCATCATTTTTAAATTATTTGTGCACACAGTTGCCGTATTTATTTACAACGTATTGCTCTGATTTCCTTTTTGATTTCTGTTCTTTTTGTTTTGGACTGTTGTAAGGCTACTGATCAAAGTTAGCTGCAGAGAGTTTGTTAGCGGTTTTTAAAATGTTATGCATACATAATGCATGCATAAATGATGTTTTATTCACAAACGCTACCTGTGAAAATTATTTTCCCAGTTTTCAAGTTAATTTTCATTAACAACACTGTTGCACTTGAAGATGGACTCCTTTAAAAAATGCTGCAGAGGCACTGAGTCTGGTCCCTGGCCAGGCTGGACCAGGATTCAGATCTTTTACCCCAGTAAAAGTAGCAATACTGTACTTTGAAAATACTCTATTACAAGTATGTATTGTACACAAAACCTTACTTAAGTAAAATTATGTACTTCAGTTTCATAAGTAAAATGTCTTAATCAGCACAAAAATTGTCCCTTACATTGTTTGACTTTGTTTTATGATGGTTTTGGATGAATATTTCTGCTGTATTAATGTGTATGTTGCATGTTATGGATGTAAATGTTTAGGATTAAGCTAAATTTCACAGTTTTATGTAGGTAGTTTAACTACAGCAACGCATCATGTGTTTGTTATCTTTTCATAAACTCAGTGAACTGAGGGTTGGGGCTGGGGAGGGTTGTTAAATAGTTTATTTAGCTTAAGAGGTTGGAGAATTTGTACTAAATTGAGTACATGTAATTAAATTCCACGACTGGGATGGAGTAGTGTGGGTTTTAGTTTCTTTGGAATTTTGCTGTCTAATAAAAGCTCCACACTCAGTTCGTTCCCTGTTTACTGATATGAGCAGGTGGCCAAGGTTGGTTGCAAGTTTATTTTGTATTTAAGTCTCTTTCAAGGGTTTGTGATCACTAAGAGGTCTGACACCAAGCACAGTCCTGCACAAACTTTATCTAAACTGATGATTGTAATGCAACACTTTAAGAACAGTTACATCCAGCATCATCTTCAGCTTTGAGGATAAAACCTTTAAAGTATTTATGATGGGCAACTGTAGTGGGCTCATATGCAGAGAGGAAATTCAAGTCTTACAAATGTAAATCTAGATTGAGGAAGGAAAAAGGACATAGACAACACTTCGACTTTTTTAGTTTATCAACTTTGTAAATGGAAAATTAGTAGTTTTGTAATTCAAACCCACTTTTGCGCTGAAACAATTTGAATAATGTGATTATGTCTGTGGCAGAATTTGTGTCTGTATTGACATTTGTATATTGTTCTGTGACTTTGTCTGAGGATTCAGATAATTCTTTGGGAGTTTTCCAAAATGAAAGAGGTGATGCATTATCAGCTGTGGTAGGTGCTCCAGCGGTATCATGCTATTATACCTAGCCAATGTTGCTCCACAGGTGAGGAAAAATCTGCCTCACTGTATTTTTAAATTCTCTCCTGCTCCACAGCTGTGATTGTCATTTCAGCCAAAGGTCTCTTTATTTGCCCACAATTGATGGTCAAACCTTCATCTCCATCTCACACCGAGTCCGGACCTCCAGGTCAGAAGCACATTGTCCTCAGGACCACATGAATCCACTTCCCCTTTTCCCATTCTGCCTCTCTGGCTGCCCTGTGGTGAAAAGGCCACGTTGCCTTGCCACTGTGGGTGAGCAAATATTAAATAGATGCCAGATTACTGAGTAAGACCCCTCTGGGTGGAACATACGGCAGCTAATCCACAACCCCGTGGCTGAGGAGGCACAGGAGAAGAGCAGGAGCAGAGGTGTCAAAAGAGATCAGCTGTTGACATTTCCTAAAAAATGTGTTACAAGTACAGCCCTTTTTTTTTTTATAGCTGTTGCTATGCTGTGGACCTCCTTATGTGTGTGTCCGGGAGTTTGTTTGTTTTCCAGTGGATGCAGATGCTGGGCTTATGTAAAGTAGTCTCACAGACACTCAGTAGCCTGTGGGCACTTCCAAAAAGCAGGGGGAAGGAGTGGTTTTATTGGGGGAGACGGGACATGCTGGATTTGTTAAAATAGGGGGAATTATCTGCTAAAACCATGTTGCATGGTGTTTAAATGTTCAACAATGATACTTTGGTTCTTTTCCTCTTCATTCAACATACATGTGCAGTCTGTAAAACATATGCTTTACTTTTTTATTTTACATACTTTTACAGCATGTATATGTGTTGCTGCAAACGCAGAAACAATAATATGGTTGTGTTGGTTTTTCTGAGTATGTTGGCCCTCACGTAGCAAACACACTGATTGATTTTTAAGTGTTTTCAATTAAATTTAAAGCGACTGAAGTTCCTTGATATCACATTCCTTATTATCTGCCTCATATTTTCTTATTGTTTAAGTCCAAGCACACATTTTTCTTACAACAAATCATCACTTAACACCTGTCTGCTTCAGGGTTGTCTGTGTCTACCTATCTTTAATGGCAGCTTTGTAAATCATACTCTTTGGAAATTCTCAAGATTGCACACACTTATTTGTGAACAGACTGCATTCTCCCTTGTCATGCATGGTACTCTTCAACACTTTAACAAAGCTAGGAGTGTTTCCTATATCTGCTGTGGCAAACCTGTTTGTGCACATCCCACAAAACAAGCAAATAAACAAATAAAAACATATAACCTAAGCATAGAGATATTGTCTTGCTTTATGTTAAGGTACTTAATCTGACACTATAGCTGAAAGGCTTTTAGTGGTCATTCCAATGATGCTCCAGCACAGATTTCATGTCAGAGGCAGACCAGTAACACTGTCAGAGAAGTCCTCCTATCACCATGTAAGTGCAGTTACAGGTTTGTCACAAATATTCATGCTCACAGTAAGATGGGCGATATAAGAGGGAGATGCTTCCTTATTATATCAAATAATATTAGATTCTCATTTTTGACTCTTTTGTTTGAGCCTGAAAGATGTCAGAAATGTATGACTGTGCTCTCTGAAGCTGAACCTCCAGCTGTAATAAACAGAGCAGGAATAATAAGAGAGGTGCAAGTCGCACGGCACCCACACTGTGGACATTTCACGAGGTGGAAGTGTGGAAATGTCTCATCCGAAGATGTTTTATCCCACCTGAGGCCAGTGCTGCACTGCAGAGCGAAGCTGATTCCTTCTTTGTAATTTTTTATTCACTGTAGCAGTACAATAAATTCCAATATGAAGATGACGAATAAACAAAAGAGAAAATAAAGAGAAAATGTAAAAATACAGATATTAATATAACGCTCGGTAAAATAAAAGTTCAGCATGTGTCGCTCCTGAGCAGAATGAGACTCAAGCTGCCTTCAGTAGTGAAGAACTCCCCCTCAGAGGGGCAGACACATTTGTATGTACACGGGAGTAAACCCTGCTAGCACAGGCAGAGTAGTTTTCTCTCTCCATCACCGAAGAGCAGGGGATTCAGGTTTGACACGAGGATTGCAGGCAGGTGTCTGTAATGCCGGGATGGGGTGTTCTGTGTCTCTGTTTCTGACTGCACGTGTCTTTGTACAGGCTCTGGAAGGCAGCCATGTTTTATTTGAGAGGGGTCTCAAATGAAATAGGGCCCAGCGATGTAGTTATGCTAGGATTAAACTCTGAATCAGCCATGATCAAAACCTGAGCTTTCATCTCCTCTCACCTCATCAGTGTTTTCATGTCGCCTCGTCCTTGTTGCCAGCATCACTGCCCACTTGCTGCTCTGGCATCTTAGGGGGAATTAAGGAGGTTCAAAGCGGGAGGGGGGGGTGCTCGCTGTAGATGCTGTGTTGTCTCATGTGAAAGTAATTGTCAAATACCTTTTCTGCCGCTGTGTCCTTCACTCTCTGTCCCAGGCGGCTTTATAATCCATTGTACTTTAGAAACCTCTAGTCCATTCTTGAAGCCTCCATGAGAAAGAAAATGTCGCCTTGGTTTTAATAGGATTAATAAAGGTCTTCAGGGAAACATTATCAAAAAGATTATAAAGAGAGAGATGAGAAAATAAAACCAAGTAGACAAATGTTAAGTTAAATGTCACTCCATACTTTTTTCTATTAAGGTTATCCAACAGTTTGTCTTAGATGTTGTCAGTTTTGCAAGACTTCGACTAAAAAAATATAGATTCTTCTGTATTTATTGTAAATGTGGACACTTTTCAGTTATTTCAGCACAGGGGACGCATTTTAACTTTTTGTCTTAACTCATAATGGTGTTTGTTGAACTTTGTGACCTGGTTTCTGGCTTTGGATTGATGTCCCATCTCTGGCAGATTGTTTTCCAAAACTGTGGTCGTGCTGTAACAACACCTGACCTGAAAAATACCTACACTTGTCTGAGCCTTATTGATTGATCAGTGATGATTCTGGGGTTGACAACTCTGTGTGCACAGGTAATTGCAGCTTTTAGAGAACTAATGAGGGTGGTGTTTCTTTAAAAGCTGATGATGGGGAGTTTTTATGCTTTAGAGAGCAGTTTGTCAAATGCAATACCTTTTAATTAAGCAGATACACCAAGGACTGTTGTCATATCCTCTATTTTCTGTGTGTGTTTGTTTGTGTATAAATGTTTGTGTGTCTGTGTTTTTTTTTTTTTGCTTCTCTTCCTCTGTGCAGTTAATTCCCAAAGAGGAGAATTTTATTTCTGTTTATTTAATTTTTGTGAATCTGGCATCCTTATGTAATCAGATCCTCCTGCAAACACTCAAAAGTTCATTTCAATACAGCTACATTTTCACTGACTCACGCGCAGACAGACCGTCACTGACTTGATCTAAAATATGTAAACCCTAACTGTAAACCCTCTGACTTAAGCTGATATTCAAATATTGGTTCTCAATTAAAGTTACTTAAATTAAAGTTTTGTTGTTTTCTGAATCAAATCCTAATTGTAATGTTCTGATTTTGAGAGATACAATAAAAATGAAATCAGGTTCATCTCTGCAATGGTATAACCTGCTCCCAGAAAAGGCATAAGAATATATGTTTACATTTTTTAGATACTTTTTTATTATCACAGCCTTTGGTAGCATTAACCAACCTCACCGGCTTTGACTTTGCTAAACAGCTACTGTCTAATTTTAGTGTGTTAGTCAGGATGCAGATGCAGGAAGTTTTTGAGTCAGAATCAAAAGTAGAATTACACATCAACATTAGCTTATAGCGGCAAATGAATATTATATGGGGATCCCACTGTGATGATGCTGTGTGCGTGACAGTATGACTGCAGCCAAGAGGTGATTAATGAGAATATTATTCACAAGGGCTTGATGTGGGGCTGAAAGAGAAGGTGTGGTTGGCAGTCGTGAGTGAACTAATGTGGCTGAAACGCTGGCTTAGGTGAGGTGTTCAGGTCACAAGTCAGAGCTGACAAACATTTAGACAAACACATTTACACTCACATTCACACAGACAGAAAGTGTTTCAGTTTCCAGTTCATCTATAATCCTCTTGTCTCTGTATTTCTGAGAAAACCTGGAGAAAACTCAGAGAACCAACACACCAAGAATCCAAAGTGAGCCAACTCTCAATCTTAAAGGCGTGCGTGCATGCCACCAACCACTCGTGAAAGTAGCTGCTGGAGCTCATTTCATTTTCTGCGACTGTGAAGAGACAGGCTGATGTTGATCACATTTGGCCCACCTCCATGTTTTGCCTGCGTGGAAAGCCTGTTTGAGGCTGAACTTGCAGGCAAAATTACCCATCAGCAGACAGTATTTGCACTGGTGTTGCCATATTTAATGTGCTTCCTATCACTTAAACACCATTGGTTCTGCAGCTAAAACTCAGCTAGCTAAACCTTCCATTAGCACAATTTGTGCCAGAGGTGATAGTTGATATATATATATTCATATATTTACTGTCAAATATTGATTAAAAAAACCCACAAGATTGAAGCAGTACATTGTTTGAATCCTTAGTATTTGGTGTGAATGAATTACAAGGGATAATTTAGTCATGTTTTGCTTAGTATGAGATAAAATCTGAATAAATGATGCATAATAGTGCTATTTTAATATTTGTGTAATGTTTTTGAGCTCCTCCTTGCATCTCCCTGTGGACAGCACACTAGCTGTATGTCACATTCTAACTAGCAGCGAGCCTGGAGCTGCAGTGGGAACAATCTATGTGTTAAAGATGCCTGGTGAGCCATTCCTCATTAAAAGAGATGAGGCATCAGTGGTTTGTACTGTGAAGCCTGGAGAAATGCTTCATGGGTGCAAATATTGATTCTGTTTATACTCTCCCTGTGGGAAGAATGTTGTAGATCCATGTGGTTGAATATTTGCTGTGATTAATGATCAAAGAGTGGAGTCATTAAGAATTTTCTCCAATGTATCTTAGAATTCATTATTTTGATTTATATATAAAAAATGCAAATTTAATAGCATTTATCCTGGATATTAAAAAGTAGGTGTTTATTTGTACAAAGAAGCAGAGAAGTGAAATTGGATCGCAAGTGGTCACTTAAAGTGCATGTGGGGACACATTTTAACACCAAGTGTCAACTGACGTACACAGAGTTGTCCATTTTTGATCAGATTATCTGGGACAGGTGTTTGTACCAGATGTGTGCAGGTGTGCACAGCCCCACTGACTGTTTGATTTTTCTAAGAGGAAAAAAAAAGAGGGCCAGGGTGTAAACTGATGAAATACAGCTCATTAAAAAAAGGTCCTTGCTTTTTAATGGACTCATCATGCACTATCATGGTGCGTTCACTGCCTGTCCCACTGTGCGCTCCTCTTGCCTCTCACCTGTTTGTAAAGCAGCTGAAGCCAGGAATCAGGAGATGAATGGTGTTGATTAGGAGACGGTGTCAGCGTCGTCTTCTGCCTGCTCTGTACTCGCTGCTTTACATCTTAACCAACTCCGACCAAGAAGGCAGCGGCTCCTGGGAGAGGCAGGAGGCAAATTTGTTTATTTGCAGATGCAGCCAAGCGTGTTCATGAGAACGAGTGGATGTTGGAAAAGGCGTTTATGCATCTGTGTGCATGCAGTTATGCCAACATGTGGGGGCGTGTGTTCGTGTATGTATGTATGTATGTGTGTGTGTCATTGTTAAGCTGCAGAGCTCGTGTTTTCCATGTCACCAAGTGTGCAAAAAATAAAAAAAGGGCACAGAGCTGCGTGTGAGCGGCTAGATTAGATTAGGGCAGCAAATTGATTGTAAGCGTGTAGTTGTCTCCATCGGAAAGTGCCACTGATTGCGGAGGCGGGTGAGCGTGCTGGCGCCTAATTTGATCACTCAGCAGCTAATGCAATCTGCGTTACGGCAGCTATTGCAGATTGGGATTAATGTGCCAATAGGCCGAGCAGGAATGGAGAGGTGGAGGAAAGTTGGTCGGCTGGATATCACACACACGTACACACACACATGCACACACAGCGCTGTGATCTGTAGAAGTTACAGAAGGACAGAGGTCCACACATTATCTATTTACCCCACTGTGGCCAATTAGGCTACATGGTCTCAGAAAACACAAGATCAGGACGAGTGATTTCATTCACTTTGCATTTTCTGACGTTCTCCTACCTGTTTGCATAAAAATGATACAATTATTTTGATGAGATAAAAGTATAATTGAAAAGAAGAATGTTGTTGTGCTTCTTTGCAACAGTGAGTTACATCAGTGACAGGTGCTCTGGTTTGAAAATGAGTTTATCTTTGAAACACTAACCAAAAGGAAGAAATGTGTATTTTACAGTTTGGATAAGAAGTGCCTGTCCATGCATGAAGCGGAACATATAGCACCGGACATCCATATGTTTAGCTGGAGAGGCTGTTTGCTTATTGCCAATGAACATGTTGAAACAGCATTTGCATAAAGCAGCAACAGTGAGCCACACACACACAGAGTGGAGCCGTATGCTGTGTGTCATGATGACTGCTTGCTTCTGTGTTTGTGTCCGTTCTCGGTCCATGTGCACATGCTAAAAAGTAACAAAAAGAAAACTGCATATAAAAATATTGCTCTGCAAAAACACTACAGGATACATTCATAATGCTTAAATTCAGCAACAACTTTTCCGAGATTTCTCTATTTCCATGTCTATGTTGTGCTTCTTTCCATTGGTCAGCTCGGCTTTAGAGTTTAATTACTCCATAGAGTGCGATGGGCATGTGTGTGTGTTGATTAAGCTGCGTCCTGTAGTTGTGTTCAAACAGACCTCACATAAAACGGGTGAGAGAAAGGAGAAGCTGGTTATCGCGCTGATAATAAGGGTCCTGCCTGTCCTCTGTCCACTCCCATTATCTCCTGTCACATTCACTCCCAGACCCAAATGCCACATTAGCATGCCTGAGACCCGGTCCCACAGTGGCATCACGCTGACAGGTCTCATACCTGCACTGCCTGTAGATCTCCTTTTCAGACTGAACAGCAGCTCTCATCATGGTTCCTGCATCACTTCTCTCCTCCTGCATCTATAACTGTATTCGCACAGACAGTAAATAGCACACTGTGGAAAATCTGGGCACTGCAAGAAGAGCCTGTTTGAAGAAAAATCCTTGATTCTATTTACTTCCGCCAGCTTGACTACAGAAGATGCTGAAGGACTTTGTAATACATGTAAAACAAGACAATCAAGAAGGAGCGGGTAATCACATACACAGGGCATGCTTTTAGGTTATTACCAGCAAGGCTAGGGGATATTTATGCTTTTTTATGCTGTTTAATGGCTCGAGTGCACCAAGTGTGATTCTGAGCAACACTGTAATATGTCACACTGTGTCACAAGAGGGCCTTTGTTCCTGAGGGGACGATGAAACTGTGGTTCGTTCCTCACCTTTGCACCGCTGCAGCTCCACAATCAGAGCCCAGGCATGTTGCGGTCAGCAGTGTCATCCAGCAGGGGACTGAGCCCTGGCCATAAGAGCTCCATCAGACAGCTGATGCTTTCTTTACCTCTCAGACATTTTATTTATTTTGGATTTGGAACCAAAGCCTTATTTTCACACTCACTGTGTTTTTGTTGGAGGCACACACATCCAACCATATGACTTTCTCATCTCTGCTAATAGAATTTTGTGGAGCGTAGCAGTAACATGGCGTTAGTTAACCTAGACTGGACTGAAAAATATCCAGCTCCTACCTGAGAGAGCCAGACATCCCTCAGACTTAACAGCCTGAATATCACACAGCCACAGGTTGCTGTGCAAATAGTGTTTTTACATTTTCACAGGCGGTTTCCTGTCAAAACCAGAGCTGACAGCTGCTGTTTGGTGCATACAGGCGCATAAGATGTGGAAAATGTTACTTTCACGTCGTGCAGTGTTGAATTCAGTTTGAAACTTCATGAAGTTCACTTAGAGGCATTCAAATCTTAAGCTGTGTGTGCTTTAACATTTATTCACCTGAGTTTCTCCATCAGCCATTGTGTCCAGTCAAAGGACGCAGATTTGAATGCATTTGCTGTTTGTTTAACCAGAGAATAGTTGAATGCCTCTGAATGTTTAATTTTCAACCATAATTTATGTAGAATCTTTTCACTTAAATTGTTTTAGTTTTATAGAACCAGAAAAATGTAAGCTGGCATTGATTTTTTTAATGACACCGTATTGAATAAAACAATATAAACCTCGAACACAGTCTAGTAGCTCTACAGAAAATATAGATTCATCAAATCTTTCATGTTCATTTGACTCCTTAATTTGATGCCAAGGTTTGTAGTACTATTTGGAATGATCGTTTTCATATTAAGTGTTTTTGAAGAGTTTACATTTATCCTTGCCAATGTTAACCTTTTAAATAAGGCAGCTCTCATGTGTTTGTTTAGTTTATTCAGGATTTTTAACCCTTTTCCACATAATGTTAATTTGCAGAAGCTTAACATTAACTTGTTCAGAGAGAATCTGGCTCTTTGCACTTCTGTATGTTTTCTCACCCTGCCTTGAATAAAAACACTTCTCAGATTGCTGTTCAGGATGATGCATACTGTAACTGGCATTTAGCTTAATATGAGTAATTTGTGTAGCTAATTAAAACTAAACTTTGAGAAGAGAACCAGTCATGATTCTTGAGCGCTGACTGAAATTTATATTTAGCATATTTTCAGTTTATACTCAAAATATGACCTGAATGATGATTATGAAGTATCAACACGGAATAATAAGTGTTTACTGCAGAGGCTATGTGCAAGTTTTACAGAGTCCTCCTGTTATTTCGTCCACTCCCCCAATGGTATCACTAATAATCATTAACAACGGCACAAAATCATTAAATTATGAAGTGTGTTTTTGGATTTAATACTTTTCCAGTTTATTCAATAATCAAACAACTAAGATTTCTTCAGTTGAAATCTAATACAAATGGAAAAAAATGGCTTAAAACCTACCAAGAAAGCCGTGCAACAGAGATAACATCCAATTAACAGCCAAAGATACGTGACGAAACGAAGATAAGCACTCGTCTGCTCCTTTAAGTGGCACTCGGCCCTGGCACTGCTGTTAAATCAATTAACTGTGGGAAGAGAGTGTGGGAGAGGAGGGGTGGGGGTGGGGGGGCTTCTCATCTGAGAGGCAGATGTGGTATTTTAACATTCAACTTGCCACAGGTTATGAATCAGCAGGCTTAAAGGCACATCTCTCTCCACCCACTCCGTACAGCTTCTCTCATTACTACAACCACCGTACGTGTCTTTATTGGCCCATCCGCCCCTCCCAATGCCCCCTCTAATTTCCTTGTTTGTCCTCAGGGGCTGGAAACATAAGGAACTGGAGGAAAGGTTAATGTTACACACAAAGGATGTCAAAGTGTGAAGCTCAGCCAAACAGCCACGTGAGCCCCCCCTCGAGAGACAAAATGATTAAAACTGGTGTTTTTCACATTTTGGTTCATCACCTATAAAGTAAGATGAGCTCGCCCCTGAACACAGGGGGGTTCATGTAGTATGTGGGATGGTGAGAAGTACAAATGGAAGCAGTTCTAAGATGCCTGCCAGCAGTAGCTTTAGGAGCAATGAATGATTGAACGGACGCTGGGAGACAAAGTGTGTGAGCCTTCGTGAGCTTCAGGTGCCTCAGGGTCAGACACAAGGGTCAGGCACACGCACCGTTTCACGCAGAGATCGCACAAAACTGCTGCAACCAAGTCTGTTTTTTACATCGCATTTATTTTTACGGGTTTTAGATTTTATATAGCGAGCTGGCGTTGGGGAACATGAAGAGACATGACGGGTCTGATGTGACACCCAACAGCACCAGCACCTAGTGTTGCATGCTAGCAACTGCTCAACATGGCAATGGCAATAATTTACCGTCTCTGTTATTCAGTGGTTGTTTCTCTCCTCTGCTGGGATGATAAGGAACTCCTTGACCCCTTTTACCTAAATACTCTCTCATTGGCTGTTCTTTTTTTGAGTTAGCCTGCTTTTTTTAAAATCTGCCATCGATGCTTCACACAAAACGTTAAACCCCCGTCCTGGTGCGTAGGCTCGGCTTTTTACACAGAAGTCAATTTAGAGCTGTTACTACCTCCCTTGCCGGCTCAGAGGTGGAAGAACCATGACCTCCCCCATTCCGCATATGTAACCTTACACAGAACAGTGAGAACAGGCTGTGTAAAAAAGGGACTACAGAGTTTAGGAGCAGGCGGATCTTAGAAAATGTAAAAAAGAGTCAAACTGCATCTACACTAAGGAGGATTATGTTTGCTTTGCACCATGCATTCATAATCATGCCAGCAACTAAACAAACACAGATCAGTGTCTTACTGACATGCCTCTGGGAGCTATTACTGCAGCAGAATACTGTAAAAACCAATGTAGTGTGCAGGCGAATGCCACGCAGCGGGCATTCTGCAGTAAATAAAGAGCTTTAGACGGACCCAACCCTCTGACCTCGGGTCCCTCAAAAGTGCCGACCGCGCGCTCGTTCCTCTGTGAACCCAAGTGAAGACAGCTAACAGGGCGACTCAATTTATTAATGCCATTCATGAGGCTGTCGCTCAGAGGAATGAGGCAGAGCAGGGCAGGGTGTGAAATACCATAACAGCCTTCATGGCACTGAGCGGTTTGCTGAGCAGGATGGCAGGAGGTGATGGGATTCATCCGAGTGTAATGAAGAGCACCGCATGAGCGGAGCGGTGAAGAGCGCGTTTTTGCCGTGTGGAGCCCCAGACAGCCTCCTCTTCCTCCTCTCAGGTCTCCTGTGTATATATTTAGGGCTTCTTAAATGGCTGGCTTATGGCATGTAGTTCACCTACTCAGTTCAAGCCTGAAGGAGCAGAATCACTTTGCAGCAGCGTACCAGCGAGCTGTGCTGCAGTTCACAGACTATGACTGTGAAGATAGATCTGAAATGAAGTGGATAACACACAGATGAGCCCCAGAATATGTGGCAAAGGTCAGCGTTTGTAAATAATGCAGCTGCAAAAGGATTAGTTTGTATTTCTTCCTTAAAACAGACGGTCTTAAGTCTGTCTTCAAACAAAGCTCACAGGCCTACATGTAAGCTAAAAGTGTTATTAGCTCCAAATCAAGGAAAGCAATGCCATGAATGCTACCTGCGAGAGTACTTGTATCTTTTTTTAGGCTAGCTTAAATATCCTTTGAAGAACTTTAATTTGATTATGAAACTTCTATTTTTAACAAAGTTATTCTTGACTTGACTAATGCCTTTCAATGGGTCTGATTACAAAATATTAAAGCTGTTTCTTCAGGCAGAGCACAAAAAATAAATATCTCATTTTATGGCAGTTGGTACTTTTGTATTAGCAGACAGCAGCAGAACAATTGGCTTAAAATGTAAGGTTTTACGTTGGCTTCGGTACCAAGCTACATTTGCCATTAGTTTATAATTATAGAGACAAAACATTTTTAGCTTTAGCTCAACAAAAATACTGCTACTGAACTTGAGGATTACAAGTTACTTAACATTACTAAAACAAAATGTAGTTTTGTTCACTATCAGCTTTTTACAGTTGCTAATCTTTCATAGCCACAGATAGATACGGATGATTACATCAACACTGTGTTTTCTGCAAACAGTTGTGTTTAGAAAGGAAAACAGAGATACAAATGTGTTGAATCTTTATTTTATTCCCTTCAAAAACAAATGCACACACAGATTGAGATGTCTATGACAGGAGGCAGTGGTGCTCATGTTTCCTTTATCCACAGAGGCCACCAGAATCAACAAAAATTAAATTTCCTCATAGATGCTTTAAGCCAACAGGAAGAGGTGGTGTTGGTGACCTTTGAACTTGCTGTGTGTACGGTTTGGTCACTTGACTAATTATCTAGTATCTCTCCAGTGACAGTGCTTTCTGTTTGCATTCACACTATGAAATCAGAGAAAAGACTACGTTTTTGAGCTGGATTTATCTAATAAGATTAATAATATTTCCACCTACACTTCAAAAGAGCATTTTTGCACAACCCCCCCCCCCCCCCCCCAACCCATTTTCTAACATTGGAGTGATATTAGAAAGAGACATTTTCAATGCCTGTTTACTCTTTCGACACGCACATAAGCATGCAAAAGTTGACTTAGGATAGACCTGAAAAATGTGGAGGTTTTTTAAGATTTACTGGTTTTGACAAGTTAATGAACAGTTACACATTTAGCAGTTGTTGTATTTTGATGTGTAATAAAACCAACGTGTGTGTTGCCATGTTGAAAAGGGATAAACAACAGACATATCTATATTCCACTCTGCACACTATGATGTCTGCTTGTTTTCTGCAGTGCTTGATGAGCCAGAAACGGGCGATTTGATAATATCAGACATAGAAAAGGCTTGAAATCAGACTGTGTGTGTGTGTGTGTGTGTGTGTGTGTGTGTATGTGTGTAGGCGGGCTGCTTTGCTTTTGCACATGTCTGCTAATTGGAGAGAATACCACTATAAATAGAGTTTTCCTGGAACCTTGTACACACTGAGTGGGAAGTCAAATTTGTTTTAGATACTTTTCCTCACAATGAAACTTAGCATGTGTGCGCGCAGGCATGTGCACACACACGCATGCTTCATCTGACAGTTATAATCGGGCGATGAGCTGCAACCTGGGATGCTTCCTGTTTGCCGTACATTGATGACGCGTCTTAACGGCAACACTCCGCCACAGTTGAGAGCAGAACAATCTGCTTTGCCTCCATGCATCTTCCCCCTGTCACTGGCACGGCCTCTGCTGTGAGGAATGCTTTCATATGGATCCACTGTCCCCTGAGACTCGTTGGCAGCTTATTGTTCTCCATATTTTCGTGTCTTGGGAACTTTTTCATACTCGGCTGAAAATGAAGATAAATTGCTCCGCTGTTTTATGTGGCGAGCAGGGAACAAATTTACATTTTCTCCTCTCCTTGGTTCATTTGCATATATGCTCATTTTCTGTGTTTCTCTATCCGCGGGCCACTGGACTCTGTGTTTTCTGTTTACTTTAGTAGATGTAGTGTAATGATGTCAAACGAGCATATTTGCTCATAGCTCTCACTGAAGTTTCACATGTATAAATATTGTCACTTGGTGATTTTTCCTCAACCTTATTCCAGGTGTCCCTCCAGAATTTTCTGGTATAATCACAGCATCAGTGTCAAGGTGCATTACAAACTTAGTTTCTCTATTTTATGCTAAAATGCTCACAAAACAATATGAATTGTAGAATTGTAGCCTCTTTTTTTTGAAGAATTTAAGAGTTTGAAATCATTTCGTGAAGCTGAGTCTGTTCGTAAGCGGGGGAATTTACTGGAAGGTCTTTTTTCTGTACGGGGTTTTCTAGCCTTTTGATCTTATTTGATTTTCTTCTTGGCAGCCGTCAGCCGGGCCTGTGAATCATCTCTAAAATGTTTCATCATCTCACACTGGCATATTTAACATCGTTTTCGTCTCTGTCACAAATCCTATTAGTATGATGAAGTTGACTCAGGGGCAAACCTTTATTTGAGAGACTGAGGATAAAAACCAGTAGCCAAAAGAAAGAATCATATTCATGTATGTTGTTCTTTAATAAATAATCTGAAACTAAATTTGTTCCCCTTTTTTAAAAGAAACATTGTAGGAGGAATTTTGATAAAAGAACATCTAGACCTTGTTTGAGTATTTGATGACGCTCAGAACATGTCTTCTGAGCCTGAACAATGTAATGACCACAAAACTTAAATTGGCAATACTGAGTCAGACATTGATTGTGGTACAAAAACATGTTTCTCAGTAACGTTCATGAGCAGAACACACAGTTGTGCTTGTACCTGCAGGAGAGCATTCGCTCAAACAAAATGTTCAAGAAAACAGGATTATTTTCAAGTCAGTTGACTGTTAATTTCTCTTGTCCACTTAGTTTTTTAATCGCACATCATCCAGATTGATAGAAAGTATAGTAGAGTAGATAGTAAAGTTGGAATATTGAAACTTGACACACTTTGTCCATTGTACTGTTTGCCTGAATTTTGTTCTGTTTTCATTCCAGCTTTTCACTTTATGTTCCACTAATATGAAGTGGGGATAACCATAAATGCATAAATGCTCAACTGTAAAACATTACAGGCTTCTTTCTAAACCATAATCACATGATGATCGATGATTATGACAATCGTGGTTTGTATGTTTTAATAGACATCTCATTAACACAAAGTATCACTGGTGGTATTTTTTTCTTCTTCTTTTTTTTCTCATTTTGCTCTTTGGAGAGAACTCCTGTGCTTCAAAAGGCGTTTGGCAGCCACTCCGCACTCCCCCCACGTCTTCTGCAATCCCTCAGATTATCAAAGTATCCGGTCTCCACGGAAAACAGAGAGGGGGGATCTTTGGTAGAGGCGGTTGCCCTGGCAACAAGCTCAGTTAAGTCAGCTGCCCATAGCAGAGGTAAAACATAACCAACTAAACCACATCACTCGGAGCTGACGGGCAGATGACGGGATGGAGCGCGAACCTGTCGCAACCCAACGAGACAACCAGGGTGAGGACGGATCGAAAAATCCTGCCGCTTCAGATCAGTTTCAGTGGACACACTGGTGCATTTTTGTACCACTCACTCTGATAAACTGTAACGTTTCTGAAGTGTGGTGCTGTCTGAACTGTGGGAGTTCACTAAATCTGTTATTTTCTTCTCTTAAAGTTTCCTCCCTTTGTCTCCTCCTGTGTTTTGACCTGCGGTGACACTAGAAACAGTGTACTGTGGTAAAAGGTTGGTTGAACAGGCAGCAGTCATCCCAACAACTGATGCATTTCTGTGTATGTGTGTGTGTGTGTGTGCTCTGTTCTTTAAAATATCCCAATTCATTTCAATTATCTGCTGCTGGTAATTGGTGAGTTCTCCTCATTCCACAAGCTTTCATAGCTTTTCACTTTTATAAATAAGAAAATAAACTTACAAAATGTCAAAAAAGAATATTTACTTAAATCTATTTTCCTTATTAAACAATAAAATATAATCATAATCTTTCTGAATTCAACTTTCTCTCTTTCACTGAACCAGGACCAGATTTTTTGGCTTGTTAACTCATGATAAAATACACTTCATTCAAGCTTGACAGAAAGAAATTAAATACACCAGATCCATCTTGATTTGTCTCTCCACTGTTCCAACAGCTCTGATTTGGTTGAATTAAACCCTTCGTTCACTAAGTTTTATGTGATAGTTAGATGCGACTCTACCTGCTGTTTTTTTTACCCATCTACCCATGCATTTCTCTGCCATCACAGGCATTTAGGAGGTACAAGGTTAGCTCAGCTCTCACTCATTATTTGGAGACAGACCATTAAATTAACAAAATTTAATGACAAAAATTACCAGTGAAAAACCGGTGATGGACTCAACCAATCAGAAATAGCCGATACATTCGTCCAACCACTCAGCCCTGCTGTGGTGCTGTAATGAAGACTTCCTCATTAAAAGTGAGGAGATACTTTCCACTTAAAAACACACACCAGGGCTTTTGACATCTGCAGTCAAACACACTTCAGCAGCGTCCCGTCTTGTCTTGCACATGTCCTACTTATGCATTTTGTGAGCGTGTGCTTCTGAGCTGCTGTCACTCACACCGCATTGTGTCGTGGGTTGTTAGGTGGAGCTGCTGAGCGCTTCACTTTCCCTCACATGTCTGTGCAACAGCTCCTTTTAAGGTAGACTGTCAGGCTAGTGCCATGTGTTTCACTGAAAGAAGCAGTCAGTGTTGACATTTCCATCACCCATGCACCCGTCAGCCCCGGCAGAGAACTGGAAAAAACTGTACCTGACAAGCGGCAGGTTCTCCTTCCCAACCACGGGTTCGTCTGAAGCCCTGTCTCTCTTGCTGGTGTGTTACAGTGGGACTGATTTGTGTCTCCCTTTATTTTATTGGAAAAGGCCTCGCTTCCTATGGACTGCTGCAGCTTTCATGCACTTAAAAAGCTCAATAAGTTAGCTCCAAAGCTCAATATGTTACATCAGGTAGAGAAACATTTATTGATTCTCTGTTTGAAGCAGGATCCAAAATCCTAAAAAACTAAATAATGCATGTGTAAATCATGTGGTGTAACACTGACAGTACCTGAGGTAATGACCTGAGCAGGCATACAAGGCTCTGTCAGGGCTGATGGTGTTCCAACTCGGCCTTGTACTAAAAGGAACTTTGCTGCTGACATGGACCTTACCTACTCTTCCTACAAACCAATTAGTGTCTGACAAGTTGGAAATGTTGACACAGAAAGAGCTGAGAGTACATGTCCTAAATGATAATATCAAATACTGCAGCACAGCACCTAACAGACAGGTGTTCCTCTCATCACTGTGTGGTTAGTTCTTCTGGGTGGTTGTTAGCAATGCAGCATCATTAATATAAAAGTATGAATACAACACTGTAGAAGCTGTTCAGGAACTGTGAGAGAAAAGCCCTTAAAGCACAATACAGCAGCTATATACCCGGCAGGTATTTAAACTGAGAAAGCTCAGTGAGATTCAAGAGCGACAGACGGGGGAGCTGCTGCTGGAAGTTAAAGTTTAACCTCCGGGGATAACTCATAATGAGTTCCTATCAGAGGTGGAGTGACAGCAGCTGGAGAGACACTTTGGACTGACAGACAGAAACAGTGATGGAAAGCTGTGCAATAGACATGCTAATGGAAGGGTTTTTTTCTCAAACACAGGCCCTTTCTGATGAGGATTTTCTTTGCTATTTAAATAGTAATTTAGACTCAGTGAGGTGTGGCCATATTGAATGGGCTTTGGGGGGGCAGCTGGGTCAGACCTAAGCGTCCTCTGGAGCAAGGTGATATGCTTTTCAAAGAAAAGAGTTTGAAAAGTACGAGCAGAGGAGTGTCAGAATGTCAGAAGGGTCCGGGGTTCTTTGTAATCTGCGTGTTTTTATATTTCAGATGAAACATAACTTTTCATTAATGTGTTTAAATTTATATGATTACTATTATAATTATTAATTCACATATTTTACTGATGGCTCAGTACCCTCTGTGTGCAGTATCCTTTATGATCTTTAGTTTTGATTATGTTACTTGATCCTCATCAGCACTTTACAGACTCTGGGAAACCTGGTGACCACTTGGTGGAAGCTGATGGGGACCAGCATGATGAAGAACCTGCTCTTTTCAAATTTATGCTTCAAACCTGACCTTTTGCTAAACCTTAAAGCCATTATGGACCTTTTAAAAAATGGAAATTTACATTTCATGTCAATGTAGCAAATGGAGAGTGCTGATGAAGACCATGTGTCATGATTAAATGCTCCAGAGCAGCTTTGAAATACATTATAGAACTTGTTTTATTGTGGCGAGTCCAATCAGGTCTGCTTCGGCTCTTAACTAAAGAACTGACACGATTGCAAGGATTTAAGCTTTGACCTGACGTTAGTAACAGAGTTCAGTAAGACAGCTTGAATTGTTTAATTCAGATGATGTACTATAAAATCTACACTTATTATTAAAGTCATGGTATAGTTGTTCTGATCATGCAACTCTTTAAGCCAAAAATCATCACCACAGGAAGCTTAATGAAGAGAAACTCAGGCAACATTGTAAAATAAGTTAAAATGCAAAATGCAATGTAAGTCTGTGCTGAAATTGTGGTGGTGGAGGGCAGGCAGGGTGAAGCAGGTGATGTGGTCTGACAGTGTGTTATGGAGTTTACAGCCTGAGCAGAGGATGCTGAACACCTGGGCAGATTAGAATATTGATTAGGCGAGCCAATGCAAAGCATATAAGGGATACTATGTCACAGAAAAGTCAGTGGAGAAAGTAGAGAGTACGAGTGAGCCAATGACAGTACCACCAAACAATCTGACACTGGAGCTGTGTGCAGATCAGGTCTTTATGGCAGAGACTTGATGAGGTGATGAACAGGTGTGTCCCTCTGCTGCAGCGAGAACTGGTGAGCCATACCGTTCACACACACACACCCACACACACACTGAGGAGAAGCAGGAAAAGGAGGAAGACAAAACAGAGAAATAACTCGAATGTCGCTGTGACATATTCCATTTGAACAACACAGCCTTCCTTTCACAGAGACTTGCTGTTCTTTTTCCAGCTTCAGATGTCAAAGTTGAAATTTGTTGCATCTTTGCCTGTAATTTTCAAACTGCACGTTTTCATATCACAGTTTTTTTGTTGACCAGTGTTTATTTTTTATGTTCATGAATAAAATCATCTTTAGTATATTTATTTTCAACTGGAGCTCAGTAACATAACAGTCGTTCCTGAGTTTTCTCCTGCAACTTTATTTAAAACTGGTTCAAACAAAGTGGATCTGGGAATCTGAGTGTTGACTTGCTGCAAATAAATAACATCAAAAAATGAGGAGGAGTAAATTCATTCATGACACACTTTTAAATAACATACTTTTTAATCCACTAGTTTCTGGAAAGAACCAAGTATTTTCAAGTCAAAAGTTTAAATCCAGTCACACTTTTACTGGTGTTCAAGTCAGAGCCATCTTGCAGGTCTTAGGGTTGGATTTAGATTTAGATTTAGATTTAGATTTAGATTTAGATTTAGATTTAGATTTAGATTTTGTCATGGAGTCTGA
>JAPZDV010000012.1:14888899-14934412 GCA_029814665.1 Acanthurus lineatus | reverse complement strand
GAGGAGTGCAGATGGTGCATTAAGTAGTCTCACAGCCTGAGGGAAGAAGCTGCTCTGTAGTCTGGTGGTACGGCAGCAGATACTTGTGTATCTTTTGCCTGACGGCAGCAGGGTGAACAGGCTGTGGCCGGGGTGGGTGTTGTCTTTTAGCAACCTTTTAGCTCTGCCCAGGCACCTCACCTCCCCAATATCACTGATGCTCGTTAGTTGGGTACCAGTGATGTTTTAGGCAGTTTTAATCACTTGTTGCAGAGACTTCCTGTCCTGAGCCGTGCACATCCCATGCCAGTTTGTGATGTTTCCAGTCAGGATGCTTTCAGTCGCTCCTTTGTAGAAGTTGATAAGAACTTGGCGTGGGAATTTTGCTTTCTTAAGTTTCCTTAAGAAATATAGCTGTTTCTCAGCTGATCTAAAGACTTGGTTTAAAATCTATATGTCGAGGCTCTGTTTAAGGATTGTTTTTTATAAGGTTTTGTTATCCAGACACTAGAATATTAGTTATCATATTTTTTATAAAATGTATATTGTTTTTAAAACCCGTGGTTAACTTGACATCACGAGGTTCTTGTTACAGCCAGCTGTACTTCCTTAATCCGAGGAAAGCTCACATCTGCATGCTCTCACGTATACAGCACATTTTTTAGTGTTCATCTCTAAAAACACAGACCAAAAGGAGGTAAATCTGTCTCCTTTGTGCGGGTGAATCTCCAGTCAGACCTCTTGATATTTGCTTGTGGTTTGTTCCTCGACTCGGTGAGACTGCCGGCCTCTTGAGAGAGAGATATTCGTCGTCTCCCGTCTCCTGCCTCTTTTTTCTGGTCATCAGTCAGAAGAGCCACTGAGCTGGAAAGAATAACAAAGTTAATGCACAAATCTTTGAAAACAGCTTTTTAAAGTCACATTTTTCAAGCCACAGCAGGAAGTAGAAGATGGTTTGTGTTGATTTTAATCATCAGACCTGAGAAGGTAGAATATATTTTATATATGAAAGGCTGACACGCTGTATACAGTGTCGGAGCTCTTCTGCTGTACTTATGGCCCAGTTCCTCCCATTGCCATGTTTATATTTCAGAGTTACTTAAATGATGCAGTAAATCAAGCTCTGGGGGTGTTGTTATCCATGTTTACTTTCCTCTTATTTGTATTTCTACTGGAGGAGGAGGGATGCCGTGTGCTCACACAGCAGCTGGCAAAGAGGTCAAAGACACAGCAAAGCCCATGAGACCCTCCCTATATCTGTCTGTTTCAGCATCCCTTAACCCACCGTCACATAGATCTACACACAGAAACACATTCACAGTGGAAGCCTTTTCTGAGACAATTAACCTGATCATTTTTAATTAATCCTAGTGTTTAGTCGTATCACCATTAATAGACTTTCCATTTTAATAAAGTGGCTTTAGCAGCACTAATTTCCTTTTAAATTTCTTTGCCTTTGAGGACAGAAAATCCTGTAGGTCTAAGCAGGAGCTGGACTTTGTGCATTCATAAGAGTTTATCCCAATAAGTTTGTGCAACTTGTTTTTGATTTATCTTTCTCTGAGGTGCAGTATGGTCTCACTTGGGCGGATTTGTAAAATGCTGTTCGGGTTCCGTTGCCTGAAAAGACTCATGAAGATTATGAAGCTCATTTTATTGTTGGAATTACAATTATACTGTTCCTGCAAGGCTTCTCCATGAGCATTAATAATAAAAATGTGATACTTTTATTGATTTAGTGGGAAATTACTGCTTGTACCTTCCAATGAAGGTATAAGGTCAACTTCAGAGTGGAAGCCTCAGGGCGAAAGAGGCGAAAGAGATTCAGTGTCGTGGTCAAAGGCACTTAAGCAAAATTGCTTGAACTTGTGTCCTTCAATTCGTTGAACGACAGTTTCGCAGCTGGTTTTCTCACTTTCCTGCACATTAATGGGCTTGATTATTTTCAAACCACTATCTTGTGGCCTCTGTCCAATGTTCTAGAAATATTTTATTGTTTATGTTTACACACATAAAATCAATGTTATTTTGAATGGTTGCCTGTTTTAGCATAAAGGTTCACCTCCTCTTGCTAATGAATCTTTTTCTTTTTTTGAGAACCTGTAACAACAAACAGTTGAAAATCAGAAATCTGTACCTTTAAATTCTTGATTGCACATTATTCAAAATAACGGCACACCTCTGATTCATTTGTAGGTGCAACATCATTGATTTGGAAACTCTGCAAATAAAAGGCAGCATGATCTGCACAAGTGGTACAAGGTCATATATTACTAAAAGTGAGGCTGTGTAACAGAGAGCAGGGCCAGAACTAAAAGTAGCCTGTTTTGTAGAGTTATTATCACAAACAGGTGACGGTCAGTGGAACATATGGGTTTGTGATGCTGATACCAGCTGGTTTTACAACTTCTTGTTCTTTTCCCAGGATGATGGATCAGTGTTGAGAGGAAAAATGTGGCTACGATGATCAAAAATGTTGAGTCTGCTTTGAGGTGGCAGGAAGGAACAACTGACCTGTTTTTAGATGGTTCATTCTCATCCGCCTCCATATCCTGCAGGAGAGCACATTTCAATCCCAGCAGCTAGCAGACACACTCACAGGTTAAGTGGATGCATGTTGAGTCCATGATAGACTATAGGGAAATAGATGGCATCCAATCAGACAGCAAACATGCAGGCTGAGACCAGAAAAGGGCACAGGGAGGAAATAGAACATCATGCTTGTCGTATAATTAAAACGTTCAGGCCAGGAGCGAGTTTTGATTATGATGGGACAGTAAATCTATTTGATATTTCTTTATTAATTTCCCCAGTGAGAGGAAAAAAGGATAACTGGTCAGTGAAATCTACCTTCCAAACATGAGACCTGCTTTCTGTCTGCTTATCATTGTTTAATTAAAGATGTAAGAGGTTTGTAGCTTTTGGCTGTTGGATAAATGTAATTATTGAGTGGTCTGACGTGTTTTGTATGTAATTTAGAAAGAGCTTAGTTCATGTCATATTTTATGGAAACCAAAATCCAACCTACAACAGTGACTTAAGTTACAAACAGGTCTTGAAATGATGTTTTTTCTGAAATTACTCCATCTCACCCCTTTCAATTCCTGTTGCTACACCTACGTTTCTGCCTCCTCACAGCAAAATATTGGCAATGTTATCTGTGGAAGATTCACCACTGTAGATTACCTTGATAAAGACAATTGGGTATTTTAATTTACAAAAGAGTAAAAAAAAAGCAGACTCCTTAATATTGGCTAAAAAGACAAGTTTTGCCACAAGATATCAGTCACTATGGCTGGCATAAGCTAATGCTAAGCTCCCAAAAGCTGGATTTTATATTGCCAAACAGACATTTCAGAAAATATGCCTTATGCCCCAGAATGAGGAATATTCCAGTTATTCAGAGTGTTTTCCCTGGACGGCCCGCACTGCTTCACATGCTCCTGTAAAGTCCGAGTTGCACTAATTAACCACTGGGTACAACAAAACATTTTGAAGTCTCATTTCCTGTGCTGAAGGCACTGCCATAGACTGCTGTGAATACTCTGGTTTCCGTATTTTATTTTTTTCCACCGACAATAATATGAGGTGACTTCATGATGAGTTCCTTCTCTCAGACTGATGGAGCCTTAATTAGTAAAATCACCTGATGTAGTCTCTGGTAGAAACGAAAACCTGCTGTTGAACCCTGCGTGAGTGTTGAAAACCTCTCATGCAGTCAGAATACAATAATAATGAACGAGTTACTGTTTAACAAGGTAAATGTTGCTGTCAGTAATGCACACATGTATTGGCACACATCTTTCTCACATGCTGTTTCCTTTCTCTCTCTCATCTGTGACAGTATCCCTTGGAGACGTGTGTGTGTGTGTGCGTGTGTGTGTGCCTACAGTACAGTGAAATGTCTTTGTCTCGATTTCCTTGCTCATTATCGGAGCAGGTTCAAGGAGATGGGTGCTCATTTGCATAGACAGCCCCGGGCTGGAACCCCTGTGTGTAGCAGCCAGGTGATTCATACCAGCTCCTACAGTCTTATTTTGCAGAGGATTAGATTAAAACCAATCAATCAGCCCAAATCACCCTGACCCAGAGGAAAATGAGTCAAGCAACTGCTCTAAGACCATCCATGTTTCTTGCCCCCTCGGAACAGCCCTATTTGTCGCACAACCATGGCAACATGACAAGTCTTTATATGCAGTTAAATTTATAGATGAGGCATTTTCTGACATTCCTAGAGCGCTCGCACAGTGAGGGGCAGACCAGTGTGAGCATAAAAATTCACATAAAGGGAGTAACATGGAGCGGTGTAGAGGATGTGATCTATCTGTTAACAGGTCCATGTAAGAGAGAATATGTAGGAAAAAACCATAAGAGACCTGGAAAAAGAAAAACAAGACACAAAAGTGCTATTCAGGAAAAAGACATTTATCAAGTGGCAACCTTGCAGAAAAGGAAGCTTTGGTCTTTTTTATATAGCACATAGTTTTGGAGAAAGTGCACCATATGTTAGAGAGAGAGGAGAGTTGGAGAAACAGTTTCTTTGAAGAAAAGCAGTTTGGATTTTCTAACTGGTCACTTTAAGCTTAAGTGGTTTATTGGAGATTTAAACTTCAAGAGTTTTTTGTAACATGGAGGGTGTCACGTTTGTTACTCGCAGAAACAAATAAAAAGAAAAAACATCTTCAGCTAGTAATTGATGGAAAATTAAATTAGTGCATTAACTTCTACTCCTGAGGCTTCGATTAAATGCTGCTTTATAATTAAAAATGGTTACAGCGAATATTTTCATAACAACAGTGTTTGAAATGACAGCATGCTGGATGGATGACTGGTTGCCGACAGTAACATCATACCAACTTGGACGGTGATGATTTGTCATTGTTGTCAAAAACTTGAGGCCAAGAAAATCTGTTATTCCAGGTTTTAATTCAAACTTTGGTAAGAAAATACTCTTGATCCATCTTCTTTATTATTTTTAGTTCAAATTTGTATATCCTCATTTTACTTGCTACTTACTACTAAAAAATGAAATATTGTGCTCTGTTGTTGATAAAATTACAAATTGGCTCCACTGTAACCTACTAAAACAGCTAAATGATGCTTATACTTATAGTGCATCAGTAGTAATGGTCTAATTAATACATCAAAACATTATATTTGTCAGACCATTTTCCTGCTATATGTACTCCTAACTTTTGTTATCGGTACATTTAGCTGATGTATCTTAAATGCCTGACTTTTTTCAGTTTATTTGTTTGGTGTTGTTGCTTTTCTTCCCGTACGACACTTTAAAGAGTTTGGATGGAGGAGGACCATTAAGAACCATTATTTAAGAGAAATCTATGTTGTCACGCAATGTTTATTTCATAAAGGAAGTAATGTTACAAAAAATTGAATATCCATTGTACAGTTTGCCTTGTTTTCTTTTGTTTTCTTTAAATAATGAATCCAATTTTTTTGAAAACCCTCGAAAGTTAAGATGCAATGTGAACAAACAAATTCCTGCATGGACCCTCACGCTTAAACATTCATCTGTCACTCTGCGACCGATCGTAGCTGCGACCCCCCCTCTGTGCAGCCCACCCAGGCCTCCCCCAGCTGTACTCTGATGGCCCACTGGAGAGCTCACAGCTCTGCAGTCCCTTGAGAACTATCTGAAAGCATGAGGCAAAATTATGCAAGGCTAATGTTGTCTTTAGAGAAAATATGGTATAATATTTATAAACTCTCCACTTTCCATACACACCACTGGAGGGTGCAAATGTGGACACATAGATTCACTAATGCAACTTTAATGAACTCAGCATGGGAGGCCATATTCATATTCATGAAAGACATAGTGTTATGTCAGCACAGTGGGGACATTTTAAACTACAAATTTCTGGAATTTTCTTCATGTCTGTCTGCCTAATGAAATCATATCCTGTATGCATTGTCCTTATTTTTACTACAAATTGTAAGCAAAGTTGGTCAGAAACTTGTCATGGGTTTTTATACTGACCCTCTTACATTATTTACTGTGTTCATAGTTCAGATTTTATGTAAGAGGTGTGACAGAGAGGATTTAACAGTGAATTTTATTGGAGGCGTGCCCAGCAGCTTCCGTACTACCAAACAAATAATTTACAACAATCTAAAAAAATGACGTCAGATCTGTCAGTGCAGAACAGCTGACCTGGACAAACAGTGTAGTGTGATAGAAACAGGAAGGCTCTCTGTGGATTTGATACACTGGATATCTTGAGTTAGGGGGGAGAATCCGAGAAACTCCTGATCACACACTGTCCCGTTGCATGGCTTATGATTATGATGGTATCATCATACAGCGATTCTGCAGTACTTGATACACTGCAAGATGATCATCTGTGAAACAACATGATGTCTGTGTAACTGGAGAAGAAAAAAAATAACCTTAAAAAGGCAAAATGCAGGGATTATGTATTTATTCATTGCATTGTGGTGTCAATTTCACAGAATTTGACAGCTTAAACAAATACATAAAGCCTTAGCTTAGTGCCTTTTTAGCATGCAAATACACTAACATACTTGTCCACAATTTTGATATATAATAGCCAAAACTGACAAAAACTGCAGAAATCAGAAAACAGAGAATATGTGTCATGAATTAGTGACTCCAGTGAGTGAAAGGTGTCTGCTCAGATTGCCTCTGTGTTTTATCAAACATATCAAAATGCGGAGCCTGTGCACTGATGATGTTTCCCTGGGAGATACATTTTATTCCTGAATTCAGGAATAAATTGTAAAAAAAAAAAGAATTTTTTATACAGTCTCCATGCTGAATTGTTCTCTATAATGAGCTGCTTTAAACTCTGTTCATGCATGACAGATTTCCCTGAAATGTGAGGGCTGACACTAAAATATACTATATAAAGACCATCATTCTGTTATATAATATGCCCCACATTATATGTGGGACCCTGGGAGGACCTTTGTCATACACACCGCCATGAATTTCTTTCTAAATGTTCAGTCTGATCTTTTTTTTTGTCTTGTAAGTGAAAGCTTGTTGCAGTCTGTAATGACTTACAAGCTCGTCTTTTCCTTTCTGGGACCAGCACAGTGTATTAATGACTGGTTAACAGCTTCTTAATCAGAAGGACCTGTAAAATTTCAATGAAATGTGTCGCACACATTTCACATCAGCTGGTATTGATGCAGAGTAGGTAGGGAGCAGCTGTCTCATGCTATACGTCTAATTGTCCACTTTGTCTCTCTTTCTCTTTCACAGGAGAGAAAGCTGTGCGCATTCCCGACTGTTGAGATCTGTGGTACTGATATCATCAACTATATGGCTCCACTTTCTCGCCAGACAGACTTCTTTGTCCCAGAGATGAAGGAGGAGGTTAAAACAGATGTTAAAGAAGAGGACTCTGATGAGGACAGAGGAACTGACATCACAGGTAACACTGTGCACTGTGTTCATTCCAACAGCAGCAGCCAAACAGCTCTTCCTGCAAGCGTAATTCTTGATACTTAATGAAATGTAAAAACATGGCAGTCGGTATTTGTGTTTCTTTGATGTTGTCTAATGAAGCGTGTTAATAGAAACACAAGTTTCTGCTCTGTTGCTGCTGCAGCTTGAATCAGTCGGAGGCAAACAAACAGGAAAAAGGTGGCAACTTTTATTTTGTCCGATGCTGCACAGACTCCCCTCCTGCCCTTGATCACTGAGGACACGTGATATATGAGTCTCTGTAATTGTCCTGTCACTGCAAGTATGTCTCCAAGCGCAATGTCTTCTCTGCTGCTATTACTCTTTCAAACTTGCTGGACCTGTAGGCTGTATTGACTTTGTCATTGTACAAATCACTAGAGAGTGAAAATGGTGTTGGTTTGATGGGACAGAGTGGGTGGAGGTGGGCAGATGGACGTCAGGCGCTTTCTGCTTTAAGGTTCAGTCATGTTACATCCCCTCCTAAACGCAGCTTAAATGTAGACGTATCAAGGAAAGAGTCCTACATGATCTGTACATGTTTACGGGTTTTGGCGTGTTGAGATTGGGGTCATCGCCACCGAAGCAGAGCGGCTCAGCCTGAGACAGGTGGGAGCTTTTCTTCACAAAGAAAACAGCATGATTGTTGGCTGTGGAGCGGCTGACATTCTGCTGAACTGAGTGTCAGGGCTATTCACAGCTTTAATTAGTTTGTCAGCATCAACAGACCGAGACAAAGATTTGATTATCGTTTGCTTTTCTAACAAATGAGGAAGTTAATAAGAACCAACTAAAATGCTGGAAAAAACATTTCCACGCAGTAGTTTGGATAAAATTTAATTGATCTTGGATGTTTTATAATCCTTTAATGATGGTGTTTTTCTTCTTCATTAAATACACTGTCATTCACTTACATTTAAACACACAGTGAATACATTCGAGTTCTCTCATTTGATATTTCTCGCCTCTCGTCTGAACTGGAAGTGGTTCTTGCCACCATCTTAAAGGCCGTGTCAAAGCTTTTATTTGGGCTCAGAGGTGTGAGGTGTGATCTCTGCTAAGTCATGACCAAGCTAACACACAAGCAACCTTCGCTGAAGTCTTTCACCTGCTGACCCACCTGCCTCATTAGATATCAGCTTTTGATTAGATGCTGCAGCTGAGTGGACTGACCTCACACATCACAACATCACTGGAGTCTCATACCAGAGTTAATACAGGTAATTAATTAAATTTAGGCGTATCACTCCCAGGTTTTATGTTTTATTTGTTTTCTGTTTTGATCAAAATCTAATATAATGTAATTATTTAAATTAAATTAATTAATTGATGTTATTGTTGTAGGTTTAAACATCAAAAGGACCACGCACAAGCTTTATATTTATGAGAAAAAAAAAAAACATTTTTTTGATCTGTTATTTCCCCCATTACTTTTATGATAGATACAGTTTAAGTCAGAGTCTTTTATGTTAATTATTTGGATTGAAAAACATTTGATAACACAAACATATTTATTACATATTTTGCATTGAACAGTAAATTAAAGTGAAGAGCTTTACACTGCAGTTAATTTGCTGCAAAAATACTTCACGTGCTTCAAATGTGGTTTGGAGGAATGTGAGGTTTTTAGATGCTCCCTCTGAATCACTTAGCACACATCATCTGTTTATGGACAAAGGAGAGCTGAAAAGGAGCAGTTTTGCAATTTGAGTTTCAAGAATGACAAAATTTCTGCAACAAAGTGAAGTTTTTCTTTTATAATAATCTGTACAGCTGCACTGTATGTTGTGCTTTTGTACCTATTTGTAAACCTTACAATGTAATCTAATTTTTAAAAAGTTTTTAAATTAGATTTTTTTCTTTTCATTAAAGAAACTGTTGTTCCTGGTGAGCTTTGAAATTGTTCAACATTTGCACAGTGAGAACAGGTATTGTATGTTTCACAAGAAGAAGGCAGCTGCGAGCCTGAATGAATGTCTGCCTATGTGATTGCAGGTGTATCTGTATTACAGGAGTTAAATGGCTCAGTAGCCACCATCAGAAATGGAGACTGTACGGCACAAAATGTGTGTTGTTGTGTTTGTGTGTTTATGTTGTGAGTCCCAGACACAGCTGAGCTTTCTTAATGAGAGACGGATCAATCGGAGGAGCTAAGCTCTGTCTGACAAACCAGCTGTGGAAATCCTGCTCCGGCACCTGGGAGATTGCCTTTCGACTTTTTATCCTCCAACTCTTGAGCGTAAACTCTGACTGTGTCCGAACATTTGTCCTGCTCCCACTATCACAGCACACTGGGAGCAGTACACACCCAAACAGTCTGGTGATCACAGGGGCCAGTGTTTGTGCTGCGAGAAGCTTGTTAATCTTTTTAGGACATGGAAACAGGCCTCAGTGTAAAAACAGACCAGTGGACTTCACTTTACACCATTTATACCATTCGCAACATGAACTGGTAATTGAACTGACTATTTATCAGTGAAATACATACAAACTTGTTGCTCCCTAAATCTTCAATAGTTTAATAGCATCTGGCTGAAGACTCAGTGCCAAAACTGTTCATCTTGATGTGTCCAGCTCCTGATTTTCACACAACAGTAGCGACTTGTCTGGCTTTTTCTTTTGACATTAATTGTGCACTGTAATTAAACGGCAACATATCTCCTGTTTCCCGAAATGAACTGTTCAGTATCTAAAATTGCCAACCATAGAGTTCATTGCAGGATATGAAATTTTTTTGTTGCTTTATTTCTCCTAAATTACGTTGTTTACTTGACAGATGTGCACCAAATGTGCATATTTGCAGTTGATGTGAATTATCCTAAAATATTTCTTCCTCTAAAGCCCCAATTTGCAAACATGAAGATCCATCAGCTGAATCGCTTCTTAACTCCTGTTTATGCATTTTATTGTCACACTCAGTTCTCCAAACTACGAGCAAGCCTCAGCACCGTCTGTGTCTAATTACCTCCTTAAAAAAATCCTCTCCTCTGTTTCGAACTGTTTCAAGAACAGGAACCTTGATTCTCTGCTAATAATCCCTATGGGCCCAATTTAACAACTAATTTAGGAAAATGTTATCCAAAAGACTTATTCAAGGCACAGCTGGTTGGAACCGGAGTGCTGATGTTAGGACGTGTTTACAGTTTGTGGAGGGGGCGAAAGTTGTCCAAGGTGTTAAGGCCCTTCCTTGGGGGGCTGTCCACCCAATTACCCTAAAAAGACCCATTATTTCCTGTAAAATCCCTTGTATTGTAAAACAAGTCTCTCTGGAAAAGCCTTGTTTTGACTGCATCATGCAAATGAAATACATTCACTACTTACGCTCATCTATTTGCATATGAAAGCCATAACTCTCTGTCACATTCTCACCGGACACGTTCCACCAAAGACTGTTCCCAGAGGTTTTGTTTGGACCTGCTAGCTAATCAACAGGCTCATAAATAGATATTATAAATAACCTAAATGGACTCCTTGTATATAAGCATCTTCACCGCAGACAGGATCAGATCTGCTGTGTGACGGACGTGATAATTAGATTGTTGAGTGATGTTGAGATTCAGATGAATGAAAAGGAGAGACTGACCTCAGTTTGGAGCTCAGAGACTCCGTGTTTATTGTATTTGAGCCCCTGGTGACACATTTAGTGCAAACACACTTTGATGTGTGGATGAGATTTACTTGGAGTGTGAAAGCAGCAGGAAGATGGCTCGGACAATAGTGCTTTGGTGTCCCCTGGGATTGCGAAGTCAACTCAGGTCAGAGTTTATTTATGGAAGACATTTTATAGAAATGGTTGCTCATCTTTCACCAAATAAAGTTTAGTATAGTTTAGTAAAGTTAAGATCATTAAGATAATTCAACAATTAAGATTGCAAGGAGCCCTCAGCCGGAAGGAGAGCAGTGCTCAAATTGTTGTTTTTTAAACTTTTGGGATTGAAAAAAAAGGATTTATCGCCACTTTAACCTGTTGCAACCTGTGAGCTGTGCTAATTAGCTTTACTATTAGTATCTCTTCAATGACTGCTTAACTTACTGGAGGGGAAATGTGCTTTAATTCATGAATGTACAGAGAGGAGAGGGAAAAAGAAAAGAGATTGGATGGAAAAACTAGCAATTTGGTATCTGGCTAGCTTACGGCTAATATACAGTGTTCTGACTGTTTAAGGTGAAGAGACACAAAACATCCTACAGTAAAACACAATTAAAATTATATTTTATTTGGATGATGACGTAAAATATAATGACAGACATTCATTCAAAAAACTCAATGTTTTCAATGTTAAAAAATGACATTGAGTGTAGCACTGAAGAGAAAAAAGCAGCTGTATGTTGCATAAGAAACAGGAAGGACAAACACAGTCATAAGCTGGAAAAATTTAAAACCAGAATACTGATTTCAAGAGTGTGTTTCGCTTAGAGATTTCAGAAGGTGAGTCATTCATCTCAGCTTAGTCACAGCTTTAACAGTTGTAATACAAGGAGTTAGAAAAACAAAAAGATAATATTTTACTTTTTTACTTGTGGGTTTTTTTTTTCAGCTTCTGAAGTCTCTTCTGAAAGACCAACTGTGGAAAGTTCACTGACTAATATTTGTTATGTAGGTGGGAAATGTGTTGCACCTCTTTTTTAATCTTGATTCTCATTTTTAATTTGTAATTTTTGGCCATTTAAGCAACCCTGTCTTTCATTTATCTCATTTCAGATGCATTTAATATGTTTATCTTTGTCCTTCCTTATAGACACAGCTTTTCTTCTTAACCAACCTTTGATTGTTAAGAAAAAATCTTCCCCATTTCCTGTAAGATTAGATGTAATATTGCTGGCTTTTTATGCAATTATAATGTTTCTGCTCACAACTGTGTGCATTACAACATTTATAGTGTGGACGGCTAACACATAAACAGTGGGGATAATGAATGGCTATTCGTTCACAGGGAATCATAGATCAAAGGCCAATTAGAATCAGATTTAGTCTGAAAGCATTAGCAAGCTGATCATGTGGGTGAGGAAATCTCCATCAATTAAGCTAATGGACAATCTTCATGATGATTTCAGATGTGTGTTATGCAAGAACATTTCTTTCCCTGCTAAGCTATAGCTAGCCGTACAGTAGCATGGTACATGGAAAGTTGGATGCAAGTAATGAGTAGTCTTTGAGTCCATATGAAAGATCTTTTCTCTCTTTAACAATTATAATCCGCTTCCTGTGAGCTCAGCTGACATACAGACTCCTAATGAGCCTTGATAACCAGGTTCAAGCTGAAGGAAGCAGAGTTGGTATCATTATAATAAAGCATTAGCTCAGATTTTCTCTGTGAGACGGATCTGGTGAATTTTAAGAGACCAGAGATTCAGAGTGTTAATAAAACAAATGATATTAAGCTCAGCTGTGATCAAAGGAATGCAGAGAATCAAAATGCATTTACACACATCTTTACACCCCTGCATCATCTTATATTAGGTTTATTAAAAGGCATAACATTAATGTTAGGTGATGCATTAACCTTTGTTTCTCTATTAAAAATAATGATGGATTTTAGCCATGCTAGCATAATGGCTCTATGAGGCCAAATTATGTCTGGAAATCCAAACCAAACTCTAAACTAATATTTTTGGGTTTTAATTAAATATCTCAACAACTATTAAAGTGGGTTGTATTGTATAAATGTACATTGTCTCCAGCTAAACAGTGTTTTAGTTGTTTGCTACTTAGTGTTAGCACTGACACTCTAAACTAAGATGGCAAACATGCATTACACCCACTCTGCATCAGCATATTAGCAAACCGCTGTTAGCATTTAGCTCAAAGCAACACTTTACATTTCTTCTTCAATACCAAAATTCAACCTCACAGAGCCACTAGCATGACTGTCAACTTATGGTTCCTTGATTTCTCTTCAGAAAGAACACCTTTGGTGACCTTTGTACAGTATCTTCACAAATTATCACATTTTCCCCAATTTCTCTTGTGACGTTTATGACCCCTGACAACTCCTGTTAACTAACCACAGCTAAGGTTGTCCAAATGTCCTGAAAGCGGTGTCCAAACATTTCTCCAATGTAGGGTTAACATTGCGGATGTGCTTTAACTGCCATAAAGTATTCAAACTATAATTTCAAAAAGCAGTCTTCTCCACTGGGGAGGTACATTAGTGGTGACTTCTTTCCAGTCTCACCCCGTGAAACCCCCGCACTAGTAGGCTCAACATATTAGCTCATTATATAAATCAGTACACAAACACCTGTGGTTCACTCTAATTGAGTCGTCCCTGCCTGCAGTCATTTGAGTTTGTTAGACTGGTTTTGCTTACTCACACAACCTCTTTTATCTGCCTCTCTTTCCTGTGTTGCTGCAGGTGCAGACTCCCACAGCGATGTGAGTTCAGTGAGCGGCGGCGTGCCCTGGGACAGTAGAGAGACATCCTTGGCTGCTTCCACAGCAGCCTCTCTGGCCTCTTCGCTGCCACTGAGGGACATATTGGATGCAAACGAAGACGTTAAGACCAGGGACCAGAGCGACAGAGGCTCGAATGAGTCTATGGGCAGTGGCTCCTCCTTTGAGGAGCTTGACATGGATCAGGAGGAACAGGAGCAGGGAGAAGAGAAGGAAGAGAGGGAAGATAGAGAGGAGCAAGAGCAGGAGAAGGTCCCAGTGGGTGAAGACGGAGCTGCAGAGGCAGTTGAACTAATGGCTGAAAAGAAGGAGCCCTTGGGGGAAGGAGAGGAGTAGGGAGGATGCTGGAGAGATAAGGGATGAGGCCATGTAACGCTGGCATGCTAGAGAGGTTCTCAGTTGTTGCTCTTGCTGGTTATCTGTCATGTAATCTTGTTGGTGGATCTTAAGCTGCCCCCGCCATGACCAACATGCCGTATTTCTGCACCTCCTGATTCCTCCTTTTGAAGCCTGTACTTTTTGTTATACTGTAATCTCATTTTTTTTTAAGATAATTTCTGATCTTCTATTTAAAACCTGTCAGAATAGAACAATAGACAACCCCCTCACAGGGTTAAGTCTTCTTGAGTAAAACCTAATTTTCTCTGCGCTTGATGTGCAGCAAATGAGAGGCGAGACGTGTTCAGCTCTATATTTCATTTCTAACTGTAATCTTATGTGAATCACCACCATTCCTGTGCAGATTAAAAGTGACACTTCAGTTTAAGATTAACATCGAAGGAGAGACACTGACGCTGGCTATCCAGGATCATCATACAGCAGCTTTTTGCCCCTGTGTGACAGTTGATATTGAACCCCACTTTCAAGGTTGTGTCCAGAGGTATTTTTCATCATGTGTTTGTGTGCATTACCTGACTTTGGTGTCTTTATATACAGTGATGATAGGGTGAAAATGTGCAGGAGCTAATGCTGTGGAAATTTGTGATGGATTTCATTGTGATCTTTTTTTGGGGGGGGTGGGGGGGTCTTTTTTGTGGGAGAAATCCTGTTTGAGGCAGAGAGAAAAAAACTTATCAACACCAGTGAGGTCTTACTGTTGTGAAATAACGCCATCAAGACTCAAATTTAAAAGGCAAATCAAAGATGCAAACTTGCCCCTTGTAAACTTCAAAGAACATCTTATTGTTCTGTGTTGGGTTTTTATTAACATATGGTTTACTTCTATAGTTGGTTTGTAAAACCACTTAAAGTTCTGTTTGTAGCCAAAATTCACTTACTTCCAGAGACTAGTTGTAATATGTTCGTAAGTTGAAATTGTTGGTGCATTGTACGTTGGAAATAATGTACGGCACATTGCCATGGTTGTGTCTTTCTGTCTGTAATAAAATTTCAAATGAAACATTCAGTTGACAGGAATCAGTGTTGCATGGATTTTTTGTTTAAAACAACGACAATTTAAAATTTTGAACACAAAGCCACATCACTATCCCTCTACTCTGAGGACACCCATTCTTATTCATGACAAAGTGAGGGGGGCAGTGGGACCCAGTGTTGTTCAGAATTTATTGATAAGGCAGAAAAAGCCCCTAATGACTTATTAAGCTCCTCTTTAAACGCTAAATATTTTGTGGTTTGTGATGACAGACTGTGGGGAAAGACTTGGAAAGGGACTGACATGAAATTCAAAAGCTAAATAAAATGAAAACATTCAGAAAAGAGCTAATAAAGGCAAAGTGTATTTTTTAGTGTGAGTTGAGCAAATTAAGCAGAGCTGTTTGAAGATTTTTTTGAGGGACTAATTTCTCAAGGCAGGCTTAAATTGTTTTTAAAACATGCATGAAATAATACAAATTTGGGTACCTTTGGGAAGCACAAACAGTCTTATAAATATGATAAAACGTTACTGTATCTGAATCATGTCACTTTAGCGGGAGCTGCACCTATCTGAGCAGCATTTGAATGAGAGTTTGAGCATTAGAGCCATAATGTATTTAATCAGCTGTCTGTGCAGCAGAAGAGGAAGAATAGGCTCCAGCACACTGTTGGGGTTTTGACTGACATGTTCTTTAACCAGTGGTTCTTAATGAGCATCATGACCTATATGAATAAATGTTTTCATTCAAATCCAACACAATAACAAGCACAGTAATTTTACTGATTAATGCACCATCGTCAAAGGAGAAAAAACATCCCTCTTGCTGCAGATGGATATTAGCTAGACACACATTTAAATTACGATATATTAAATGATAGATCAGGTAATTTAAAAAGAGTGTTTTACATGTTTTTCAATCATAGAGCACTGACAGGCTTTTATTTTTTCATCCACAAAATATCCAGCTCAGTATAAATTGTTAAGACCAAACTGAATGGACCCTCATGAAAAATGTTTTTTGTTTATGTATAAAAATGAACATTGACCACTACATCATTACTGCATCTGATTATTTTCTGCTCTCAAACATCAGTATTGGTAAATGTTCCTCAAAAACTCTACTTTGGTTCGGTAGACTCTTCCGAGTGCCATAAATTACACAGAAGAGTCATACCAAAGTGAAAATATCAATAATTAAGAGAAGAAACACAACACATGCATATGCTTTCATATAGGGTTAAAAAATTATTTGAATCACATTATGTTCCCTTCACATTCTCCAGAGATCAATCCCATTATCCCATTTTAGTATGTCAAACTGCAGACTGATGTGTCACACATCTGTCTCCACCACCATCATTCAAACACCAAACGAGGTGATATCGCTTGAAGAATGGTCACCATCCATCCAGCAGAGTTCAAAGACTTCAAGAATCTCAGGCAAGGAGCTTTGAAGCTCCTCTCACAGTCTGTTTAAACTTTTTATACTGGTTTTAGCGGCCGTGCAGTGGTTAGCGTTGTCACCTCACAGCAGGGAGGTTCCTCTTCAAACCCAGCCTTACTGTGTGGAGTTCGAATGTTCTCCTCATGTCTGTGTGGGTGCCCCCCCGGGTGTTCTGGCTTCCTCCTACAGTCCAAAGACATGCAGGTTAAGTTAACTGGCTGCTCCTAAATTGCCAGTAGTTGTGAATGTGAGCGTGAATGGTTGTTTGTCTCCATGCCTCAGCTCTCTGATGAACTGGAGATCTTTCCAGAGTGAACCTGTCATTTATGTCAGCTGAGATTGACTCTGGTGTCCCAGCAAAGAATGAGTGGTTACAGATAACTGATGTACCCTATCGTTACATGCCTCTGTTCCTGTCTGCAGAATTTAATAAAATATCACCCTGGTTTTTCATTTATTAACTGGGGGAAATTACCTGTATTGGATTTTGAAATACGTTTTTGCCAACAGTCTGCGGGGTACATTTTGTTTAGTGATTATGAGCTTATAGTTACACAGCTTCCGGAGGTGCGATCAGTCTGCAGGGACAGATGCCCTCACCACGTGTCTGTTGCACTTTCACTTTTAATCCTGCCACCCAAACCTTTGTCCAAAGGCAAAAAAAGAAAATCAGTCTGGAAGAGAGTGCGATGACACACTGGGTCAACAACTGATTTAATTAATTGTGAAGCCCGCAGGAGTGTCATGCAGCTTTGGGGGCACGCAGATTATTGCCTTCCCATGATGTTAATTATTAATCTCATTATATTGCACGTGGAGAGAGAGAGAGAGAAAGAGAGAGAGAGAGAGAGAGATGGGGGCGAGAGATGTCTCAACAAACAAATTTAGATGCCGACCATTGCGTGTCTGAAGCTGCTTTTGGCAGGAGATAAGAAAGGGTCGCAGCTCCCCCCTCTGAGAGCGCGCGTCCCCCCTGTGCCATCTGGGACTGACCTCACACTCTCTCGTGCCGTGTCATAACTTGTTTGCGGATCCTAAGATAAATTTTCCACCGCTGAAGATAAGCAGTCTCCAAAGAATCGTTATTTTTGATGTATTATACCCCCTCCTGACCGCTTGAGCAAATGGGGGGCGACTATCAAACCTCCTGATATCCACATCCAACAGCAAACCACAACAGAAAAAAAAGCGTCTGAAAGATCATTTTGCACGAGGCTATAAATGACATGATGTTAATTTGGCCGAGCTGCGATGAGACCGCTCGTGCGTGGAGCAAACGCGCCTTGGTTCAAGTGTCCAAACCCGCAGAGAGTTGAAGCTCTCCCCGGTTTGGCTCCACAGCAGCGAGATCATTTTTGAAAATATCGATGCCAGTTGTTAACTCGAGTAACAGGTACGATTTCAACTTTCTGTTCAGATTAACGGATTTCTTGAGCGCTAACGCAGATAATCTGGCATCCTACCAGACCCATAAACGTCACATTTTATTCTAGATTGCTCTTTAATCTGGTGACATTTCTCCACTGTTGACGCTCAAAGAAAGTGAAACGCCTTTTTTCCCCCCTCAACAGTACAATGTAGTGGGCGTCAGTTGCATTTCGTTTTAAGCGTCTTTAGGAAATGTGACTTTTGATCAGACCTGCAGAAATCCGGCGGCTCGTTGCGTGCTTGTGCGTTTTTTTTTCCAGCACCACGGACAGCTCCTGGCGCGCGGCTCAGCTGCACGCGGTCCAAACTTCAGGCAGCGACGCTCGCCTCCTTCATTCATTCACGCAGCTCCGCTGTAGTTCGCAGCCGCGCCGGGTTTCGGCTTAAAAAAAAACTGCTGCTGAAGGATATGCGTTGGCTTTGCGCGATCCATTAATCGCACGGCAGCGCTGGAAGCTGAGGAATCCTGCGCAGGTAAGATATGTTTTGTTGGCTGCATGTGTGTTGTTTATCTCTACTGACTGGTGCGTCAATGGTGCAATTCTGTGAACTTCTAAGAGCTTGTGATCTGAGTCACTTTATTAAGGTTTAAATTATCTAGGAGTTGACCTCCCCCTTTTTTACTACGTTGATAAAATCTTTGCAGTGCACATCCTCAAAGTATTGTCATATTTAAAAATGATCAAGGACTAATTAAAGCATCAGTAATCGTTTTTTCTGTTAATATTACCAACTATTCACTGCATGGCGATTGTTTACGGTGTCATCACCACATTTTCACCCCCTTTTTTATTGACCACTACATCTGTGGCTACATGTCTACTTGCTGCACAGCCCTCCACATGTGCCAGGCTGCTGATAAACTACTAAACAGGCGCTGCGGTGCACAACAAGCGCTATATCTTTAATCTCGTTCATTTGACATAATCACTTTATGTGTAAAAAAGTGGGAAACAATCCAGAGAAAGTCGATTTAAAAGTGAGAAACTCGAGGAACAGTTTGTCTGCTACTGGGAAAGAAGACTACCGACATCCTCTCTTTTCTTTTAATGGAGTTATTTCTTAATAGTATAATTCTGCTATCAGAAGATGTTAATTCTTTTTTTCCCTCTTGAAATAAAATACTCCAAATCGGTAACATCACTTCAGTCTAGATTACCATCATACTGATGTAAATTTGCATGAGAACAGTGAGATATGTAGATAGAGTGGTTCCATGTAATTTCTTGATTATCATATCATCATGGGTCTAAAATAGCCAACATTTTTTAACATATGAGGAATATAAATGAATCCCCCCAGGCGCAAATATTTAGAGACTGCGTCGCCAATACTGGACATAGTCATTAAGGGAAGCAAAATGTACTGTGGATGCTTCCTCCAGTCCCAGGGGCATCTGTGCTGCATGTTCAGCAGATAAAACACAATAGAACATCCCCCCCAGAATGCAGTGCAATCAGTGCATTCAAACACACAGCTACAAAAAAATAATTATAAGCAAAGTGTTTAATCGACCGTTTCTATATCAGATGCATGTTTCAGAATTTTTCTGCACAGCAGAATGATGCATATTAGTGAATCTCCTTCCTGTAAGACTGGGAATGTGAAATGATGTGCGAGCTCTGCGCTCACAGCTGAAGATGTTGATTACAGTAAATTATTCAGGTCATGGCTGACTGAAGAAGACCATGCCTCACTGCCATCATCTGAATCCAGGAGCAAAAAGTAACAGGACGAGGTGAGGCTGTCTGTCCAGCGCTCCTTTTCACAGCCCGGCCCTGAATGCAGTCTGCCTCACCTGTTACTTTTGACTCAGTGCTGTGGTGGGGGGACTCTCTGCATGAAGACTAGAAACCTTGTTAATTACTTTGGGTACAGGACGACCAGAGTGGGTGGTGGCAATGCAAGAGTTTTGGAGCAAACAATACAGAAATGAATCATTATCTGCAAAGAGAAGCCAAAGCTGCAGAGGCTTTTTCTCAGATATGTTCACTTAGCTTATCTTAAATGCCTGATCTTTCTAGTGCAGGAATGTCTGTTGTTACAACAAGCCCCCTTTAAAAATTCTCAAAAGTGGTTGCGTACGTGTTGAATTATAGTTACAAGATATAGTTCAACACGTGATACCTTTCCTGTAGGATGAATCGCTCTGAATCTCTCACAAAAAGAAGAACTTAATTGCTTATTTGTCCTTTACTATCCTGGCCTTAGTCAAACACATGTGCACACAAACACACACACACACACACACACACACACACACATGTGCAGGTGAGGTTGGCAGTCGGATGTCTGCCTTTATCATCCATACAAAGCCTGGTATACTCTACACCTGATGCCCATAATATCTGTTCAATAAAATTACTAATCTTCCCTTGGAAAATTGTAAATGCGGGTGCTTATGTACTGATATGTGTCCTGTAAATTAGCAATACGTCTGCACTAGTGTTTATAAAACCCAGTCTTGTGCCTCTTATGTTGAAGGCAAAGCAACAATGACAGATAAGACATGGCAAAAATCAAGTTAGGGTACTAATTTAGATTGCACTCCAGGATATTTTTTCTATAAATGTAATCCAGCTCTACCATGTGCATTTAATGTGTCTTCAAAGTCTGCTTACCAGTTGACTGATGATGCGGTCCTGATAAAATAATGGTAAAATCACACATCAAACTGTGAAAAAGCACTGCACCTTCAGTAGATTTCTACTCAAGCAGAAATATTTAAACATGGACTTACTCAAGTGAAAGCATGGAGAAGGCTCCAATTAATTAATGATGTGCACTTGACTCTCATATTAAAATTATCTGCTGCACTGACTGCAAATGACTCATTCCCATTTTACATTCTTTCAGTATGTGTGTGAGGTTCCTAGGTGAGTTCTTGGTCATCAGCTGCATCAGTAATTCCAGTTGTGAGTAACAATGCTTGTGCAGCTTATAAATACATGTGGTTTTTATCTCAGGAATTTGCTGGGGTTTTTTTAGGATATTTTGGGCGTAAATATGTATAGTATGTTTGTCTTTATGCACTATCCTTGATATATTTTTCTGACACACAGTTGCTTGATGATAACATTTCTGTCAGGTCTAAGGAGCCCAAGCTCTCTTTGCTTCTAATGTAGCTCATGCTCTGTCAGAAAACAACTATTCTGAAACATCAAGTGTGGTGGCAGCTGATCTGCTGTCTATAATAGCATATAAACATGCCTCAGTATAACAGCTGTGAGTTCTGAGACCTCGTATTGATGCATTAAAGCAGCAGTTTCCAAACTTTTCTGTGTGGTGCCTTGATATAAATCATGCTGCTACTGCTACTCCTTGTCATGGGTTGCCTACTGTATGAGTTATGAGCAACTCAGTAGTGTGAAAAAGTGATTTTTTCCCACTCAGATTGTTTCATTTTAATCTTTCGAAAGGTCACACTACAGTGTTGGTTCTTACACAAATTAGCTCTGGTGCTTAAACTGGTTCTGTTTAAGATTTCTGGAACCTTGGTGCTATCTAATGAAACATGCTGCATTTCAGCCAGTTTAGAGCAAAACCACTGTAATCAAGGATATCTCATTAACGGAAAGGGTAGCACAACACACATGAAAATCTACTATTTTTTGTTCCAGTTGGGAACCAACTTTTTTGGGGTTCGAAACTAATTTCTTTTTTTTAACTTTTTTACTGAAATGCTCAGACTGATTCAAAATCTGGTGCAAGAACCAAAGCAGAACTGGTTTCATGTTGGTGGAGAGGCCTAGGTGTGTCAGGAGACAGAATCAAATATGAAAGAGTATATTTGAGAAATCATTTTGTAACCCAGAAGATTAATCTCCTAGCCACCAATAGGAACCAATAGGAATCACCATATTAGAGTCATTATATTTGCATTAGCAATATGGTGCTGGGGGGTCATTGCTGTGAGGTTTTGAAACTGCATTTCTCAAGTTTGTGTTAGTGTTTGTAATTGTTTGTTTCAGACTTTGAATGCATTCAGCCATGTGATTATGTTCAACACAACTGTTTGGAATTCTGGGAAATGTAACCCTCTTCTCCAAGCGTTAATTTGAAAAAAAAAAAAGAAGCTGCCATTATCTCCCTGTTAGCTCAGCATAGAGTGGAAACAGGAGGAAACAGCTAGCGTAGCTCTGTTCAGAGCTAATAAAATCTCCTTGCCAACACCTCCACAGTTTACAAATTACAGTAGCATTTATATATTGAACAAGAAACCTGCATTTCTTTTTTTTTAGTGTTAGTGAGAAAATGTAAAAAGGTTTGAACTAAGCAGTGGATGTGTTTTCTCAGCCTTTAAAAAGTATACTTGTGTACATTTTGTTTGCAATAAATAGAAATGCTGAGGTAAGTTCCCAGATTTATTTAAGCGTTGGAAGATAGTTGCAGTTATTGTGATTATATTGTAAGAAAAAACAGACCAAAATACAAACACTCAATAAAATAAAAATAACAGAAATACCTCTGTGTAATTCTGCCTTGTGGAATTCCCCTAAAAGCATCACGACTCGGTCAGAGAGTAATGAAACTGTCAAATTGAGAGAAACTGAAGCATGTATTTAAAACAATCTTGACTGTTTAAGGATATTGGGTTTTTTTTTTAGCTATATGAATGGTGCAATTACAAAAACATCAAAAAAACTAATTCTCTCAACTCATCACATTTAAGTTAATGTAACTTTAATTCCCTCACTAATATAAGTTGTCAGTCCAGGAAAAGCACCTCTAATGATTTCCAAAAAAGAATAATGGTGTTTCTGGCCACTTTCTTTTAACAGTGTGGCGGTGTGATGATGAATAATGCAAAGATACAATAAAAACATCTGAAACAAAAGCACCATACATCCATCACTGTGTTCTGGCCAATCATGGGACTGGCAGTAATGATCTCTGAGAGACAAAGAGAGAGGATGAATGTTTGATGAGGAAGGCAGAATGGGGCTCCTGGGAGGCGAAGGGACTGCTGAACACATGCAAGGGATTCCCCCTTTACAGGTGGCGAGAGAGGAGGAGATGGATGAGGCGGGGGAGGGTGGGGGGTGGGGGGGTGCAGTACAGACAGCTCGGAAAGATAGGACAAGCTGTTGTTGAAACAAAAGCATGAAAGTATACACAGAACGAAGCGGATTGTATGATAATCAGGAACTAAATATGAGCTTCCACTTACTGCCTGACTGAGGTGGATGTAAGCACAGCTGCCTGACACGGATGCAGTGAGACCCTCAGTTGATGCTGTGAAAGTACTTCCTCGCTCTGTAACTGCTAATTGTATAAATGACCTTATCAGAAAAGGTCAGCAGTTGTATTTTTGGAGACATTTCATTGTTTTACTGATGTAACTTCAGTGAAAATCATTGATCCAGTCAGTCTTCCTCACAGCATTAATTGAACTGGATTCACACCCTGGACTCTGAGTAATAATCCATGTAGAATTTTCCTGTGAATGCTTGACTGCCATCAGTATATTCTTTAGATTATGTCAGATCAAGCTGCAGATTTAAAGGGCTTCACCACCCTACTGCACTAAGTTGCTGTGTTTTCTACTGTCTGAATGAGTCATTATGAGTAACTGCAATGAGGCCGCGTGAGAAAACTTGATTTCATAATAGGTGGAAAAGCATCCAATATGGATGAATGCTGGATACTTCTGAATTGTCTGAAGATTTCTCAAGAATTGACTGGATTGTGAATGCAAGATGACAAACATGAAGAATCTCAAATGATTGTGATGAGATCAAAGAAACTAAATCTGGCCTTAGTGGTCTCGACAAAATGTAAAACAACTCACAAAAGCAGAATGCTGTTGTCCTGTGTGTTTCTTGTAAGGATGTGTAAACACAATCCACAAGTATATTTATTATGCAGAAGTAATTTGTCAATTGATCAACAGGAAATAAATCATCTGCAGCTAGAATTATGCTTTTGTAATAATATACTTATAGAATACTTCTCTTTGAAATGACACTGAGGGGGGTGATATGGGTTATTATAGGTCGCAGAGGTTTGCATGGGAGATTACATGAAAACTAAAACACACTGAGAGAAGAAAGCAGGATAGGTGAGAAGTTTTTTTTTTTTAATTTTGTTTGAGAAATCAAGAATTAAAAATTAATCAGAGGAATGCAGATTTTCTACTTTTCTCTAATCACTAGTGGCGGTACTTTATTCTTTGTATGTGCCACCTTGGCTAATATTTGCATACAGCTGGGGCTATTCTGTGATTTTCTTGGTATGATCATATCTTACAAAAAACTCCAGCTTTTCAGTTCTCTCCTTCTTCTCAACTGCATCAGTGACTCTCAGTTCAAAGCCCATTTATTCCTACTGATGATATGAAACTTAAATTTTCATCCTTCCCTTCTTCTCTCTTTCCTGCACAAATATATGTGTTTGCTGGAGGCTGTTTCTAGCTATGCCTTTAAAAAATGCACATTTTGGTGCTCTGGTGAGTAAAAACAGCAACAGGACGATGTTTGAGGAATCGTATTACAACAGAAATCACACATGTTCATTGGTATGTGGGGATATGAATCCCAGTGCAGTTGTGTTTTTAATAGTTGCTTTATCAAGGGATAAAATAATATTAGGCGTACAGGTTAAACAGTCTTTTTTTTTAGTCATTTAGTCATTTTTAGTAATTTAGTCAGTTTTTCAGTCATTTTTATTGTTGGTTGTTGTTCTTGTGTGAAATTTGTTAACAGTATGAAAAATGCAAAATATCATCACCCTTATCTTTTCATTTGTGACAAAAAATTCAACCGAAGGTCAGATAGTCAGTATTAAACTGTGAGTTTTGTGTGCTGTCAGGTGCTTCCACAATTTGAAGCTGCATACATTGTATGTGCTCAGAAAAATGTGTGTGTGCGCACACGCACTCTTGAATCTTCCTTTTCAATTGCTAGACCTTTCTCTGTCTTCCCCCCTCCCTTGACCATTCTCTTTGTCAGCTGGAAATGTGATTTTAGGGAAGCCCGACTCCCATTACCTTTCCTTCCTCTTAGCCCGCCTCCAAGTCATTACTCCGGGGATCTCCAACCTGCTCACCCAGGCTGCATATACAGTAGATGACCTCAACTCCTCAACACTTGCTATCGTCTGGGGAATATTACCATATTAATGCTGCACTCCACTCCTGAGGCAAATGAATGTCATAAAAAAAAAGCAGCCTGGATAGCATCTTTCCCAAACCCCACCCTCACCCTCGTCCTCCTCCCAGTGCTGCCCACACTGCCATCCATTCCTCCTTTTCTTGTGTTTTTTTCTGATCTCTCGCATCTGCTATCTTTTCATGTAATTTTTTTTTTTCCAGCCCACATCCACTTCTCCCATTCCTTCACACAGTCTGGTTTAAAGTGTGTAAGAGGCTGGCAGGCTTTACGCTCTTGAATTAAAAAGGCCATCTGGTGAAGAGGGAAACAGAGATGGCTGCATAGGAGGAGAGAGGAAAAATGAGAGGCATAGTTTTTCTTTGAAGTTAACGTTTCAACAGAATCCTTGGTGGGATATTACATCCAAAGTGTAAATATTACTCTTAGCAGCTGTCATTTACGTGTATATGCACAGTAATTTGGGATTGCCTTACAGTGATCTCGTATATGAGCTAGAAACAGAGAAATATCAACAGCCATATAATACTTTAACTATTCTTATGCCTCCAAGACAAAGTATACACATTTATTAAAGAAATATTTTGGGAGATTTGGGCGATCTGCCAAGAGTTAGATAAAAAAATGATACAATCCTCGTGTCTGTACGGCAGATCTGAAACTAGTGTCCTACCTGATTAGCTTAGTTTAAAGACTGAAAACAGAATGGAGAGATAGCCTGGCTGTTGTTGGCTGACAAAAGCTGCCTACGGCTACTAGCACCTCTAAAGCTTACAAATGAACATGTTTACACTTACACATGTAAGTGTAAAAAATTGTTCAATTATTATTTTGGCCAGGAGCAGGACTCCAGGAAGTGATTGTAATATTTGGAAAAAGGACCCCCTGTTAAACCACAATTTGTTTTTCTCTCTCTCATTTTTAAAAAAAGATTAATTAAACAACATGTGTTGATTAAGGATTTTTAGAGTTGCTTGTAAGTGAATTTAATCACCTTTGGACGTAGCCAGGCCAGCTGTTTCCACCTGTTCCAGTCTTTATGCTACAGTACACTAATGCCCTGCTGGTGGAGGCCTTATACTTAACTGACAGACATAAAAGTGATATAAATCTTTTCATCTTGGCTAAAATCAAAGAAGTGTAAAAGTGTATTTAAGTATATATTAAACAATTGCTCTGGGTGTGATTTGCAAATGAAGTCTCTGAGCATAAAACTAAGGATAAACTTGTATACATGAACTGTTTTGGCATAAAATGAAGTGTTCTTTACAAATTTTAAAAATGGAAAAGAAAGGGCTGAGATTTACTGCCTGTAGTTTAACAATGAGAATATATAGATGTAGGTTTTCCAGAAGGAATGTGTATGCTATCATTATAGGTTGAATACTAGAGTTATGGAACAAAGACAGAGAGAGAGAAAGAGAGTCCACTGGTGAGATGGAGGCCTCCTGTGGGAATCTCAGATAGGAGAGGAGACTGACAACGTGTCAGCCACAAATCCTTTTGTCACCATTCTCTCTTGAGGCTGTGTGCTTAAGTGCTTCACCAGTGTTATTGCCCACATTTTTTTTTTCATTGCATAATTCTATTTAAACCCATTTAGGCATTTATGACTTGGGTGGCAGTGTTTCACACGCTGCAGAGCTACACTTACAGCCAGAATACACTCCCCTAACAATGCAACGTTCTTGTTGTTACACAATTGTGCCCCATCGCTTGTCTACCGTGGCATTTGTATGCGAGGGTAGCAGTAGTGACTTGGCCCATATGCGCATGCTGTTGCAATGGACTCTCACTTGTTGACAAGCTGCCAAGGGAGCAAAGGAAAAACTCTTAAGTCCACTTATTTTTTCCACACTTATTTTTTGTGGAAAAAAAAGGAACTTTTAAGTTTCACTGATGTTTCATTGAATGTAATGGAACATGTCACATCTTATTTATTAAAAGACTGCAGTTTTCTTTTGCACCACAAGCATCTCTCTAAAGCGGCAATTCTCTTTTAAACCACTTCAGAATATTGATGGATCAAAGATAAGATATTAAAGTAATATCTAAGCACATTAGTTGTTTGAAATCGAGGCTTGTATCGTTCATTATCGTTCTGTTTGTGTGTGCATTTAAAGGCAGAACATGAAAAGCTCCGACTGGAGTCGGATCAGTAGGGTCAGTTCACAGTGCAGGCTTCCCAGTTTTCCCATGGGACCAGTCTGACCGTGAACCATGCATGGTCAGACTGGTCCACTTGTCCTGGTCTGTCTTACACTTCCTCTTCACCCTCTCCATCTACCAGCAAGTTTCCATGGAAACAACAGAGAGAGAGAGAGACAATAGAGAGAGAAAGACAAGACAGAATCCCAAACCCCAAAGAATGTGGTCCGCAGTCTGAGAGCTATACATTGTTTTAATAGGTAAGTCAGTATTAGAAGTAGAAAAAAAAAGAAATATGAATATTTATATCCCCCTGCTATGGTTTAATAATCTCTCATCAATACAGTTAATTACTGCTTGTCAGCCTACTTGACTCGTTGGGACAGTGGATATGAGACAGATCATTCTAGCTCAATAATTTACTCCGATATACTTCTCCCACACTCCACACTCAGCTTAATTAAGCCTCTGGGATTTGTGGGGAGTGACACCGGGACTCAACAAAAACCCTTTGAGGCTACTGTTGAAAATCCATACATGAACTGAATGAGCTTTAACTGCAAACATGAAAGTGCCCCGTTAAAATCAGAATGCAGCCCAACACAGAAGTGATGCCAGATTTGCAACAAATTTGAGAACCAGAGAAAGCAAATTGTATTTATTATGCTGAACTATAATTTGACTAATTCAAGCAAATTAATTTTACATAGCAAAAGGAAAATAGTATTTGATACTCAACACAGCTCAAACACTTTGCTTCAAGCAGCTATATGAGAGTGACATTGTCTGAATAATAGCTATAAGTGTTTATTTTCACTCTGATTTTTGTGGATTCTTATTAAGACACTCGGCTTTGATATTGTATAAGCATTTTTACTATTTGAAGCAGACCTTGCATATGCTTTAATAATTCAAGGACAGAGCTTTACTAAGTGTTTTTTCCAACAAAGCTGAAGCTCCAAACCCACTGTTCATCTTGGTAAAAGCAACATTTGTTATACTAAAGTGTGCTTTTTAGTTGGGAATACAAACTGCTTACATTATTGTGGGATTAAATCTTGCTTTCAATTGAACAATAAAAAGTGTTGCACATTACAGACCGCAGAATGAGTAAATGTTTTCATAGCTCTAAATAAAATTACACTAATTCAATCAATTGGCCATGAAATTCATCAGTGTGTTTGAAACAGATTTTAATACGTTGTCTACTTTTATTTGCATTTGGATTATGCTTTTGTAATGCTTAGATTGTGCTTTTGTAAGACTGTGTGAGTGGCTGATGTGATTCGACAAAATGTTCCTCGGGGACATGATTTGTTATCTCTGGAGACTTTCGGTGTGCAAGAGCATGTGCACATGTGATTATAAAAGAGTTGTACATTCATCTGCCTTGGAAGAGAAGTAACTTAAGGTCAGAGGGAGTGAAGCAGGAGGAGAGTAGTTTCAAAATAAAACACAGGGACACACTCTGAGTGAAGCCTTTCACAGTGACAGTTTGACCATGTGCAGCACAAAAACATGAGAAAACCATTTGAAAGATGTTTGAATTCAGTGAACACTGCTCTGAGGATGAACTCTCTCCTTAAGCTTTTGCCAACATTTATTAGCTTATTTTTAGTAGCATGCAGTCATATACACAGTATATACATCTTTAAAATTCGGAGACTCTTTAAATCTTAATTATCTTTATGTTTTCTGTAAACCAATAGTTGCCCTGTCAAATCAGACTATTCTCTCAGAAGCAGTGGCAACTAATAATTAATCATACTTATTTCTTTCTGTGTTGCATATCACGTACAAATACAGATACAAATATTTACTCACTTGTGCAAATGTAAAGTATTTCAATGGGACGAGTCAGTCCCTGGCAACACAATGTGAGTGTAAGACAAAGGGATTATTGTACTCTAGCTCAAAGGCTGTGACTGATTTTCTCTCTGTTTGATCTGCAGGCTGTAATCTACAAAAACCCTCGAAGAAGAGAAGGACGAAGAGGATGGCACTGATGCTGTAAATGGCCTCTGTCAGAATAAAAACACTGGTGCTTTGAGATCTGGTGCTGCTGCGCCTGACTGTTCTTTTCTTCAAAGACGCTGACCAGAAACCACAGGCAGGACGGTGACCTTGTTTTGCCCAGGGATATGTCATTGGGGAGATCCCCTGTGTTGGGGGTGCGCCCTGTGCCCCGACCCCTCTGGCTGTCCCACCTCAGCCTGCTGTGCTTATGTGTGTCTCTCTTTGCCCAGGCTCCCCAAGGTTTGCCTGTGGTAGGTTATAACACTGACTCCAAGAGGGAGATCACACTGGACGGAGATTTGATGATTGGCGGCCTGTTCCCCGTGCACCAGAAGGGTGAGGGTTCACAGGACTGTGGGAAAATCAATGCTCAGAGGGGAATCCAAAGACTGGAGGCCATGCTGCTGGCACTAGATGAAATCAACAAAGATGAGCGCATCTTGCCTGGTATCAGACTGGGAGCTCATATACTGGACACTTGTTCTAAGGACACCTATGCTCTGGAGCAGTCTCTGGAGTTTGTCCGGGCCTCCCTCACTAAAGTGGATGACAGTGAGTACACATGCCCCGATGGCTCCTATGCCATCCACGATGACGTCCCTCTGGCCATCTCCGGGGTCATAGGAGGCTCTTACAGTGATGTCTCCATTCAGGTAGGAACTGACAAAAACACACCATGTGAGGGATTGGGGCTGTCTAACACTTCATCTTCAAGTGAATAATTAATTTTCAATTTGCTGTTAAAGCATCATCTCAGTTTTATGCCACGAAATTGGTTGGTCAGAAGCTACATTAATTTGGTCAGACAGAGCAATTACAAAGGTTGTGTTTAACCCTCAGCAAATACTGTTAAAAAGGGAATCAGAGTGAGGAGGGAGGACAAGCAAGCTGCAAAAGAGTGTGATTGATGGTCATATAACTGTCCATTTAGGCTTAAGTACCATGTGCAATTACCCCTTGCGAGATGTTAACACAGGGATTTAATGAGTATCTGTTCCACAAGGAGGATCTGTTTACCTGTATGCCCACAAGCTTGGCTCATCTAATTTAGAGGATCTCTTTCTCTACCCCGATAATTCACACTTCAGCTGCAGCCCTGTCAGAGGCAGACATGCTACAGATGTTGCGTTTGAGACGGGCTGACAGGATGACTAGTGACGGCATGATTACTCTCAGTGGCAGTGGCTCCTCTCGGCTCACTTGAGCTGATGCGATGAAAGCTCTGCTAATTGGGTCTCCAAATCTTCAGCTGTAATATGGCTGCCACATCAGTGTAATTTCAAGTCATTGTGAAAAGAGATAAGTGTGTCACGTGGAACTGACATTTGTAAATATCCGCAAATATACATGTCTTAAAGCATCAACTTAAACTCATCATCCTGGCTCAGTCAGGCAGAGGGCCGTGTCTGCTGTCTTGGCTGAGGAGCACGGTTCACCTCACTCGAGACCCGCAGCCTCATGTTTCATATATCTGCCTGTTTGAAAGAAGGGAACACACTTCTGCCCGTCCAGAAATAATAATTGGCTTCAGACTATTGATAAACCACAGATACTGTAGGAGCCCTTGCCAGTGGCAGTCTGCCGTTAGCAGCTTTCCCCGCTGAATACTTCTGGACAATAGGCTGGTGGTGGCATCTGTCCATACTTTATAGCCATGATTTGGAGACAACAGTGGCTAACAGTACATGTAAGCAGTAATATTCCAACAATAAATTAATCACAGTGAATAGCTTCTTCACTGTCTATCTGCTGTCATACAAATGTTTTCACAAGTGAGCATGTGAAAATCCTGTCTATATTTTGTAAATAAGATTAAACCAGTGTGAATAAATATCTTTTTATTTTACTACTTTCATTTGAAAGAGTAAGGGCTACTATTTTAAGTATTTTAAGGCTCAATATTCTCTGATCATTCAGGAACTTTGCTAATACCTGTTTTCTGTAGTTCCAAAAGAAATATTTTGGTCTGCTGACAAAACACAATTTTAAACAGTATAGTGCAATGATGCATTATACAGACACAAAGCACCTGGGAAATAATGATGCAAGAGGGAGATTCAGAGCACCTATATTGGGATTTCATGGTGAAAAGGACAGTTTAGATATAAAGGATTTGATAAACGAGCTGTAATTTTAGTGGAAGCCTGCATCTGGAGCTCCTCAGAGAGTGCCCTTGTCTTGTGGTAATTTATGGATGTGCTATTACAAGCCTGAGGTCTGAGGTCTGCCCTAGCTTCTCACTGAATCTTCCTCATCAGCAGGAGTGCACCACAGGACACAGTTACCTTTCTCACCATGCATTACCCTTTATATTGTAATATGGTTTGGTTATGAAGTGTGCTAACTCTTTCTCTTTCTGTGGGCTGGTTGGTGACAAACTGAACTTCCACTCACGGCAGCATTAAATTTGCCAATACCTTATTTTTTATTAGCTGCAAAGTTTTTTCAAATGAACTGTGATCAGACAAATATATCCCACGCAAGAGATAACGTTCGGTTTGCTGTGTGAGATGTGAGGGGAGGCCAGGTGTATCTGTGTACATGTACAGCTGTGTTTTTGGGGTGTTGTAACTACACAAAGATATGCATTTGGGGCGTGTGAGTGAGTGGCCTTTCTGTGCTGTCAGTGGTTGTTGCTCTGCAGATACCATCTCTGAATGATGTGTTAGTCCTTTGTAGCTGCCTAGTTAGAGCAAAATCTACAGCCAGTCAGACCTTTGAGTGAACCAGCCTGGTTGTGTGAAAGGCTTCCATGTCTACCCTTCTGTGTGAACGGCAGGTGGTTAAGTCAGATGCATGTATTTCACCCCAAAAGCAAGGCAGTTACAGGACAGCTACCAATATTGGTCCAAAGACCCTTATTGCCATGGCGACATGGTGGAACATGGTGAACTGACAGGTGGTGAGAACGCTGAGTGCTGTCTAAATCTGTCACAGCGAAGGAGCGTGTTGCTGTGCTGGTGTTGTGGTGTGACTATCGCAGATATGGGGGCGGATCTGGCTGCAGGCCTAGCCATGCTGGCGTTACATGGGCACAGATTGAGTTGAGTGTGGAGGCGAAGTTCTATGACGCTCTTGTGGGCTAGGTCCCATCTCTCCCATCTGTGGTTGCTGCCAGGCTTGCTGGTGGTTTGGCAGAGGTGTGCCTGCCACACAGCGGATGTATGGGGAACAAATGAGAGATCATGTTTCGCAGAGACACTGAGACAGTGACAGGCAGACACGGTGGGTTAGGAAATAAATGGAGTGAGTCAGACAGCATCGTATGGTATCAAACCATTTGAGAATCAAAAGCCTGTATCTTAAACAGTCACAGGGAAGTCTGTGATGCCATCTGGACAGTTTTGATTAATCTGCTTGTAGAAATATTTATGTGATTCAAGTGTTTAGCCAGGAACATCTTCCCTGAGGTCTATCTAAACAGCAGGTTATCAGTGCAAGGTGTGTAATGACCTTGTGATGACATGTTCAGTACATTCATCATTCTCATTCGTGTGTAAAGAGCTGCAGCACTGACAAGATACATGTTTGTCTACTGTGCAAAATATCCAGAAGTATTGTTGCATACTGACAGCAAAAATGTTTTTAATCATAGACAATCTGCAGAACACTGCAAATCTGCGACTAGCATACAAATCTTTAGGTAAACAGCTGCTTTACAGAGGCAACGTGAGTGTTATTCCTACTCAGTGTCGTAAAGGCATGGGTTAATCAGAGATGTATTATAATCCACAATTACAGTCCAGGAACATCTTGCCTCGGGGATGGATTCTGATTAATACATGGAAGAGACTCCACTTTTGTTACCCCGACAGCAGCCTATGCTGCTAAAAATGACTCACTGGTGAGAACGCATCCCCCAGGAAAAACATCATAATCACCAGGGCGCATTAGAGGAACAACACCTCTGGAATGTCAAATACTCAAACACTCAACTAAAAGAATTATTTTGAGGCATGAAACACAGATAGAGGAAATTTCTGGAACCAAACTACAAACAATGAAAAATGACCTGCTCAGATCTTTAATAACAGTACACAAAAATTGGTCTTTGGAAGTCAAAAACCCAGCATGTTCTGGGTAATTTGGATGAAACTCTTGTGTAATCGCATCTTTTTTAATTAATTAGACTATTTTGCTGTGCTAAGACGTGATCATTTTTACTGATAAATAAGAGCAGAGAAAACACACTCACACGGTGGAATAGAAAGATATAGATCCTGATGTGAACACACTGCTTGACATTTGCAGACTCAACTGTGTGAGCAGAATAACAAAGTCAATTTATGAGAAGAATCTTTTTTTTTTTTTAAGTCATACACAAACAACCCTATTTATAGCTTTGCCTTCATGTGCAGGTAGACAGTGCCAATCTCTTGAGCATTCTTGAGTCATACAAAGGACTCAAACATGGATACACACATGACAGACTTCATGCCAGGAAGAACAATAATGATGAAATGTATCAGTAAAGCCATGCAGTGAAAATGCATTATTCATGGGTAAAAGTAAAGAACGTGCTTCAACAATCGTGAATAATTCACATGTGATTAGATTATTCAGTGGCTTAGCAGAACGCACTATTTGTGCAGTTGAAATACGTATAATGTTCACTGCACAAATTCAATGAACATTAAAATTGGCTGCACCCCTTTTGGTTTGTAATGCATGTGGATTTTTAGTTTAACATAATTTTATAGCTGGATTGCACTGAGCATATCTGTGATGTTTAACAGAACAGGACTGACTGTAAAGAGAACAGAATGCAATGAGCCAAAGGGGAAAGAAATAAAATGAATGGAAGAGACTACACGTCAAAAGCTGAGTTACTGACATTGTAAATGAATGAAAGTGCAGTCATATCTTAACATGTGGTCTAGTCTGAATGGTTGCATGACTCTGGGGGCTTTGAAAGACTTCTGCAGCATAAAGGAGATTCATATTATTCAGCAGGATGAGGGGGCAGGACCTGATCAAAAAACATCCTTGCTCTAGGTATCAAACAGTTCATATTTCCATCCGGTTAAAGCTGTTGCCAAGCAACTAAATCATTAAAAATAAACTAATAATAATCCAGTGTATACTCTAACGATATACTTTGCTCTACGTGCATGCATGTCCGCTCTTCGTGTATGTGTTTGCATGTGTGTTTCAGCGCTGCAGTGGGCTGTATATGTGTGATACTGAGTGAAGCTAAGGACTGTTGCTCTGGGAATACAGTGTTATTGCTGCAGAAGCACACGGAGACAGTCTTCTGGGAAGAGCAGATGGGCTTTTCATGTAGAAAAAAAATCATGACATCTCTACAAAGAAGGCTTGATATTTCCTGGACCAGGACACTCTTTCAGTCTCTTATTTCTGTGTCCCTGCATATCTCTGGTTCTGTTCTTTGACTGTCACCCCAACTGTGTCTCTTTTTCATTATTTACTTATTTCTTTCTTTTAAATGCCTTTCAGTCATTTAAACCACAATTTTAGAAGAATCCACGAAAAAAAAAACCTGCCTCAGATCAGCCTAGACGTAACTCAGCTTCTTAGCCTTCATGTAGATGCACTGATCAACCTAGTACTCTACCTGCCTCAGATGTGCTGGACCTCTACCTTCACCCACCCCTCTGTCTTTGCCTGCAGCTTCGACTCTGCTCATCAGACACACAAACCTCCTCAGCAGTTTTTCTATCTGACAAACTGAAAAGTGTTTGCTGTAATTTTTTTTTTTTTTTACGTCAATGCCACCAAACCGTAGAAAATGCTATGACAGTATTTGACATGAATCATCATGTAACTTGGCAGGCTAACGTGGGTTAACATTATCTAGCACGCTGCAGATTTGTTTGGACAAAAGTCAACGGATAAAACACCAGAAAAATAAACTTATCAGCCATCCACCATGTTGGCTCATACTTGCTGGGTCTCTGGGATAAATGAATGAACGAATGAATGAAACAAAGTCAGGCTTCGAAATAAGTTTTGCAGCACAACACTGCTGTAGATAAAAGGCTGCTACAGGCTCCTGTTCGGCTCTCTGATTTTCAGATCCTTTGGTAAAACATGAAGGCTCACCATTTCTCATTTTTTAACAGAAAACAGAACACGTCTCCAACATCACCTTGAAAGTCGTTAAACTCACCTGGCAAAATACTGATATAGAGCTACACCTGGCTTTTCTTGATACCCCTGACACTCTCTTGTTTCATCATAGCCCTACCCTCCAAATTGACTTGTTTGATTCCTTTGGTATGTGATGTATTAAACTCTGGTTGTCTAAATCTGTTTTTGAGTCACTGCAGTTCCAAGGTGGCATGGTGTTTATTGCTAATATCCCTCATGTTATGAAAGTATTCATATTATACATAAGAAAATAAGATAACCTTATATTTACATGTTAACAAGGTAAAAACTTGATTTTAATTGGAGGGGGTCTAACTATGTTTGGCAGACACAAGTCAAAGTTAGTGCAGTCCAGGTAATGTGTGAGATGTGTTGCAGACATTGACTGAAAAAGTGCCTTAAACCTTCATTATTTTAAATGGCCAACAAAAGGGATCCTAATGTACATAAGCTTATTGGAAAATAAAGCCCCCTTTAACTTGATTTATTACCTCAGTAAACATTTTTTCTAATGAGTTCACATTCACATTCCAGTGAGTAACATCTCAATGGATACGTCCACGGTGTATTATACACTCTATAATTACAAAACAGAAATAGCATTTCTACTTTTTTTTACTGAACTATAGCTGTAGTTCTTATCATTTTGCATTTGTAAGGGCAACAAACTACAAATTAAACACCATACTTGAGTTACACAAATATGTGGGCTTTTATCAAGTTTTTATCATGTATAAATAGCTTTTATGCTGTGTTACACAACTGTGTTTTGACATTTCACATGGGCAGTCTGAATTATTCTAGCTCATGGTGTTTGCTGGTGCCTTAGGGGTATCTCTATGGAAACAGTATACGACAGCTGAAAAGAACAATCCTGTTACTCGGTGTCTCTGTGTCAAATGCAGCTGCAAGGTCCTGTATGCTTTCACTGCTTTGGAGGAAACTACTTTCACAGTAATCTGCTCAGTAAGAGACCCTGCAGTGCAAAGCCACACTGGGCCATTTCTTAATTTTCTTAATTAAATAAGGTGCTGTCTGATGCACGATGATCCCTAGAGCTGAAAGTGTGAGACTATATAAGTCATTCTGTGCGGCTTAACCTCCCTGCATATCTTTTTGGAGGTTAGTCTCATGAAAGAATCAAACATCAGATCTGCTTTACATGCAAGCAACAATGCTTGCAGGGTGGAACTGGATTTTGGGAGTCTGACTGAGCTCAGAATCTGCTTGTGCATAAACTCTGATTTCATAAACCTCCTTTTGTCCTGCTTTATGCCAAGCCAAAAGAGTATATAAAAAAATAACAAAACAGAACAATACATACAACAACAAAAATGATACAAGATATATAAATCAGAATGATGTAACTAACATCAAACCATATCTTGTTAAATAACTAGATGTTAAAGGTTGGTTGTGAGAAATCAAAATATTAAACTGCTGCATATACACATCAATTACATGCCTGTTATAGTATCAAATTTGTAAGGCATTGCCAGCAGGTGAAATAACATAAATTTATTAAAAATGTGAAAATTATATTAACTAAAGGCTGTTTTCTTTGGGGTTTCAAAGATTTTAATTAGTTGAATTTAAAGTTTTTTGAAACCTTCTAGACAATTATAAATGCACCTATGGACCTATTTTAAGTCCTTATTGGAAAATTTGAAACTTGTCTTTTTACTTCCAGAATTAGCTATTTTTTTTAAATGTGAGGAGACACCATGTTAACCAACAAACCACACTGCTCTGATATTTTCTGACAGATCTGCATTGTTTAGCTTGTTTTGTTTTATTAAGTTTTATAGATTTTCTACCATGTGATCAATACAATTTTCTCCCAGAAACACATTTAAATCCAAGACTGAAGTTTAATGCAACTATATAAAAGTAACATTTGATATCAAAATACAGCTAATATTCAAGCCATGTCATAATTACATTTAATACATTCAAAGACTTTTAAAGTCCTAGAATATTCAATTGTTATATTTAAGACTTTCTAAGGACCCATAAAAAGCCTGTCCTCTTTGATTCCACTTACTCACAAGCATTTCTACATTAATTACTCTACAATAGCAGAGACAGCAATGCATATCTGTTGGTCTTTGGTGTTTATGTTGCCGTGTGCACATACTGAATTCTGATTGCAACCCAGAAAATACTTTCTCACAGCTTCGTTAAAACCTGCAGCTGTAGGCAGGAAGACGCAACAACCCTTCAAGCACAATTTCCTAAACAACAATAATGTCTGCAGGATATACAATCGCCATATAGGCCCTTAATGCATTGCTTATATCCCTGGCTTGGGCTCAACTTCTCTGGTGTTGTGTGACTTATACATCAATCTCTTGTCTTCCCTTCTATAGCTCCAGTATCTTAAGCTCCAAGATTTTTGTGCTCCTTTGAACCTGTTTTAGTTGAGATTCTCAAGTGAAATTCCCTTTGCAGTGGCAGCTAGTTAGCAAGAGTCTTGTCTTGGTCATCTTGAGCCCTATAATGTTTTGCCTTCTAATATATAGCCAAGGTCTGTACAATCTGTCAGTCACAGTCTTTGGCAGGTGGGAGAGTTTTGGCTTTTCACATAAGCCATGTGAACATAATGATTTCCAGTCAGCCCATTGTGTTGGTGACACATCTGTCACTGTGCTTTATAACCTCCATAAGCCACATGTAAGTGGATTACTCAACTGGCATAGAGCTCCCTTTAATACCCTGCAGAGAAATTACTCATTCACTACCACAAGCATAGCCAAATTTAAACAGAAGGGATGTATATGGCACCTGTATAGAGAAACTGATTATATCATCTAATAGATTTATTTATATAATAGGGTAACTCCAGCCTCTTTTAAATCATAAATCAATGCACAGACCAAAGTTGCACAAAGGTAAATGTTTGACTTGCTAATTGAGTATTGAATTACATTTAAGGAGCAGGGGAAAGTAAAAACTGAATGCTGTTTGTCTTGGTCTACTTCTTCTGCTTAAAATGTTTAATACAAAGTCAAACTCAAACATAAATCTGCTAATATGTCATTGCATCTTTATGTTTTGTCCATTCTTTGTCTTGAAAGACTTGATGCTCAGAGATGATTCAGACCTTCAGCTTAAGGATCACATGCAGTATTACAGGCCTGGATTCAAATTCCCATCAGAACCTCCTGTATCATCCCTACAGGAGCCCTCTCAGCCTTTCCGCTCAACTATATGTTAAAACATACTAACAGGAACCAGAGTGCATCTACACTCCTTAAAGAGAACAAAAAATGTTTATCACAGCAATTTTATGAAGTTGCTAACTTATTAAACCCCCTTTACTGTTCAGTCAGCATCTATCTGACTAATCATCCTCGAGCAAATATAATAGGCTTCAAATGATCTATAATACTTACACACACCCTTATTCATGTGTTAGCACATGTTTCTTACTATTTTTAAGGCTGCTGCTTTCTGCAAAGATTTGACTTAAGTTAAATGTCCTTTAAAAATAAAAGTTATAGTTAATACAGAAAGATATGCAGTACCAATAGATTTAAAAACTTTTGTCCCTGCTGATATTGGCTTCTTAAATAACACTGTGTTTGTGTTATTTGCTCTTATTTGGTGTTTTATTGTTGTTCATTGATTTATTTATTGTTGTCCTTTTTACTGCTGGCTGTACAACAAAATGCCAGGTTTATAAAGATATCCTTGAACCTTGACATTTACATTTACAATTCTATGAAGACTATGGCTACCTAAAAACGTACAGCTTTTTATTCTTTAAATATATACTGGGGGGTGGGGGGTTTAGATTTGAAATCACAATATTCTAATCCATTGTTTACAATAAGCAAGTGATCTTCCTTCTGTATGGAGAGCACTCATGTGCCACAAACTCCTCATGTGGACCAGAAATAAAGCTGAGAGTTTTTGAAAGCTTTGTTTTGTAAAATTTGCGGGGGCTGAAAGCAAAGACTAGGTCAGTTCACTTGAAGTTCATGCAAATAAATCCAACAAGTATACTGGCTTAAATATTAAAGGCATTTTTTATTATGAAGTATTCATATGCAATTATAAGGGAATTATGGAGAAGACCCTCATGAGAATTTATCATAATGGGAATGTTTTTTTGTGAGTTTTTTTAATATATAATTGAGTGATGTGAAAATGATTGCCACTCTAGATAATACTCTGATTTCGTCCTAGGAGAGCAAGCACACTGATGCCAGCTGTTTCACCACATGTTGAGAAAGGCTGTCAAAGCAGTTTAGGGAGAGACAATTCTATGTAGAAATGTGATTATTAGCCTGTCTGCATAATCAGCGTTTCTCAACTGATTTGGAAATCTCAGGGGAAACCAACCTTTGAACTGATGTGAAATGTTCACTCATGTGTTTCAATAATCTAGAGATTTTCATTTCATTTTTTTTCAGTTGCTACACCACTAATGAGTCAGAAATAGCTTTACTGTTGAAATGGTAAACCTGTCAGCTTTGCCTCAGCATTGACTTTGTTTGGATGGAGGTAAAATAATCAGGTCCAGTCCATCTTGACTTTGCTGTTGCATTTCATGTATTTGTCAAAGGTTGTCTCATTAAATCCAATAAATCTAGTGGTCTATGAGGCATTGCCATTGGCATATTTATCTTTCTGATCCTGCAGAATAACAAAGATCCAGTGATTAAAATCCATTGAGACTCATCACACTAGATTGACTGCAATGTCTCAGTGCATTGTCTTGTTTTTCTGCAGGGATTCAAACTAATCAATGAAGTGTCTGTGAGTCTCATTTAACCTGACCCGTCACATTCTGTATGTGTTTGAAATATGTGAGCTGTTAGTGTGCACTCTATCCAAAAAAGGCAATTTAGCACATACAACTTGTGTGTGGTCACAAAATTTGACTTAGTAATAGCAAGAAGAAGCTGATTATATTATCTAAGCTCATTTTTAGGCTTTTAGGATTTTTAAAGATCTGTAATATAATCCAGAGCCAGTAAGATGTTTGCTTTAAAACTAAATACTAAAATTCTATAATCAGAATCTAGAGGGAGTGAAATGATGTCATGGTAAGACAGGTTGATGTGCTCTCTCTCGTGGGTCTATTATTTTTTTTTTTTACCAATTTGTAGCTTCCAAGTGGTATTCACTATGCATTTGGACAATCAAATTTTGTAAGTAATATAGTATCAAAGTAGTAGTATCAGGCTTTTTTTAATCATGACATGATGTAGGTTTCTGCATGGTGACGTGACTACATATAAACCTCTTAAGATAGCCTACATCACTGTATTTTCCTAATGGCCAAGTGCTGAAGGAGTTGCCCTCTGATGCCTATTAAAAGCCTGGAAAAAGATTTTTTGAACAAGATGTAGCTGTGAAAATTGCTTCTGAGACAGGAATATTAGGAGTTGCAGTGGTCAAGTCTGGAAATAAATACAGGCCTTCTCCATGCGACCTTCTCCTTTAGTTTAAAGAACAAAAATGATTTTATTCTTTGAGAAAAATCTTAGTTGCACAGTACAGCCTATGACAATTCTTGTGACAAGTGGGAGCTTAGGAACCTGGCAATATTTCATCACCTCAGTTCCAAAGTGTGGACCAGTTAGTACAACTAAAACAGTGTTGTTACTTTTCAGCTGCAAGTAGGCAGCTGAACAATAACAATAATTTTGTTTGGTGCTTGTGGAAAGCAAGCTGCAACTATAATTTTGACACATCCATTGTGTGATTTTGTAAAGAACTAAGGCTATTTGACTTGCTGGGGGTGAAGTGTGTGTACACACACACATATATATATGTATGTATGTGTATGTATGTATATATATATATATATAAAACTGTGTGTTATCTTAGTATGTCTATGACAACCTGTTACCTTTTAGTAGTCTCACAGAACAGTATTCTAACTTTCTTACATCTAAGTTTTCAAGATTTTACAGTAATATTCTAGTCAAAAATGAAAGTATTTGTAAAACCGGACAGACTGTCCTAAAAATTATGATATGACTTAAAACATTATAAAAGGCTACTTGGACCTTTTATGAGGGGGAATAATTTGTAGTGATTAATAGATATAACAACATGACAAAAAGAGAAGATGGAATTGCTTGTCTAGATACTTATCATATCATACTTACCAAACTTGACAATGTAAGGAGGATAAAGTAAACTTAGTGGGTACTTTGGATGTAAATTTCCTCTCTCATAAATTTAGGAATGATTCATTGGCATTCAAGATGCTGTGCCATGAGTGTGCTGGTGTGAGAGCCGGCATTAAAGTCGACCAGATTTAGGCTGGCATTCTTTAGACTGATCAGACCAGCTCCCCTTAGGCTTCCACAGAAGTGCCTGAAGCAAGAGCTAGTCAGTAGCTGCTTCTGCATACTGCGCGCAGTGTCATGACACTGACAAAACCTATTACACAGAAAATGCAAAGTTTCAAGATTCTTTGATACTTAGCCTTCCTTTCACTTCCCAATCCCTGCCCTCAACCCTCTACGTCTCTCCATGTCTGCTTCTCTCTTCTTTTCAAAACTGAGCAGGAACTTTCTGAAAACATCTTTATTTTTCAGTCATCCAAACATATTTTTTGGTGGACTCTGACAGCAGCCATACATGCAAAAAAAGACGAGGTAGACAGGCAATCTCCATTATTGTTAAATGCAGCCTGGATCTTGCCAGATAGTCAGCAGGATGGTTAAGTTGAGAAAAGCTCAGCAGGGATCTAGTCAAGACATGAGACACTGAATGGGGTGAGAAATTGTATTTGCACGGGAGGAAACATGTAGCGTAGCCGGTTTCATTCATTTTTGTGATGATGATGAGCACCTAAAACTATTACCACAGATGGCAGATGTATGTTTTCTGTGTAAGCTGTCATGAGTTAATAACCATTTTTCCTACTAATGTATCATAATAGTTTGGCTATGTATACTTTAAGTACTCTTAATGATTTTGTGTGAAGACCGATTCAAGCAACAAACATCATTCTGGTGTCTCTCACTTATTTCAGGTGGCCAACCTTCTGCGACTCTTCCAAATCCCTCAGATCAGCTATGCTTCCACCAGTGCCAAGCTCAGCGACAAGACCCGTTATGACTACTTTGCCCGCACCGTGCCCCCTGACTTCTACCAGGCCAAGGCCATGGCGGAGATCCTACGTTACTTCAACTGGACGTACGTATCGACAGTGGCATCAGAGGGCGACTATGGTGAGACTGGCATCGATGCCTTTCAGCAGGAGGCACGTGCTCGCCAGATATGTATTGCCACCTCAGCCAAGGTGAGTCGCTCCATGAGTCGCTGGAGTTATGAGAACGTGATCCGCTCACTGCAGCAGAAGTCCAACGCCAAGGTGGTCATCCTGTTCACACGCAGTGAAGACGCCCGCGAGCTGCTGGTTGCAGCCAACCGCATGAACGTCACCTTCATCTGGGTCGCCAGTGATGGATGGGGAGCACAGGAGAGTGTGGTGAGAGGCAGTGAGGCTGTGGCTGATGGGGCGTTTACCATTGAGCTGGCTTCCTATCAGATCCCCCAGTTTAATGACTACTTCACCGCCTTGCACCCATACAACAACACCAGGAATCCCTGGTTCAGAGAGTTTTGGGAAAACCAGTTCCAGTGCAGCCTCCATGATCTGGGCTGTGGGAAGCACTCACTCCGTGAGACTCAGTTTCAGCCGGAGTCTAAGATCATGTTTGTAGTGAATGCTGTCTATGCAATGGCTGCCGCCTTACATAACATGAGGCAGGCCTTATGTCCCAACTCTACAAAAGTGTGTGATGCTCTTAAACCTGGCAATGGCAGAAAGTTCTACAGAGACTACATTCTCAAAGTCAAGTTTGATGGTGAGTACAATATTAAAGAACTAAAATTATTACAGTTTGAATTGTAAGGCTTGAATGTTATGATGTAAAAAAACTTTTTTTCCCCTCATTTTCCTCATTTTTCTGTCATCTATAAAAAAATCTAAATATAATATTATTTAATTTCCCTAAATGCACTCCACACATACCGGATGCGGGCAAATTAGGTTATACCAATTTAGATTCATTGTACCAATTCATAAAATGTTAAATCAGTGCAAGAGTAATTCTGCATGTTTATACACTGCAGCTGCGGATAAGCTCTGTAATGATTCAATTTGCAAAGATGAAACAGTTTCCTCCCTAATGCTTGGAGGCTTTTTTTTCAAGCATCTTGACATTAGTGTGAATATAGGGAGCATTTTTCAGTTTGAACACTGCAGATATAATCAGACCAACAAAGCTGCAACAAAAACGTGCCTCAGTGTTTGCATCAACATCACAAATAATAGACCTAAAATTTTACATGGTCTCACTTAAGTAAATGAGCTGGATTGTCTTATCCTTCAATTTATGGAAATGCTGACATTTTCATTGATGGGAGATAGGCGGACCAGCTGTGCTTTTCTGTTTTTCAAAATTTGAGGGGGAAAAAAATCCCAAAGAATTTTACTATCCAGAGACTGGACAGGACTTGAGACTTGAGGCTTGCTATACACTGACCCCTTCTGCCTGTTTTCTTAAAACATTCATGTTTTCTTTTCACTTCCAGCACCCTTTCGTCCACCAGACACAGAGAATGTAGTCCGCTTTGATGCCTTTGGGGACAGCCTCGGCCGTTACAACATTTTCCACTACCACAAAGAGGGTGGGCGCTATGTCTACCACAAGGTCGGCTACTGGGCTCAGAGCCTGACCCTGAACACCAGCCTGATCCCCTGGCCTGGCCAGGTTGCACCAACCTCCCAGTGTAGTGACCCCTGCAGGAAGAATGAGGTGAAGAGCATGCAGCCTGGAGATGTGTGCTGCTGGATATGTATCCCCTGTCAGCCCTACCAGTATTTGCAGGATGAATTCACCTGTGCTGACTGCAGCTTTGGACAGTGGCCCCTGGCCAATCTGACAGGCTGTTATGACCTGCCCGAGGAGTACATCCGCTGGGAAGATGCCTGGGCCATTGGACCCGTCACCATTTCCTGTCTAGGGATGATGTGTACTCTCTTCGTCATTGGTCTCTTCCTTAAACACAATGAGACACCTGTGGTGAAGGCAAGTGGACGGGAGCTCTCCTACATTCTTCTGCTGGGAGTCTTGATGTGCTATAGCATGACATTCATCTACATTGCCAAACCATCCACAGCAGTTTGTACACTGCGCCGGCTGGGCTTGGGCACCTCATTTGCTGTATGTTATTCAGCCCTCCTAACCAAGACCAATCGCATTGCTCGGATCTTCAGCGGGGTTAAAGATGGAGCTCAACGGCCTCGATTTATCAGCCCGGCCTCCCAGGTTGCCATCTGTGGTGCTCTGATCTCCTGCCAGCTGGTTGTAGTGGTGGTCTGGCTGCTGGTGGAGGCCCCTGGGGTGAGAAAGGAAGTGAGCCCAGAGAGGAGAGACGTGGTCACCCTCAAGTGTAACAGCAAGGACTCCAGCATGCTAATGTCCCTCACCTACAACTGCATCCTCATCATTCTCTGCACGGTCTATGCCTTCAAGACACGCAAATGCCCTGAGAACTTCAACGAGGCCAAGTTCATTGGGTTCACCATGTACACCACCTGCATCATCTGGCTGGCTTTCCAGCCTATTTTCTATGTGACTGCCAGTGACTACAGGGTGAGTTACATTCCTGATGAGAATTAAGCAAACATTTAAATAATCACTTCACGTTTATCATATCAATGACATGTTACTTTATTCTTGCATACATACTTAAGAACCTACTGCGGTAATGATTTGTTTGAATTTTTTTTAATAAGATGATTTTAATTTCTTGGACTGAGCAGAATACATCCTGGCAGATAATGACTTTTTGTGAGATTAAATTTGGATTTTTATATGCATGAAATCCCATTCTAATGTCAGCAATATTGATTTAGCAGTGAGCTGTGTCAGTGTTGTCCATGGCTCCTAATAGTATGCTACTTTTTTTTTTTTTGCTGCAACTGTTTGATTCTTTATAATTAGCTGCATTCTTAAGATTTTTGAAAATAAAATATATATAGATGAAAATATAAATATAGACACAGATATAGATATA
>JAPZDV010000012.1:14870501-14888446 GCA_029814665.1 Acanthurus lineatus | reverse complement strand
AGATAGATAGATAGATAGATAGATAGATAGATAGATAGATAGATAGATAGATAGATAGATAGATAGATAGATAGCAAAATGAGGACTGAAAAGATAAATAGAGTTAGGTTTCTGACCCTGCCTGCTGAATGAATGCTGATGGTCATCTGTAGACACAGGGACATACTGTACACTGAATTGATAGAACTTCAGAGAAAAGGGTGGCCTCAGTCAAGGGGGTTTTTATTCCTCTGGGATGTAAACAACAAGAGGGAGACAGAAGGGAGAAATAGACAAGAGGAATCCCCTGATACAGCTGCCTCTGCAGAAACATGGAGAAGGCAGGCAAGACCATGAGGGCTTAGAGGGAATTGCGTCCCTGTGTGTCCCTGTGCGTATCTGTGTGGAATGGCGCGTGAAAGACTGGGATGCTGACTCCCAGCTGTGCCCTCTGTCCTGAGACTGCAGCAAGGCTCAGAGGAACCCTTCCTTTCAGGCCCTCCAGGCAACACGAGCGATTCACAGCCAGAACGGGCTCATCAGATAGACGCAAAACTCCCCTTCGCCCAATGAATAATTACTGAAGCAACCGAGTTGGCACTGTGTCTCTAGTTTTTTACAGGCAGCGACATATTACTAGTGTTCTCCTAGTTTTACACCACTTCTCAAATTGTTGTCACAGCCTGATGCAAAACAGCAGCTGAATAACAAATATGAAATGTTAAAGTAAACTAAACACAGTCTACTGAGCCATGAATAACACATTTGATTATCATATGAAATATTAAAGATGCTCTTAACACCCTTAGGGAAAGGGCTCTCCTCATATGCCAGTGCTGGTCAACTCATCTCAGCTGCAAACGTATCTGATTAAACAGCCACTGCTGTCAAAAGTCACGGTACTTCTATGGAAACACTGTGGGCTACAGACAGTGATAAAAGAGAAATAAAAATTGCCAATGATCTCTAAAACTGCTGCACATCACATTAACAGATCATTAAAGACCAACCTTCCCTAAATCATTTTAAATCTCTGTCAGTTGAGCTGCTCCAAGAACAACACTACAGTATTTTTGGCTGTATTTTTGCTACAGATCCCATTGATGCTGTTGTCTCAACATAACACTAAGAATGGCTTGTGGCTGGTTGATCCAATAAAGCTTTTCAATAAATGTACAGCACGAAGCCCAATAAAAAGGAGGAATCTCATCTCTGCTGTGAGGTTCACTGGAGGAATGAAACTACCCAAACACAGCAGATATTATTTATATCTGAGGCAGGGGTGTTGTATTTGTGAAATAAAAGAATATCTTCAAAGGCAAAATACAGAAAAAATAACAGTGAACAGAGACAAGCAGAACCAATAGAAGCCTGGTTCTACATCCTGTTTTCCACACTCGAGCAGAAGACATCTGGAAATATATTATCACAAAGGCAGATTCCTTGTCCTCTGCTCTTCCAAAGCAACATCTTTTAAATTATTAAAACCACTTAACAGGTCATTTCTATGCAGTACTGTCCCCCAGTTTTATTCAAAACTGTTTCTGAAGTAAGCAGAGGACACTTAGCCTCTGTGCGCTTCAGTATTGCTCAGATTATTATGAATAAACTGTCACTTGATTTTGTTATGTTAGCCGGTATAAAAATATACAGATCAGATAAACAGTAAAGAACAATAGTAATGGTAGATTTTTTTACATTTACATACCAACCCAGGACCTGAGCGTGTCATTGTGTAGACTGTATTTCATGTACTGAAGCATGAGGTGAATCTTAATGTAAAATTCATTGTACATGGCAACCCACAATACATCTCAAGATAAAGACAACTTCATTGTTGTAGTTGTTTACATTACATTGTACACTATGACCTTTGGTGACAACTATGCCAGTAACACAAACATACATATTAAATATATTAATATAATATAATTTCCTGCCTATAACAACTCCACATCTTCATTTAATTTATTATCATTTGATGAATATTATTACAGTAATAGGTCAGAGTGTTTTAAACAGACTAAGAAACTGATTAACATTTAGATAAGGTGATTCAACACAGTTCAGTAAATGTAACGGGTTGACTGACTATTTGTGTTATACCTGGTTAAACTAATAGAGGACGTTTAATTACTACTGCCATGTTATCTTTGTTTGTTACTTTGTTGTGGAACAGTGTGTGCACAGCGCATTACTTGGTGCCCACATTATTTTAATACCACCATTAGCATTCAGGGTGATGACAGACACCTGCTGTGCCTTGCGAAAATGGGATGCACCTGCCACACACCACACAATGCGGGTCTGTATCCTGTCATCAAGGAAAAAAAAACAAAAAAAGAAGCTGGTAGGAGATTGGAAAGGAGCAGACCGATGACACATAGCAAGATGTGGGTACGGTGAAGCGAAAAAGTAGCGAGGGTTAAGCAGTTGATTGACAAGCAAATAAACAGATAGCTTAACACCTCTCTTTAGCAGTCAGAGCTGATAGTTTCCTCCTCTGTTGCACCTGGCTTTGATTCTGATTTATGTAAGCTGTCTTTATCCATACTTTTTTTTTTTAGAAGATGAAGATTCTTGTACAGTGAAAATGGTCCTCAATCTTACTCCAATTCTAATGAGATTCCACATGCATAGAGTTGGTTGAAGACTTACTGGCTATTTGAACCCTCCCATAGGGCTGAGTCATATCAGCTCTATGGATGGGCAAACACTTGAATAATATCACCAAAGAAAAAGAAACTTGAGCCAAGCGTAAGCATTACCATTGCGCTGGTGTGTAATTAACAACAGTGTTTGCCAGGGTGTAGGATTTTTCACAACATTTATCTTGAAATGTACCCTTTCTGTTACATAAAAAGTAAACTCAAAACACTGAGTATTACTCAATATTATCTGTGAAAATATACAGCAGATGAGGGAGTAAGAGCCAGAGTACTTGTTATCTAACCATGGTGTTGTTTTCTGAGAGTGAATTTCTCACCTCTCCCTCCTCCTGCAGGTGCAGACCACCACCATGTGCATCTCTGTCAGTCTGAGTGGGTCGGTGGTGTTGGGCTGCCTCTTCGCTCCCAAGGTCCACATCATCCTGTTTCAGCCGCAGAAGAATGTCAGCACTCTCAGAGTTGCTACCACCCGCTTCAGCGTCACCACCGGCCCAGGCTCCAGTTTCTCTCAGGGTACATCCTGATAAACAACAACATCAGTGACACAATTTCTTATTCCAAAAACAGTAATACATTACCCATAAACTTAAATGAGATATTATCACATTGTTCACTTAGTTTTAAATTTCGGCACTCTTTTGCTTTATTAAACAGTTATAATCTGATAAACACTGAATTTTTATATCAATTCTGTAATTGTTGGACAGATGGTGTCCACTGTTTCTGGGTTATTTATGGAAAATATGATATTAAAACATACACCAATAACTGTACATTCACAGGTATCATTACTTGATATCATGCTGCTTATTTATCTCTAAGGATGTGGTCATATAGGCTGTTACAGTACAGAAACTCCATTGAAAAGAACTAGTAGAGGCATGTAGCATTGTTGTTTGACCTTAAATGTATATATTTTTCATGTTTTGCAGCCTCAGCCTCCAATGTTGTTCAAACCGTGTGTAATGGACGAGAGGTGGTGGACTCCACAACGTCATCCTTGTGAAGATTAGTGGAGTACCTTTGCCAAGCATTGTAAACAGTTATATAATCACTAGTTCTGATTCAGGTGTCTCAGATATTAAAGAGGTCACACAGACGATCGTCCTGACTTTGTTGTCCTCAAAGTGCTGTGAGTACAATGTCCCAATTATTTTATTTTGTTCTTTGACTCGTAGCGATTTTAAATGAGATGCCAATGGAGTCGCATATAGCCCTTGTTTTTATTGAAGATTCTTCTTGCAACAATGGAGTAAATTATAGTAAATCTGTTAAATGAAATATATACAAGATGTTTTTAATGTAGATTTTGGTGAACCAGTTTGTGCTTTCTTGTAATTTATGTAAATAAAATGTGTTTTTTATTAATACTAATATGACTTATAGCCTGACTATTTCTTTTCACATCACTGTGAGATACAAATTCCAATGGTAGTATAAGCAAAGTGTTTTGAGATGTTGATTTATTGAAGCCAGACAAAGTTAACAGCAGCAAAAAACTGAATAAAATAATCTTACTGACCAGCAATAATCTAACAAATATGCTGTCATACTAAATTGTTACATGTCATTTAACGCTTGCCAACTGCTAAAAAACCGGCAAATATCTATTATTTTCTAAATTAACTGCCCATAAAAAGTGTTTTTCAACCTTCTTGGGCAAAAAAACATTGTACATTTTTCACCTTGCCTATATTCATCCATTTACACCATTTATACATGATAATAGCACAAGGACACTTTAACATGAGGACAGATGGTGCAAAGGTTTGAACCATCAAACCTGCATGAACAGACTTTTTTTCTTTACCTCCTGAGCCACAACATGTAAGAAATGTGTAAGCAGTAATATTCTGATATTTAGGTTTCCTGACTACTCAAAATGCATGATGACATTAGTGCAAATTACATTTGGACTCAGTCTGGGCTTTAAATCTGAGCTGCCTAATATTTATCAGCCTCAATCTACACCATCTGCCAAGACCAAACAGTCTCCACATGAAAATTACCAGTGCAAATATCATCATCTGTTGATATGGGATAAAATCCACCAGTGCTGTCCCAGGAATGCGCACAGCAGTCAGTGCCCCTGTGTTCACAGGCAGATGCTTTGTAAAAGACACCAGTCCATTATCTGTGATTTAACACTGCCATCTTGTGTTCAGACTGGCTGATCTAGGCTTATACAATGCAACATTTAGGCAGCCCTAGGGCTTGCTTTAAATAGAGTATCTGCATAAGGGGGAAGTGGACAGATAATATGAGCTGTCTTACTTTATTAGATTTGCTTGTTGGAGATCACCAAATAACTGTTATCATATAAACCAGGGACAGAATGTGCTTTAAAATTGTCCTTCTGTGAAAAAACAAGTTAAAACTCTTGTAGAGTTTTGTGGTGGTTACAGGTTAAAAACGGAGACCCATCCATAAAGATAAATCTTAAGGCAATAATTGTGAGATTATGATAACATAGCAGCAGTCCTGGCAATTAACATTTCCTTTAAGAGAAAACAGGATGTAGCCTAATGATCAAACACAGGAGGCTGCAATGTAAGTAGCTGCTAACAACACCACCTACAACCCCATGTATTTATTTGTTTACAAGTAATAGTAATTAGGCTACTCTTTACCCTGGTATGTCTTCACCAAGGCAACCTTTTAATCCAACAGATAAACACAAAACAAATCAGCTGTGCCATCATTCTATATCTCAACTCTTCAGATGTTTGTGTGAATAAAGAACAGAAAAGCTGCACATTTAAGTTTATAATTAAAGAGCAGAGGTACCATATTGGGAGCTTAGTTTTATATTTAAATTAATATTAAATGTACTATACTAGAATATACTAGAATAACAATAAATAAAGCTTTCCATTTATTCAAAAGTTATGTCACATCTCTGTTAAACTACAAAACGACTACTGTTATAAACTAAAATCTGACATGAAAAAACTAGGAAATTTGGGAAATTGAGGGTGCTATTCATCCCTGAACATCCAAACGTACACTTTTTTATGCTGAGTTTACACAAATCTAGTCTGTTGTCAACTACTACTGATATTTTCCTAGTTCATTCAAATTCACAACAAACCACTGAAAACGACAGAATACTATTACCTTACCCTCTTAATATATATCAAACCACAAATTTACAATAAAGAACTCGTTAATTTGTTACAAATAACAAACAGATAGATTTTTAAAAAAAGAAAAAAAGAATAGAGCCAGTTTTTGTGTCTCTGGCAGCCAAAGTTAGCAAGCTAATTATGTGAATTTTTTCAGGAAGATAGCTAATATTTCTCTAAAATCCTTGTTTTTGGCTTTCGGTAACGTTACCAAAGATGCTCAGTTATGAACCTATGATGTCTTCAGATGTTAACACAGGATAACAAAGGACGTTTACCTTATATTAGATGAGTTTCACAAACTGTTCTGGCAACATTTGTAAAGAAAAGGCTGTCTTGGGTGGCGAGGCGACAGTAACGTACCTGCTAAGCTAACGTTAGATGGCGGTGTTGCTTTTCCATGAACTACCGCAGCAACAGCAGTAAGAAGGGAAAACGAGGACTACAGTCGAGCTCCGCCTCTTCCTCTGACTGTAAACTGAATGTAAACTTCCCGAAAATCACTCTTACACAGCTGCCTTACACAGCCAGCCGAGAGGTGACATCTTGAGCAGCGAGGGGACTCTGTCTGTCTGACCGCCTGCTTGCCTCTTCCAGCCCGACTGACACTGTTTCAAGTTAAAAGGTGAGTTCCCAGCAGAGGGGAATCCAGGTCATCTTCCGTGTAAACAGGGGAGGGCGGAGGCTCTCAGCGGCCTTGTTATAAAACACAACAAAACTACTGTTAAAATTCTGTTAGCTATGACAGTGTACAGTAGCTGGCTGGTAATTACTCATTAAGTACATGTATGGGGAATTCATTTATTTGTGTTGCTTAACTGCCAGAGAGGCTTTGCTCAGTGTAGGCATGTCTGAGCTTGTCCAGGCAAAATGCCCAGCTGAGAAACATGGCATGTCCCTCTGAACGGTTTTTTTAGCCAGGACCATGCCTCCAAAGAGACGAGCTGCTTCTGCTGCCAAGGCAGGTGGCAAGAAGGCGAAAGAAGAGACTCCAAAGCCCAAGGATGCTTTTACCTCTGCAAAGGAGGCCCTCCTGGCTGCAGGGCCACAGGTGAAAGGGAAGAGGAAGGTGGATGAGCACTGCTCACTGTCAAACAATGGAGAAGTAAGAAGGGTGCAACATAAAATGATATATCTTCTCTAAATTTAGTCACTTAAAACAGTGCAAATGACTGCACTTTATTGCATTCACATTTTTAAAAGGAAAAATACACTTCAAAATCTTCTTTGTTGCCTCCACCAGGTCTATGAGGATTATGACTGCATGCTCAATCAGACGAACATTGGGCATAATAATAACAAGTTTTATGTCATTCAAGTTATTCAAGCAAACAACAAGTATTATTCTTGGAACAGATGGGGCAGAGTGGTAAGTTTGTCCTGTGACAGATTTCTGCCAAACTGTACTTTATTCTGTTTCCATCATTTATTTTTAGTTACCACTGCAGGCGTGAACTTGGATATGAAAAACAACAATTTGATTTCTTTTTTTCTTGATATTTTAGTGTTTCTGTACATATATTCTAATTCTATTGATGAACATAATACTTGCAGCCTGTGTTAGCGTGCAGCTTGCCCCTGATTGCCTCATCTCTGATTTAAATTCAGGGGGAAGGGGGACAAAATAAACTTAACATGTTTAACAAGCCTGAGGATGCTGTCAAGGACTTTGAGAAAAAGTTTAAGGACAAGACAAAGAACAACTGGAGCGATCGGTTGAACTTTGTGTCTCACGCTGGGAAGTACACTCTGATCGAGGTGGACGGAGAGGAGGACGCTGAGGTCAAGGTAAATGTAAATGCAAATCTCACTGGAACGAGGAGCATTCAATGTGAAACCTAAAAGCATCAGCTCTTTGACTCAGCTGTCACTATGCAAGTCAGACTACATCAAACAGAGATGAATAAATATTGAAATTAAGGATAAGCCTTATTAAAATCTTACTGGCTGCACTCATTATATTATATTATGCAATATATTATATTGCAGGTGGACAGTGTCGACGGAAAGACAGTCAAAGTCACTAAAAATATCCTAGACTGCACTCTGGACGGCGCCACGCAGAATCTCATTGAGCTCATTTTCAGCAATGACATGTTCAAGGAGGCGATGGAGTGTATGAACCTAGGTGGGTGTGTTTCAGTTTAGCAAACAGGTTAGTGCAGTTTGCCAAAGTTCAGCGAGCATTATTACCTGTTACATAACATGCCTGTTAGTTTAAAGTGCCTGCTACAAAAAGGTTGCCAGTTTGAAAGTCTCTGAGCTTCTATCTTTGCTTAGAAATTAAGGAGAGATCAGAGTGCGTAATGTGACTTGGAAATGATTGACCAAAGGGTAAAGATGCATATAGACAGCGTATCCGTCTTATCTCAGTGGTTTACTTTGAAGTGTTAACGGCTGCACCACTAATGTAGTAGTAATAAACATGGAACAATTTGCACCTTATAAAAGACAGACACACAGTGTGAGATGTATTTTCTTAGCATAAACACAGAAAACATGACAATAATGTGTCTGGTTTGGATTACTGGTTTTGTGTCCCTTTCTGTGTGTGTCCGATGTGTGTATTCAGACATCAAGAAGATGCCTTTGGGCAAACTCAGTAAGATGCAGATTGCAAAGGGCTTTGAAGTTTTGGAGGAGATTGAGGCAGCTATGAACCAAAAAAAAGGAAAGGCACGTCTGGAAGAACTTTCCTCCAAGTTTTTTACCACAATCCCACACAACTTTGGCCGGAACAGACCACCAACCATCAACGACAAAGAGATTGTGGAGAAGAAGAAAGAAATGCTTATGGTGAGATTTTGTTTTCAATTTTATAATTAAATTAACTGTCTTTCATTTATGTTTTTTCAGTCTTAAAGACACTCTCTGCTTACATGCTATGTCAAGGTGCTGGCTGACATTGAGCTAGCCCAGACTCTAAAGTCAGAGACTGAGAAGGCTCAGGAAGAGATGATAGAGACGGTTCCTCATCCTCTAGACCAGGACTACAGTTCTCTTCATTGCAAGCTCTCTCTGGTGGACCCAGGAACAGAGATATTTAAGGTACTTTGTCATCCAGTGGTTGATCAATGTGCAGTTTATTTTCACGATTAATCCTTCAGTACGTAAAATGTCAAATGTCCTGAAAAATAGTCAAAACTTCATAACTGTCATAAATGACAAAGCTTGGAATTTTGACATTTGAGAAGCAGGAACCAGCAAATGTTAAATTTATTTGAGTAATGGTGTAAGTATTTGTAATTGATAAGTATAATTAAATACAGAGCACTTGTAACATACTTACTGATTAATTTGATTGACTGATTGATTCCACTCATGTTTTCCTCTTGTCCAACATTACTGATTACATATTTTCACGTTTTAAGATCATCAAAAAGTACCTCGAAGCAACTTCAGGTGGCTATCGAAAACCAAAAATTCTTAACGTTTGGGAAGTTGATCGTGAGACAGAGGTAGGAACTACAGTCCATCTTGATCGATGTGATACAGACGTTTTAAGCGCTGTGGCCTGAAGCATATGTTTCACATTACAGGGACAGCGGTTTCTTGACAATGACAGTCTAGAGAACCGCCGTCTGCTGTGGCATGGTACTAACATAGCAGTGGTGGCAGCAATCCTGAAGAGTGGTCTGAGGATAATGCCCCATTCAGGAGGTCGTGTTGGCCGCGGTATCTATTTTGCATCCGAAAACAGCAAGTCTGCAGGTTATGGTGAGGCTGTATGAAAAGACAAGGCATGAACAAGGGTTAGATAATGACACAGCAATCACAAAGATAATATGGTTTTTAAAACAATTCTTATTTTTTTAATTTTTAGTGCACACTTGTAAAAATACTGGAGTTATGTTCCTAAGTGAGGTAGCCCTCGGCAAGGAAAAGACTATCACCCAAGATGACTGTTCTTTGAAGAAGGCTCCTGCAGGCTTTGACAGTGTTGTGGCACGAGGAACTGTGGAACCAGGTAAAATACTTCTTCAGTTTTTCATACAATAAATTTAAACCTTCCTTGCACTCAAGTTAAGCATTTATTTTAAGAGGACCACATGTTCCCCCTCAAATTTGGACAGCAAAGTTAAAGATGCGTTCAGTGACTCACAAGAAAAATGCTCAAAGAAACATTGATCGTTTTTCATTTTTCCTTAAAATTTTACTTGACTTACTTTGTTACTATTTAACCAATATTGGAAAAAATAAAAGTATTTCACAACAACGGTGTTACATGATATCATATAACATCTTTTGTTTGGTTAAGTTGTAAACTCACATGCTTTCAGATCCATCCAAGGACATCTTCATTACCCTGGAGGGCAAGAAGGTTTCTGTGCCTCAGGGTAAGCCATTAGAACAGCCCCAGTTCAAAGATAGCCACTTCTGCAACAGCGAATATCTCATCTACAAAGAGAGCCAGTGTCGCCTTCGCTTCCTGCTGGAGCTGCACATGTTGTAGTGGTTCAACATTAGAAAAGATGCAGGTCCTTTAAAGGAGAAAAGTTAGTCATTCCTTATAGAAGGGGCTTCCTAAACGCTTGGCTATGCTATTTTCTTATAATACTGTGGTTATTATTAATATCCTTATGGTTGCAGATATCTTGATCATGATGCATAAATGACTCATTCATCTCTGTGCCTTATATTTTGAACATGGTAAAACTGGCCTGAGTGCATTAGATTGCACTTCCATTACAATATATACTGTAGTCAATTGTCCTCATAGAATAAAAAACCTTTTAGTTGAGCTTGATCATAAATGTCTAAAGGGCCTCTGGATATTTGCACTGTTTTGTTTCTCAAATGACATGATGCATCTTGTTTATTTGGAATCTCATTTGTGGCTTGAGTAGCTTATCTTTTACATATTGCTTTATTTAATCATGACACACTTATATAAACCTATTCCTCACAAAGAAAATACCCTTGATATGTAGGAAGAAATGACTGTGTGCTTTTGCAGTTATACTACACAGTCAAACTGTTTGCATAATGTTATATGGTAGAGAGGAAGTAAATATGTTACTATGCACAGATATGTTTACAGGCAGAGGTATAAAGTGCAATTTGTGGCTAATGTTTAAGCACTGATACAAAACTATTTTGTTGAACTGTTAAAAAAAGACTATCAAAGTGCGTGTGCAATGCAAAGTAATGCAACATGTTAGTTATGAATTGCTGGGGCAGATGTCTTGCCCACTAGATCCTCTAGCTATGTTGCAAATGTCACCATATGGTGTCAGTAATGAGAAAATCCCTTTGGAATGTAATTTCCACAGAATTTTTGCACTAAGACATTACTTGAGTCACTATTAAGTCAATAAACTGAAGTGCCCCTCCAACTTGTTGCAGTGTTTTGTATTTTGAATATTGAGCTTTAAGTCTTTTTGTGTATGTGCCATTTTAGATTTTTTTTTAAATATTACTGCTTAAATGGTTTTGACTGTATGAATTTACATTTACTTCTTACATTTACCATTGTTTGAAGGTCTTTCTAAAAAAAAATTGTTTTTCCTGTGTAATTTCTTTTTTTTAGTTTTTGTATTTTTAAAATCTTTCTGATTTTGTTCTGATGTCATGTTAAATATTGTATAAAAATCTCATTAACATAAAAATATGGCTATTTACAATTCTGCACAAATCTTTGATTCTACAGTTCAGATAGAATATAAAAGGTGACTCTGCCAACTCAACATATTTCAGTCAAATCTCGTCATATTTTGGGAAACATGCATTAAATGAATGGTGTTCTCTGAATTTCTTCAACACCAATTAGCTCCAGGAGGTTGTTAAAAATATAAGGCAAACAGTTAGACTGTTAAAATAACTCAGATATAGACTTTTTTGGGTGGATTGAATGTATATAAGTGGCTTAAAAAATCAAGATTGGCTACTTGGGATTTAAATGTTAGGGACACATTGTTATGTAATTCAAGAAAATGGTTTCAAGAAAAAATCTTAATATAACAAAACTGGGATGCATTTTATTGTAGTTAGTTTTTACAAGAGACAATTCCTCATTTATTTTAAGTGAAGCAGCACAATTTTCTGCCATGCTACAGCTGCCGAAGATTTCAATAAAAAATCTGACTCTCCCCTTTAAAAAGGGTGGACATTAGGACCCAGGGGAGAGTGGACTGTGGATGTGGGACAGTAGAGTGTGTGTCTATTTGAAAGCAGAAAAAACACTCACAATACAATGTGTGACAGTCACTGCCATACACAGCACAGGACAGGAATGAGAGTGTTGGTGGAGGACAGAGAGGAAGCCTCATTTACCGTCTAATACCATGAAATCAGTGATCGGCACTTTGTTAATGTGGAGATATACATATGTGATATGTCTGGATCTCTGGAGCATCTCTTTGGCAGAATCAAACCACCGACACTGAGTTCACTGGATATCATTAAATGGAACACTTGCTATTTTACATATTGAAAATAAATTACTAATAATAGAGAGGAGCTTTGGTCCCAAATAACTTGTGGGATTTCAACATGAGCTGTGTTATGTCAGATGCCCATTGAACCTGTTCAGTCTGGACTGGAACACACACACCAGAGTGGATCATGGGTAAGTACTGTTGAGTTATGTTTGAGTTTTTTTTTTTTTTAAATTAAAATCTAATTGGAGTTTTACTTTCAAGAAATCAATGTTGTACCAAGATAAAATATGAAGGTACACCATTGCTAAGACCACCGCAAGTATATGAAACTAATTTAAATGTTGATTGCTTGATTTTTGTAAACTGACTTTGGGGAAAATACATTTTTTTTAATCTTTATTGTTATATTTCCTAGAACAGCTAGTGACAGTGTGTCTGCATGTACATTAAATATTTCGGCTTGAAGCTACATTCAGAGATTGTTCAGAGATTTAAAGATGGAGCAGGCGAAATCTTTGACAGAAAATCATACTTGCATTTCACCAATATTAACAGATTTTTTAAATTTCATAATTCATCTCTGTTCATCCGTCTAATAAATCTCCATGCATTTCAGCTTTTGTTAACTCATAAAAGCTGTCCTTTGGTTGTATAAGGTCAATGGTGGCAAACAGCTCAGGCTACTGGAGCGTGTCATTGCTTACTATCCGCACAACTCTTATCTTTAACAAAGTGTGGAATGCCCCTGGAGGGCACTTATACTCACTTGACATAAATAAAAACAGTTATTTCTGTGTTTTACCGTAAACAGTTTCCTTCCCACCTACAAATGTACCTGTTTACATTCAAAACATATAAGCATCTGTTTCCAATTAGAGAAAAGTAGTCAGCTGAAATTCTATTGTAATATATTTTTTGATCTGTCATAAAAATAAAAATTAAATAGTCAAGCATCATTTAAGTCATTTTTCTTCTGCGTGAAAGCAACATTAAGTAGAAATTGGTATTCTGTGAGATTTAGTGCCCCACACAGTTTCATAAATATAAATCTGTAACAATATTGTCAGCTGTCACGAGCAAATTACAACCAAAACTTGTAGCCGCTGTTTCATAGTTTTTTCCTGAAAATTTAAGTCTTGAAGTGGCAGTAAATTCTGCAGAAATACTTCATATAACTTAAAACAACAGCATGCTAAGCTAACAAAGACTGAAGTAGGGACAATATATTGCTAACACCTCGCTATTACACTGACTGGCTAAAACCAGCCAGGTTTCGTTTTCAGCAAATCTGATACGGACACTTTCTCACACCTTATAAGTCTTATAAAGACGCAGAGGCTACTCTTTGATGTTTTTGACGTACCTGGCTTTCAGTAAGCTCCAATGACAACAATCGCACATCAGTATCACAGCAAATACTCCAATCTAGGAAGTACAAGCAGTGACAAAGTCCTGAGAGGGGCAAAAGCTGGAATAGAGTGGTGGGCTTCACACATGGCTGTTGTACAGGAGACCAGTGTTTGAGACATGTAAAATTGATCTTGAAGTGTAAAATTATTTATCTAAATTAATTATCCTACACCTAACCAACGATGTGTAAACCAGATTTTTTTTGTAAACCTTACCCGGTACTTCTGTGGCCCAAAGCCAACTAAAGTGCAATTGTTTCTCAATGTAAACCATGTGCATGTGCATGTTGGACACAGGTGCAAAAGGTTGTCTTAAACATCTGTACGAGTAACAAATGCAGCAATATTTGACAAGTAGTGACAAGAACATGTTGGCTAAAGCTCTGTTGAAGTGGGCTGCTTTGACTATTCCTGCATATGGATAGAGGTGATGACGTGGTATGTAGAATGATGGGTGGATGCAGCTTGGTCTGAACTGCTGTAAATCTGTGTTATTTGTGTCTAGAAATAACCTTTTTACTTTCTTCTTAACACAGGACATCCACTTATGAAGACATCTGAGATCCCAGTGGAAGAAGTTGTGAATGAATAATGGCCGACAAGACTGGTTCCATGATAGCCTCAGTAGCAAATCACTCAGTGACAAATCTCAGCACTGGACTATGGGGACCCAATCCCACGGTTCCCGCCGATGTGGGTGTTGTCACCAGCTCCCAGTCACAGATCAAAGACCTTTTTGGGCTGTTTTGCATGGTGACCCTTAACCTCATTGCTTTGTTGGCCAATGCTGGTGTGATGGTGGCTATTGCTCGTGCTCCTCACCTGAAGAGGTTCGCCTTTGTGTGTCACCTTTGTGGTGTGGACCTGCTGTGTGCCATCCTCCTAATGCCTTTGGGGATCATATCCAGCTCACCGTTCTTTGGCACTGTGGTGTTTACTGTTCTGGAGTGTCAGGTTTACATCTTTCTCAACGTTTTCCTCATCTGTCTGACCATTCTCACCATCACAGCCATCAGCGTGGAGCGGTACTTCTATATCGTGCACCCCATGCGTTATGAAGTCAAGATGACCATCAACGTTGCTATTGGTGTTATGCTCCTGATCTGGGTGAAGTCAGTCCTCTTAGCTTTGGTTACGCTCTTTGGATGGCCAGCATATGGACATCAGAGCTCTATTGCTGCAGCTCACTGCTCTCTCCACGCGAGCCACAGTCGTCTTAGAAATGTGTTTGCTGTGCTCTTCAGTATGTTCTGCTTCCTGGTTCCTGCGGTGGTTATCTTTGCTGTTTACTGTGCTGTGTACAAGGTAGCTCGTTCTGCAGCCCTGCAGCAAGTCCCTGCCGTGCAAACTTGGGCAAATGCGAGCCCTGCTAAAAATCGCTCAGACTCCATCAACAGCCAGACCACCATGATCGCCACCACCCGCACTCTGCCCCAAAGACTCTCTCCAGAGAGAGCCTTCAGTGGTGGCAAGGCCGCCCTTACTTTGGTATTTATTGTGGGTCAGTTTTTAGTTTGTTGGTTGCCTTACTTTATCTTTCACCTGTATATGTCTCTGAGTGGCTCCATGCAGAGCCCAGGAGACTTAGAGGAGGCAGTCACCTGGCTGGCTTATTCCTCCTTTGCAGTTAACCCCTTCTTTTATGGCCTGTTGAACCGGCAGATCAGAGAAGAGCTGGTAAAGTTTCGCCGCTGCTGCTTGACCCAGCCGGCAGAGTTTGGGACATCCAGCCATGAGGGTTCCCTTCAAGAGAACTTTCTCCAGTTTATCCAGAGAACCAGCAGCACAGCTGACAACCCTTCCAGCTGCACAAACTCTCGTCCCAGAAACTCTACTGACCCCGGGATCAAGATCCCTGGACAAATACCTGAGGAGCACACTTAGACATGACCAGTGAGTTTTGGACTACAGTGCTAATAATTAGGCAATATGTTTTATTTATGTTTACCAGCCATTCTTTACCTGCAGAAAAGGTCAATTTTTTAAAGTCTTAACACAATAGTGATATGCCCATATATACAGTTAAATAATTATAGGTCACTGTAATCGTTTCTCCTCAGCATACTGGCAACAGAGAGATCCCATCTGTACAATAAATACAATTAAAATGATAGATACAACAAAATCTTAACACTTTCCTCCCAACACAACATGAAACTTTCTAAAGGAGGGATCTCTTTGTGCACGTTATGGATGAGAGGAGCAACTACAGTGAACACTAATCATTTCAGTGTACATACTGGCATATCATTACTGTTTTAAGATTGAAATATGAACCTGTTTTTTTTGTTAAATCTTAAATACAGAGTGCCTTTTCTTGTCTAATTCAGGTTGGCTTTCTCATTTTAGGTCAAGGTGCTATGGCTGTACTGTAACATGAAAAATACTGAGGTAGTGATAATGTTATCATGTGCATATTTTACATTCATATTGCTGTTGACCTGAATTTAATGATGTTGGTGTTTTATATGATTATAAATGTGTAAATCTGGATTGTAACTGCGATAACAAGAAAATGATTAGATGGATATTTAAGTGCTTTAGTTGTTTTTTTTCTTTTTCTTTTTATTTGGAGCAATTTGTGTTTCTGGATGAACTTGCAGATTGTTCTGTTGTATCTTTTCTTCATGTCAATAATAATACACATATTGGTGACTGACTCCGTTGAACTTGGTAAAGCACTGGATGTAAATGTCTCCAAGCAGTGGTGCTTTAAATCTAAAGAGTAATTTTTTTTAAAACAGCAGCACAATTTAACTCCCACATATAACTGAATGATCCCTTCAGGGCACAAAGACAGTGGCCTCTCGTGAATCTGAGGGACAATACCTCAGACTTTCTGTGTGCTAGAGATACGTCGATAGATGGTGAATGTCATCTGCACGTTGTCATGGAAATGAAGTGAGCCTGTGACTCATGTAGCGATGAGGACCTTTCGGCTGGCTTTAGTATTGGATCCTGATTGGAGTCCACTAATTCTGCCTCATACCTGCATTCTACATGCTGACTGACAAACACAGACAGCCTACATGTTAGAATAGAGGCTCATTAACATGTGAATAAAGGCTACTGATAAGGTAGGACTTTCGATGGCACAAGTCCCTGCGGGTATGGACTGCTATAATAGTGACATGCGTACGGTGAGGCAGAGATAGAGAACTTACAATGGAAATCATTACTGGCCATTGATAATGCTCTTAGAGCAGTGACAAAGTGCTGTTTTATGGCCTCTGCTGTTTGTATTAGTCTTTCACAAACAGCAGACATGACGAATAAAGAAGAACAGTGTGGTCAAAGCAAATAACAGCAAATGCCATTTGGCTGTATGGCTGGAGTGCATATCACTATTACATAACTGTAGTTGTGTATTTAATACTTTGAGGTACATGCTGCATTAGTCTTTCTTAATGTGGGGGCTGCTTAAACACATGCAGGACAGAAACATGGTGTGAGACTTTTTCCATTAGTACAAATATTAATTGTTTGTCTCTTTTCACTCAGTTTATCTTTGTCTTTTATCTCATTTCATTTTGTCGCCACAAATGTACAATAATGAGGCCAGGTGATGTTAGTTGCTGGCAATGTAGGTTTAAAAAAAATGCATGCTAAGATTTGAATTTCACAACTCCTTTTGCTGATACAAAAATGAACATAGAGTGTGAACATAAAATCGGCTGGATCAAGATAAGACATTTGTAAAACCATGAATACAGATTAGAACACTGGATGACCATCAGATTTCTTATTGTGACTTGTCTTTCAGGTCAATATCCATCACATCATTATCCAGCATGTTCAGGACTACTTTTTCAAGCTCAGTTCAGACATAGTGTTTAATTCAGTCAATTGAAAATACACAAGCATTTTGTTCCAAAAACATCTGGAAGGGCAGATGTGACTGCTGGAGCTCAGCACTTTGAATTTTTTTGGAATCTAATCAAGCTTCATGTTGGTGAGTGGAAAAAATTACTTTTCTTTAAAGTTTTGGTTAACAGTTCCTGTTCGATTCACAAAATAATTTGTTTGCTTCTTGGCTGGTACCCATAATGTGTGTGGGTGTGTGTGTGTGTGTGTGTGCGTGCGTGTGTGTGTGTGTGTATTTGTATGCCTTATACGCTCAGTCTTAAAAACAATTAGTTCAAGATCTTAAGGACAGTGTATCTCAGTGGCTTGTCCCCATTACAAGCCTAAAATTAACAACTTCACACCACAATTTTGATTAATTGCCATCAATTACAAGGGAAGTAACATAAAAATGAAATTTTCTTGTTTTAATGAAAGTTACTTGAAAAAGCTGAAAAGAGATTGCTTTCGATAGTAAGGTTACACCAGAGGTCACTTTTACTAATGAGCTTATTGATTATGTATTTTATATAACCGGAC
>JAPZDV010000012.1:14803731-14855504 GCA_029814665.1 Acanthurus lineatus | reverse complement strand
CACTACTCACCTCAATCACACTGGCTCCCTCAGAGTCATTTGCCTTACTCATCTCCTGCTTCTCTCTCTTTCCTCCTATGAACCACTACTCACCTCAATCACACTGGCTCCCTCAGAGTCATTTGCCTTACTCATCTCCTGCTTCTCTCTCTTTCCTCCTCTCCCTCTCACACACACACATTCTCTTTCTTTCTCTTAAAATATCTTCGTTTATATCTTTCTGATTAATTTATTGAGGAATATATCGGTACAATAGCATCAATAGGGACACTACAGGACCTGATTTACTAAAGGTTTGCGCGTTTAAAAATTTGTGAAAACATGATATAAGCACAGCAACACTTTTTTAATGACAGAAGAAGACATATCGCCTACCTGGCAATGCAATTTTGGAGCTATTGGATGAGCTCAGGGCTGAAATTGAGGCTTGTATGAGATGCTCCAGGCTGTGCTTTCTGGAGTTTCTAAGGTAATTTATGTTTTGTACAATCATTTCTCTCAAAATAAATAAAAAAAACTAAATTTTGGATGACAAGAATTTGATAAAATGCAATTCATTATATTTATGTGTTTTTGTCATCTAAGGTCAATGCAATGTAATTTTCATTTAGGCTATTTTCTCATTTTTAAAAACGGCTTTTATCTGTTTCTGCACCTAAACAAACAACATACAACACTGATAGCCCCCATAGCCAGAAGAAAATTAATTCCATATTTGTCTATTACTTTGTTCTTTTTCCGAGTTGGCGCATCTCTCCTAAATGGGATCTTCTTCTCCCTCTCCATTTCATTTTCCCTTTGCAGTGCTCAAATTGCCTTTATGCTGCTCATGCCGGTCAGCAACATAGCTGCTGAGAAACCAGCTCTGATAATTGGCAGCTCAATTTTACGAAATGGGAAGTTAGCAACCATGGTTAAGTGTATCTCAGGGGCCAGAGCAAGCGATGTAGAGTCAAATTCAAAATTGCTTGCAAAGGATAAGGTTATATACAGTAAGATCATAATAATGACACCCAATTCAGCCACTCAAAGGTCACTAAAACTAACTTCACGTTGGTGTGTATATACACAAAAACTATGACAGACTCTTAACGATCAGATCGCTGTCATCCACAGCTGTAATAGTAAATGTCTTGATTTCTAATTATTAAATTGATTTACTTTGTGTTAATCAGTCCCTCCAGGAATTCACACTGTTGGGATTGCAACAATTAACGAAAATTCAACCAATCTCCGTGAATTCTGTGTGACCTTGCAATTTTGTCCACTCACCGTGACTTTTCCGCAATTTTGGCCAGCCTCCTGTGAGTTCCACCAATCATAGCAGTCCCCAGCTCAAACGTAATGCACGTACGTCACTAAATTCACTTCCTTGTTTATGGTTTGAAGATACAGACGTGTCATAGTAATGTCTCTCACTTACCGACAAAAATTACTGCTAAAGACCGCGCAAAACAATTCCCTGATGTTCTTCACGAAAGCGGAGGTAAACTGTTTTGCACCCCATGCAATATTGTGGTGGAACACAAACGAAAACCATCGGTTGACAAACACTTTTCTACCGCGAAATGTTGATTTTTAATGAATTATACAAAACAAAGAAAAAAAATGCAACTTTTTAGCAATTTTCACTGTCTCCCGCAATTTCATCGCAACAAATACGCTTAAAACATCGCAACTTACATCGCAATTTTTTAGAAAAGCTGCTGCGAATTCAGGCATTTTAGGCCACAACAATCTTGAAAAACTTGAAAAAATCTTGGAGGGACTGCCTTTACTTTAACTTGCCAATATATTAAGGCAGAGACCTAGTTAACAATACAGCTGAGTAAAAAGCATAGACAAAAGATCCCATGTATCAATATAAACAAAGGGATGATAAGTTAAAATAAAAATGATAAATAGTAAAAAAAAATACAAAGTTAAATCAGTATAATAATAAAATATTAGGAATAAAAAAGGGTTTTAAACAGACAAATCAACTAGATCAAAAACAGCTGGTAATAATAAAGGATGAAAAAAAGGAGATGAAATACTTTAATACTTAAACCATTCTGAGTGGATGTAATTAGATATAATAATAGATATAATTTAGCTCTGAAGAAAAACATAAACTTAGTTTTATTTGCATTGAGAAAAAAAATGCATGGTTACTGATTGCAGAATTTGCTTATCAGTAAAGGAGTGCTGAAGACATTACACAGCAGGATTTACATTATCCAAAAACAGCATCGTCTGCATAAAGATGTATATTAGAGCTACTTACAGAAGAAGTAAGACATTCATTTAATCATTTATTTATCATAATAATAAGAAAGACAAACTTTATACTTTAAACTTTATACAGACAGCTTTGGTGGATTCCTTCTCTAAGTCTAGAAAACGTCAAGTAAAAATGTATATATCGGCCATTTTGTTCATCATCAAAATACCTGCAAAACTAACAATTTAACCTTAAGCTTTGACTGCACTTTTTAGAGCTAATCAGCATATGCTGGTATGCCAACAGTTTGAAGTAAGATGGCTACCAGGTTCAACATTACCTGCTAAACCATGGATGCTAAGCCCAAGCATGTAAGCATTGTCACTGCCAGCATGTTAGTGTGCAGACTTTAGCTATTAGTATAACCGCATAACCTCATAGAGGAAGCTTTAGACTCATACAGATTTGTTTCCTTTCACTCAGTTTACTTTCTGGCAATGCAAGACAGGCCATGTTGAGAGTTGCAGCTGTTGGTCTCAGCATGCAGGATAGTCCAGACTGAGTATGGGGTCTCAATAATGCTACTTGGGTCTTTCTCTTTAAGTCTGTATCTTAACAGTCTTATGCTTCGATAGTTTTAGGAAAAACTGTGAGTCAAAAACATCCTCTAAATTGACATTGTATGTTAAATTCTTGTCAAGATTCAAATGGGATCAAACTACTGCGCATATTTTTTTTCCAAAATAAAGTCCAAGGTGGGTTTGCAGGACAGAGACTGACTTTGCCCCTTTGTACAGATATAACTGCATAATGAAAGCTGGAAAGTCTTTGAAATCAGAGATATTTGAGAAAGGGGACAGTCACATACCACTTGACGCTAAAAAGCAAAGCAAACTCCTGCAAAAACACCTCCAAGGTTAGAGCTGGAGAAGCGCAAATATTCATAACACGACGTTGTGGTGATACAAAACGACAGGTGACCTACCGCTGCATGTTGGATGACATTTGCGCTACGTCAACTCCACCGTCCAACTGACATTTGGCAAATGAGTTTCCGATTCAAGTAACTGGCTTGTATCCTGTATTTAACCTCTTCATACTGATTGCTAATTTTTCTCCCGACCTGTCTAATAACAATCCCCGAGCTGTAACGAAATTGTTCCATGCAAATGATCTCTGGGAGGGAATGAAAGTCACACGCATAATTAATAAGAATTGATTATCAGTCATTTAGGCTTTGATTTATTAAACTACAACATGAGTTTAACTGAGTGTAGATCATTCAATTACCCTTCTTCTATGGTGTCACTGGTCTTACAACCTACTTTTGTGTAATTGTTCCATTGTAATCTCTTACAAATGAAGGGACAAATATAAGTTGAGAATATTAAAACTATTATGAAAACGTTCGAAAAAAAGAGAAGAGCTCATTTAACAGCTGATATGACATGATTGTCCAACAAACCTTATCGGCCACGCATTGACTTGCTCTGTTAGAGACTGTACTGCTGCTGACATGGATGGTGGAATACAATTTATTGAAAACAGTGACGAAAGACCAGCTGGTGGATATCAAGTGTTCCTATCAGGGTGGATAAGAACTGAGCCTGGATCTAATTTAAATAATAAGACGCATGTTCGTGAAAGAGTCTTTACTGGGTAAGCTCATGGTGTCCTATACAAGCGAATTAGAAATCACACAGTGAATGAAAAGGACAATCATCTGCTCCTCTCTTTGACCGTCAGAGCTGATTCAGGGCAGTCCTGGAGACTCTCTGCAATTCATCAATGAAAACTCTTAATGCCGATTCTGATTGCCATTAAGTAAATAAGCATTTGTTGTGATCTACTTTTGATATTTACATTAAGTGACATGTTTAAGATAAACGAGCCTTGCTTCTTTCTCTACATATGTTTCTGCTTTGCTTCTCTCATCGCTTGTAACGACACTATATTGCAATTGACCTTTATAAAAAAGAATTTAACACTTGGAGATTGAACACTGGGCTTTGTGTCCATTAAGCACTTAATTCAAATCAATAGCACGCAGAGGGTGAGTCAGCGTTCAAGGGCACCAGGCTCGGCAGGGGGAGGTGTTTGTGTTCACAGATATTTTTTTTTGGGAGCTTGTGTCCGTGTCTGATTCAGGGCTTAACCTTAAGGTGTTTTTGTCCTCTACGATAAAATCTGTCTGGCAGCTGAATGTAAAATCACACTGATGTCATGCGAACAAGGCTTGGAGGAATGGAGCATTTTTATTTTCCCCTGACATTTCCAATAATCCTATTGATGAACCTAATGGGGTGCTAAAAATGATAAACTTCCAATCTGTGAAAGGTCTCGGATCCCTCAAAGTGAATCCAAGTCAAGAAATGAATTGAATATCTAAGTCGTTTCAGTGTAACTTTTGAGGGATGATGTTCTTTGGCTCTTTGTTCGTGCATCTGAAAAATTACACTGCAACATCGCTGATCCAACTTTGCCTGAATGAGTAGTTTAACATTTTAGGTAAATACGCTCATTTTGATGAGAGTTACAAACAGAAAGAAAATATGATACCATTTTCACATCTGTACAGCAAAAAAGATGCTATAGCCAACAATCATTAGCTTAGTTAGACACAAAGTCTGAAAACAGGAGGAAAAAATTAGCTTGGCTCGCTTCGATCTGATCACCAGCATTTCTTAAGTGCACTTAATTAATGTATCATAATTCTCTTGTTAAACCTCTTTAAAAAAATTAATTGTAAAAACATGAACTTGCCCTTTCATGCGGGCCATGAGAAACTGTTTTTGATCAGTTAACTAGAAAAAAAAATTAAGGAAGTAACTGGTTCCTTTCAGTGACAGTAAATAAAGATGGACGATGCGTCTCTACATCCTCTCACTGTACAAAAGTAAAGTCAAACTAACCCTGACACGGTTGCTCATTTTTGTGCTGATGATACCTTTGACCCTGAGTGTGCACTGTAAGGGTTGGACATTAGAGGCGGTGTGATAAGATCCTGTCGGTCAGGGTTAGCTATCAATCATGATATTACCCCCACACCCTTTTCTTAAGCATCAAATAACTTCATCAAACTAATAATAACGGGGGGGGGTTATAAAAACTACACTGCAGCCAGCCACCAGGGGGCGACTGAAATTTTAGCTCCCATTTTGGTGAGGTGTCGTGCTGTCTTTCTCTTTACACACAATTGTCCCAGAAAAAAACGACAGATGCACACACCTCTCAGTGAGCCCCTCTCATCTAACTCTCAACAAGAAAGCGAATAAGCATTTTTCCTCAAAAAAGGCAATAAATTAGGCATCTGGTAGTTGATTCTCTCAAGGGATTTCTGCATCATCAGCAGAAGAGATGATTGCTTTAGTAATGGGCAAGAGTGGAGAATGTGTGTGTGTCTGCATATACTGTAGACTCAGGCAAGAAACTGCTACCTATACATCGTGTCTCTGCTAGGAATGGCCTTTTAAAGACAAAGTGCAACCTTTAAACAGTGAACCTGCATTTATATTGAAGCATCAGTTTGATTGATGGTGAAAATGGAGCAAAAAGACGTCTTCATAGCGTGAATCTCAGAGGAAATCTGGTATTCATTTTCCGTGATGGTGCCTCTCACTCATGAACGTGCTGCACAGGGACCACCACTGAACAAAATCAAATTTCATGACTGCGTTTGTGTTACGCAGCCTAAATATAATATGTTAATGGGGGTATCCCTTGATAAAAAAAAAAAAAAGATTAAATGGAATGTCCCATGATATGTCATTATCTCTGTTTGAAATCAGCAGTTATCTAAATATTTGCTATAAGTCTGCTGGTTGCCTCATGAGCAATGGTTACGCATGACTAAACCGATTTATGTTAAAGAAGCAGTCTCTATCAAAACACTATCAAATACATCCTGATATCTCCTCCAAACTGACAGCAATTAAACCACGACACACAGCTTACTTATTAACCTGCTGTTTTCTGAAACTTAAACACATCTTTGCAGTGAAGAGGTTTTTCCTTTAGTGAGAGGCCCCTGTTCTAAGCTGCGTGGACGATGCTCACTTTGCTAAGTATGACTCTAATGGACACTTTATCTGCGCACACACAGGTGACACTCCAATATATCTTTTGTACACAAACCCTGGCACGTGTCACCACCTATTCTGGCCTTTCCTAAGCCCTGTTCACGTGGTAACCATCTGACAGAAGCCTCCTCCCTGCACCAATCCAGGCTCTGCAGTGGTAAAATAAATGAATTAATTTGTTTTCTATACAATGGCTAAAGCAAATTTGTTGCTCTTTTCTGGCTTTTGTAACTTTGAGCATTGTTGTTAGATTTTGCCTCAGAGCTATTAACTCTAATTTCATCAGTGCAGCCTGAGTGCTGAAGAGTTGGATGACAGTGAGGTGTGTTGTGCAACAGTTTAGCTCCAAAGTGTCAATAGTTGGTGTGAACAATGCAGCTTGCAGAGAACGACAGCTACACACAAACAGCCAGCTGGAACATTTGACACAAAAAACACAGAAGTGAAAGAAAAGAACTGAAGCCTGAAACACACATGTCTGTTTACTCTCTACTTGTCTAGAAACTTCCTGACATTATTGTCTTATTTTAGTTGTTTTTTTCTGGAAAAATGTTTCTCTTTGACTTGACTTTGTCTGAGGAAATAACATCTTAGTTGTAACTGGTGGAAAACAAATTTTCATTGTCTTTTGGGTGATTTTTTTCATGTATATAATATATTAGATTTTGACTCATTATTCTGAAATGTCTCAAATAATAGTTTTAATTAGCTTTACTCTTCAACTTTCCACTACAACAAATGCTTTTACAGCAATTAGACAAATTATATCCCCATTTAGATTAAACAAATCTATACTTTTCGTAAGGCTATTGTGCCTTTCACTTAACATAATAAAATAATGCAAGGAGCACAGACAAAAGTACAAATACATTCTGATGTCCAATTGGCACATCAAATCTTTTTAGTCCTTCCCAAGCACTTGTTATATGGGCACGGCCGTGGCCCACCAGATCGATAAATATAGGGACCACATACAGTAGATGGCTGCTTAGTGGCCAACGGTGGTTAAATGTCAACTCCAACGTGCCCCGCAGCCACAAATACAAGCTGCTTGGCGCGTGGTGGCGCACACTAATTTGATTAATGATTAGCCGTCAGTCGGTCACCGCAGCGTGAGGAGGGTCAGAGGAAACTTGAAAATTCCGAATGCAGTTTTCCTGCTCTGTATTCACGACGTAAACAAACCATTGACGCCATGAAAAAACATCCGTCAAATGAGGAAGATGAAGTACTTGCAGCTTGTTCTGATGATGTGATCAAAATTGATGGGACTTAAGACTGTAAAAATAAACTGTGTGTATGGATATTTCAATTAAATTCCCTGATGTCACATTATTTAAAGGTTGTAAATACAGTTCACAGCAACTGAATTTTTAGCAGACAGATGAAATTGCCAAATATTTATTCAGCCTCGTTGTTTTAAGTGGGATCGGTCAGAGCTTCAGCTCACTCTGTAACTGTGTGTCATCCGCACCGCACCCTGGCTGGCTTATTTGTCCTGAAAAAAGCAGGACCCGATTGAGTCATCCGTAAAACTCCGGTGCCCTACCCACTTGAGAGAACGGCATCTCTAAATGGTGTTTATTTTGTCTCAGGTTACTACCTATGGATAAGAAAGAGCCGGTTTCCTCGTGCGTAAAGAGTCATAAAGCGCACAGCAGGAGGGATGCGTTAAAGATACCAGCCAATATCAAATGAGTTATTTTGTGCAGAAAATGTGCAAAAGAAGAGAGAAGATTGTCAGTATGTTGAATCTTTCAGAACGTTTTATATGCGTAAAACGTTTGCGCGCACTCGGTGGGCTACATAATAAACTTCCAAGAACAACCTACCTTCACGTGGCGCAGCTGGATCCCACGCAGACCACATCTGAACGGAGAAAAAGGGGGTCCAACACACGATATAAGCCACGACAATCACAAAAGTCATTTTCACGGTGGTTATCTTTGCCTTGGAGATAAGTTTGACGCTGCTCACGCGAGCTAGCGTGTTGCCTTTGGAGGTTTTAGGCGTCAAGCTGATACACTGCTCCCGCCTCATTTTCAGTTTAAAGTTTTGCCATATTTTGAAGCTTATCAGCCCGTAGCAAATACTCAGTATTGCAACAGGGATTATATATATGGTGAGACTGATCCATGTGATATAAGCTTTGGCTCCCCAAGGCTGCACAAAGTCGCCCCAGCAGTCATAGACTCCTGAACCGGCCGAACCAACCTCTCTCAGGGAGAAAATGAACATCTGCGGGATACTGAAGAGCAAGCTCAGAGCCCAGGAAAAAATCACATAAAAACGGTCTTTTCTCCTGTGCAAGGAACGGAGAGGCTGACAAATTGCCAAACACCTGTCAACGGACATTAAAACTAACATGTAAGTGGAGGCGAACATCCCAACGACCTGGAGGTATTTAACCAACCTGCACAAAATGTCCGGTCCATAGAACCGAAATGTAATGTCCCAGATAAGTTGAGGGAGAACTTGAAATATTGCAACAACCAGATCGGCGATGCTCAGGTGCTTCATGAAGTAATACATGCGGGACTGGCTGTGCTTGGTGGTGTGGATGGCCAGCAGGACGCACAGGTTCCCCGCCAGCGCCAGAAACAGCACAAGGGCGAGCACTGTCACCTCCACCTTCGCCACCTCCTCATTCCGCTTCAGGGGGTTCGTCTGGTTTACCCAACCGGTCCCATTAACGAAACTTGCGTTCCGAACGGATTCATTCAATTGGCCAAAGTCACTTTCATTTGAAATAGTTTCCATTGCCGCAGTCTTGTCCTCTGCAGATGCGTCAGGCTTGTGCAGTCATGCAATGACTGAAACGGTCACCTGAAGAGATCTAAAGATGACAAAGTCTTCCCGGCGTCCTCACAGGTGACACAGGACACAGGACGAAGCGTGAGGCTCAAAACATTTTCTCAAGTGATGGACAAGAATCGGTTGAGACTTACTCACTCATCCTTTCTAAAAACTTAAAACGCTTTAAAGGAGAAGAGCCAGTATTTCACTTATCCAAATAACAATAAATACTTCACAAAATGTGGAAGCCAAAAGAAGACTGGAGTTAAGGTACAAAAATCTGCAACGTGAACCTGCAGAACAGCGAAAATATAAGATCTGAGGTACGTAATTAGTGCACCTCACTTGTCAAATTTGATTTAATCCAAAACCAAAAATCAAGGTATGAAAAAATCCAAAAAATGAGCAGGATTATGTCTAGAAAAACTGAATGTTTACTTGAGAAAATCAAAATTAGAAATTAAATCTGAAAGTTGAAGAACTAAGAGAAAGAAATGACGCAGAAAGTGAGAGCTCCATCATCATCTTTGGTGGGAGTCGGAATGACCAGCGCTGCGGCTCATAGGCTCCTGTTATAGCTGCCCCTGTTCACCAATGACAAGAAACAGTCTGACCCGCCACCGCCACAAGGTGGCGACGCGACTCATTAATGAGATCTCTGACTGTCTTGCGCTACAACTCGGGGCTTTTTAGATGATCAAACCCCAGATCCGCTCTAAAAAAGGGGTATCTTTTTTTGTTTTCTTTTTTTTTTGGCCCATCTGACAGGACTTTTTGTTGCCACCTTTGAGTTGAGCGGGATCATTAATTGGTTCTTTCTGGTGCTGAGGGGAAAAATGAAGCCTGTGATGAGACACCATCCATGTCACTGAGATATTTTCATGTGGTGCTCAGATATTGAGATCAAATGAGACATTTTGAAGGAGACTCAAAGGAGGCACTGAGGCCAGTTTGGTTTGAACTAGTGGTTGATAAGAAAACAGATATTTAATAAACAGATAATCATTCATGTCCTCCCAAACCAGTGAGAGGGAAAAATGAGTCAGGGCTGATATCAAATTTATCTACACTATTATGGATGAAAGAAATAAAGATAATGGTGTTGAAACAATATTTGTAGAAAAATTTAGAAAAGAGCTTAACTTTCCAATGATTAATTAAAAAAAAATACAAACAGAATTTTCAAAATGAATTTTAATCCTAGAAAGTACATACAAACTTCTGTGACTGCGTTTTCAACTGCATCATTCAAAAGGAATAAAAAACTTGACCCAGTTTGTAAGATGATGATTAAAACAGTTCTTTATCCAACCACGTCTCCTTTATGAAAGAGATCCTTGATTTCAGTGAGTTGAATAAAAGAAATAAATCGTGCTTTAAAACTAAATGGACCCAGCAGTGTGAAGTGCTCTCCTGGTGACTGGGAGGATGAGCCTGTTGGCAGGTAAAATGTTTAAGCCGTAGGCTTTTTCAGCAGAGTCACAAAGACCAGAGAAAGCTCTACACATGTGTTCCTACAGATCCTCTGCTGTCAACATGTGTTTTTTTTTATTGTCCGTATCAAATTGTCTGGATTTATGCCTTGCTACCTTTGAGCTTTGTGAAAACCTTGTTGATGTATTGAGGGTTTTAGTAAAATGTCTGATATGACAGAAACAATGTTAATTTTAGAGTTGATGTCGCTTTTAATGGCTTCAATTTAGTATAAAATATATCAAGTGACAATAATAACCTCTCACCTTCATACTCACAGAAAAAAAACTCGTACACAGTGTATAGTTTCTGTCTGAGATTATTACTTACCTGATTGTGGTGACGATCAAGGGCAATAGTTAAGAATTTTAACATAATCTAAAATCAAATAAATAAATGGAGAGAAAATATTGCAGACATGTCTGAGTGAAAGAATGAAATAGTTTTTTTAATTAGTGCTTTTAAAAATAGAAATATATTGGGGTCCTAGCAGATTCCAGTCAAGAGCAGAAAATTCCACCTGTGTAGTAACTATTAGTAACTATAAGTAACTACATGGTAGTAACCATTTATTAAGTTCATATTTGCCTTGGGTACAAATTTAAAGTATCACATAGTGTGTGTATAATACTCAGGGAGGTTTGGGGCACTCTGTCATTATGAGGGAGACAGAAACCGATGCAGCAAACATAGATTACACCATTCATTTTAATTTATTTAAATGTTATTATTCAATGAGTGTAATGTTATTCGTTAAAAGCCTTGTATTTAATTTCTATAAAAGAAAAGTATTTAATTATGTAATAGATAAATACTTATGTGACTTGTGACATTTCTAATACTGTTTATAATAATCTCTTGTTTTTTTCTGATAACATTTATTTACTATATAAAAAAAATTATGCTATATAAACCAGATATGTAATATAGATATTAGTTATCTAATTTATATAGTATTTTATTATCAGTTTGTAGTTTGTGTATTTTCAGTGTTCTGGTGGAATGATGGGTAATTTTCTCACCAGTCCTCTGTCACTCTGAGGCCTAAATTCCTTTTTAGTGACCTGTAGTTACTAAATAATAAAATGATCATAGGTAACTGCTGGAAGATTTAACACTGACTCAATTTTTTACACTTGAAAACTTTTGGAAAATGTAGGATTATATGATTTACTAAAACCAGTCTGACAAATGCTAACAGAGCTAAAAGCACTGAGAAGAGGTGTTTGTTTGCTACTGTGCGGCTCTCTAAATTTCCAGACCTCTGGGGTCTTATCTGCGTCAGAGAGATGATCCTTCTGTTTGTGGCTTTGAGTTTTGGAAAATGGCACATCCACAGGAATTTAAAAGCAATAATATGAATACTAGTGACGATACAGCCCAGTCTGGGAAAACAGAAGAACAAAAGAAAAGAAGAATAATGGTACTTTAAATATGATGAACTCACTTGTGAGTTTGAATGGAACACATTAAATCACTGCAGGAACTTCATTTTTTTGTAAACCACATGGAATGAGCGTGTGAGTAATTATACTGCGACTGAAAACAACAACAACAATAACAATAACAACAACAACAACGACAAATTAACAAATGCACTCTCCCCAGTGTAACAGCATGAGTTCTGAAAAGTGCAAAGTCTGGCAACACTAAACATTTCTGCAGCTCAGCAGAAAATAAGTAGCGGATTGATTAGTTTTCACTATTTCAGGGAATGAAGCGATGTGTTTTCCTTAGTTTTAATGACCCTGAAAGAGCAAACAGCTCGGGCTCTTTAAGTTAGTGTTTAGTGAGTGTTTGATGGAGAAAGTCAGCAATGTGTGCATGAGATTTAAGTTGTTAAGTCTCATGCACACATTGCTATAAAGCACTCTCTGGAGTTTTGCAATGAGAGAGCACTCAGGGTTGAGGTTATTGAAAGACATAAGTCATATTTCATGAGGTGGATCCTAGAAAGTTTAAATTCCTAGACTAAATATGACATAACAAGTTGGAAAAGTGTGGCCCATTTCACAGAATCCTCCACATGCAGCCAAGAAATACAGACTGAGTTTGTGGCAAACAACTTATTTTACTGTGCAGCCCTAATGTAAGTATCCAACAGTCCATGCAGTGCTAATGAATCAATTGATAGAAGGTTCAAGTGTTATTTATCAACTCATAAATCCCAGATATGTCAGGTGACCATGTGACATTTACCAGGAATTCAAGTTCAGATGTTCAGACACGGGTAAATACACTGTACATAACTTGACCAGGACAGGCTAATGCAAGATGTAAATAACAAAGGCAAGACAGGTACATTTACTTCTGCTGGCAGCCAGGGGATGTTGTTCAGCAGGGTCCTTACAGAGAAAAAAAGAGTTCATAGGACCAGTCTGGTACCCTAAATAATTTGCTAAATTAAACACTGGTATTTATTAATTTGTCTGCCTTTGTCTGCAAAATCCTGCTAAAAAAATGAAAGGAGTGTGATTTTAGTAGTTGATCAGGAATGCGTGAACTCTTTATACCACTGGGACATCAACATCAAAGTCTTATTTGTGGAAGAGGAGCGGATCATATCCTTTGAAAGATCCAACTTTTGAAACTAGACACAGGTATAGTGTCGGATTGGGGTGCGGTTTAAAAATTTAAAATGGAGTGCACAAAGAATTACATAGTCCAATTTAGGGTGCTGCTGACGGATGCAACTGGTATTATATATTCAGGGAAACAGACAAACAGCATGAGGTCGGCTTGAAGTTTCTGCTGCTGGAATTAAAGGATAGAAAGCTGTGACAGTTGAAGCTAAAACACTTGAATGCTAAAGTAGAGAGGGGTTTGGAGGAGAGCTTGTTCTTGCCATAAAGGGAGCAGAATAAAGATGTCAAGACTGAGAGAAGTCCAGGTTCCTTGCGGTGAGCATAAAATATCATGGAAATATAGTGAAAGCAAGAAAGATTACAGATGGAAAAAATGACGCTCTAGGATTTCCTGTTATTAATGACACTGCTGGAGACGAGAGGAGAAAATATTGAAAGGTTTTTATAATGTCAGGCCGGTCCAGGGTGATGAAGGACAAGTTGGTGAATTAGGCCTAGCAGACATACGCACCATAAATATTTTATTGATAATATGTTGCTGTGTTTTTACGATGCTTTCACATCATAAAAATACTGTAAACAGCTTTTTAAAAGCCACTTTTCTGATTTTCATATTTCCTTTTTCTCATTATGATTTTTATCATTAAATTACAATTTATTTATTTCATTTATTCATTTCTTTACCTGTTAGTTTGTCTTTGTTTTTGCCATAACAAGAATTTTGCCGCAAGGATCAACAAAGTTATATATTAAAATACAAGAAACATGATGTAAGACCTCCTTTCTCTGGCAATTTATATCCACCAGGCATACATCCCAGTTTAAGAAAAAAATACTGGGAAACTTATTGTGAGTTGACAGATGTTTGTTGTTTGTCCAGTTTTACAGCTGATGTGGCACAGATACAACTGCTTTTAAACTATAAGTTAATTAAAATGATGGTCGTAGACATTTGACATCCATAAAAACACTGGCAAAACACTTATTTTAAACACTGATCATTTTTCCGAGGATCACATCAAGTATTATAGAAATGACAGAACATTTTCCCTTACTTCCAAATCATGGAAACCTATGTAACATCCATTCCCCCTCCACTGATCCCAGTTGCTCAGCAGTTCTCTGTGCCATTCCCACAGATTTGGGCTTTGAGTTGACAGATCTAATTAGAGACAAAGTTCAGGCTCGAGCCCCCTGATGAAGCAAAATACAAAGGATCTGTGCGCTAATACTTTTGGCTCTTGCTGCTTATGTAATCACTCAGTACATGAGGTTCTCAGCCCACCATTTTCCTCCGAGTGATCCTGTGACATGAGATGCATGCAAAGAGTAGACCGACAAGCAGCAGGGTGTAGAGGGATGCTGTCCTTCCTGGATCAGTGGATGCAAGACATGTATTCTGCATGCTAATATCATTTAAAGCTCTGTGGTCAGCCATCAGCCTTACAGAGGAGACGGTGATTTCTGAGATTGTAGCCACATGCTTCAGGGGCTTGTCAGATCGAGTGTAAACAAGGGAAGTTAAGTCATACATCGCACCGGCTCGAGACATATCTCACTCAAGCTAGGAGCTGCAAGGGTTGTAATTTGCAAATGTGTCAGACAATATTGCACAGAGGCTTCTGAAGGTGGGCCTCACTTCTGAGAGGAAGCCGGCTTCATTACAGGAGCTTCCTGAGTTTCTGCTAAGGGCTTCTTTTCAAGTCAGGATCTAAGACATCTGCTTCCAAAACAATAACAGGATAAAGCCTCCTTTGGTGTGTCTGAAAAGTTTGCTTATATTTGGGTTTGTTCACTCTGAAGTGCATTCACAGTAAGTGGCACTGGTTCTTGAATGGACATAAAGCAAACAACTCTACAATGCCCTTTACTTAATGCCATCTTATGATGTTTTTGAGACAGAACACGTGCTGTTTGAAGCAGTGTGACAAGCCATAAGTCACATTTGGGCTGTTTGCTGAACATAAAAAAAGATGATTTAATAAATGGGTAGTTAGAGATGATGCATGCCAAAAAGGGGTGATGATTGGAAACTTGGTAGAACATAGTTATTAGAGATGCGGTTTTGTGAATACATTTTCATTACAAGTTGCAGTGATGCTTAGATAAATGCAATCAGGTTTTCCACTTTCACAATGCCTAAGTTTATGAGAGCAGTGACATTGGGCTTATCAAAGTGTACAGCCAGAAAACTCTATTTTTTCTCTCCTTGTTGCTTGTATTGGTGTGATAAATCAGGGCTGACATCTCCATGAAAAAATTTTATCCTTTATGCTTTTCTTTTCATCATGTGAGCATAACATGCTGCGCTGATTACAAAGGTGTGTTTAACAAACCTCAGACTCTGAGTATTTACGCTGATGTGGCCGTACATTTTATTCTATTCCAACTAAGTAGCAGGCAAGATTTGGTATGATACCAATGATGTGCAGTAAATTATGGTCATGAAAGATGCAACAGTTAATAGAAAACAGCCTTTTGTTGTGACCTTGAAACAAATGGAAATTCAAGGACATGAGAGCAAATAAAAAGGACGTGTACCATTGGCTAATTGGCAGCGGTTTGTTTGGATAGTCCAAATGGGTGAGTGAGCACCACAGTCAAGGACATCTCTGTTAGAGCTGTCGGGCACATTGACAATCTATCAGAGCCTCAGTGTGACATTGTTTATTCTCATGGGTACATAGAGCGACGAGTCACACTTGCGCCTCTGAAACACTCCTGCCTCACTCATGCAAAGCATCACAAGCGATCATGTGTGCCTCGAAGATTTGCTTCCCCACTGATAATTGAGTGCTGCACAGACAAACCGTGTTCTAAGGCAGCTAACATGCACACTGCAAACAAAACTTACACCAGAGACATATGTGAAAGTGCTCCTGATAAATCTTGCTGCATTAGATTAACTTGAAGCAGATCGATGAAAAATGATTTAATTAGAGGAAAGCACAATGTTCTCCCCTGTAACTTTGTTACCATGACTCACTTGCTGTAATCATGTGACTCACTGAAGTAGATTCAGTGGAGGAAAAACCAGCTAGGCAGGTAGCATGCTAACATTTTTAGCTTTGTGGCTGCAGTGATATTTCTGTCTTAAAAAAGGGTGTAAATCAAATCTTTTAAAATCAATTTGGTAACTCTGGGCTTTGGAGACCTTTTTTAGGGGTTTTTTATGGTTGTTTTTAAGCATCCAGTTGTTAAAAAGAGTATTTTGCAGAAGTATTTTCCTGTTATGCTCCAATAACTTCACCCCATTCAGTTCCAATAACTGCACCCTTCTTTCCATTGGCACTGGTGAGTAGATGACTGAATTTTCATTTCTGAGCTGTTCCTTTAAATCATTTAAAAATCAGGCCGCTTTGAGCACATAAAATAGGGACTTGAATCGATCGACTCACTAGCTGTGTACTGATGATGGCAGACTTGTTCTAAATGATTCTTGATAAGGATGTAAAAATAGGATTCAAATAGCTATTTACATTGTTTGTATGCATGACTTGAGTAAACTGGTTTGATATCACCTTTTAGGCTGCAAAATGGGACGCAATGATGTGCTGTGAAACTGAGCAAGATGTGGCTTGTATGAACAAATGTTGCCTTTAATGTTATCACTACCTCAGACGCAGAATGATAAGAGATACTCGTTCACTGGACAGTATTTAATCAAGACAAACAGACTTGGCACAAAGCTGTACGTGAGGAAGGATAATCAGAGCTCATTGAAATACCAATAGCTCCCTTCTCTCGGATCATTACCACTAGTTAGCTGCTGGTCATTTGACAGTTCCTCATTCTGCGGGTGTGTGTGTGTGTGGCTGCAAGAGGTGAGCTCTGGGATTTTTTGAGTCTATTGGACCATTACAGTCACCAGAGAAAGTGTATCCACAGCCATGTTGTCTGTCTAGCATTGCGCCTGTGGCTCTCATTTCAAATGTAATTCATGTCAGACTAATTCTGCAACCAGCTACAGAGTCACAGTCACTTTAAAAACCACTTAGAGAGCTGCCATCAGTAAACGTGACATGCTCATGTCCGCAAAGTGTGTCCGTGCATTTTAAAGTCTTGAAGTGAAGTATTGGTTTTGTGCAACTTCCTCCAACAATGCTATGCTTACATCTGAACAGTTTAAGGTCATTTGTACCTTGAATAACAGTTTACACCCACCTCCTCCTACACAAATGTCATTTTTATTGCAGTTTGAATGGCAAAATCAATATAGAAACACAGTGGGATATGTATTAAAAAGCAGCAAAGTAAACAAATCAATATCTGACTTACAAAATGCAAAAGGCAAGATGTGTTTCACGAAGTTGCGCTGCCCTTCTCTGTTACTTAGCTTTTCTCTGCACTATCACTGGGAGTAATGCTTTAAAATGCAGTCTGCAATTTGCCGAAAATATCTTAATGATGTGCATTGCATTTTTATTATCTTATTAAAAATATTGAAGAGGTACCCCTGAGTTAAAAAGGTTGCATTGTAAATTATCTTTAAGTTCCCAAACTGTAACCAAATGTGTAGCCATGAGATTAAAACTCAGAGGTCCAACTGTTTTTAAGTGCATTTTCCAAATTCTATGATATTAAACATTTAAATTTGCACATTTGAAATACAGTTTTGAGGAATACACTGACCATCTCAACTCATTTTTAAAGGGATAGTCTGTGACTTTTCCAGGACTGTTGCTGCCCCTCCACTTTGTTTTGATGAATTCCTTTTTGCTGACTTTAAACACACTAAAACTTTAGCTGGTTTTCCTTAATGCAAACGAAATAACAGACTGAATAAAGTTTTGAATGTATAATAGTTAAAACTGGTCTGGCTGGTAAGACAAAAAGTGGATTTTTAAAATGACGATGACCTCCGATTAGGAGTCACACTTGTACGGCTGTTATGCGCACACACACCTGCCAGCAAGTGGAGGCACAAACTGTTGGTCATTTCAGGGATCATTTTCTGAAATGTGTCAGGCTGCTGCTGCCTATAAAAATACAAATAAGACAATCGATTTGCAAAAATTGATTCTCAGACTCCATTTAAGACATCTTTCACGGTCTGCAGGCTAAGAAACAAAACTATATAATTCAGCATAATGTGCAGTAAACATTTCTGATCAGCATGGTGAGAGATGTTTGGTAGGGATCGTTTTCTTTTATTGTTGTTGTAAACTGTATGTCTGCTGACTTATGCGGTATAACAATATAAATTCCTATAATAAAGTGAGGATTGAAAATAATCAGACAAGAACAACTGTGAGTGTCAAAAACATTCAGGTCTAACATAATAATAAACTCTTTAATAGCCCTCATTAGAGCCCTCTGACCTTGTTATAGTATTATTATTAGATAAAGGATTTTTATCAGACCAGCATAAATTAATTAAAGCCATTTTGGAGCAGCAGAACAAGCTGTTAACACGATATTGTCCTGTAAAGTTTTTATGAAAATGTGCTTATTTACATATTTAACAGACACAGAGCAACATTAACATTCATTTGATGCTGTGTTTTTGGCCATGTGATGAATGTGAGTAGAACAATTACTTTCCTTCTAACTGTGATTTGGAGAAAAATATCAGTCTGTTTAGCTGCTTAATGCCACACAATGTTCAGTACTCAGTAAAGATTAGTACAGTAACTTGCATAGGGTGATAACTGGGGATAACTATCTTTGTGTTTGTCTCTATAAGTGACTCTTTTAAGTCCACACAGAGTCTTTTGATTCATGGTTAATATAAAAATAAGCTTCAGCTATACATTTTGTTTACATGGGTGCAGAAAATGTATAGACATAGTGGATCGGATCATCTTATCTTTGTCAAACAGCATTTTTAAAAATAAATATCTGATAGCAGTCTTTGTGTATGAGAGAAGAACAATTGCAAAACTGTTTAACTCTGCTAAATAAAAGAACAAAACGTTCACAAACTAGTACATGTGGGCTACATGTACGAGATGTACATGTTCCTTATTACAGGAGTCAAAGAGGTCACAATAAAATGAAGTGTATTTACCAAAGCTCTTTGGAAACTCCTCAGATATTGTCAACTATTGACTTGGATTTAGCAGGAAATAAGAGGCTTTTGCGTGTATTACATGTATGTTGATGGTTATGTAAGTGTCCTACAGACTTCGTTACTATTACTGACTCTTTATCAAGGTTTCCAGCTTCATGCTTCAGAAGCAGTCTGAGTTTAATGAAGTTATTGTTTGACAGTGGGTGACAATCTTGAGAGTGAACTTCTGCTCATGATCCCTGCTCACAATAATCCCATTTAGTTGAAACAAAACATAATCCTCTTAGCAAAAAAAACTTAGCTTATTAGTCAGTCCTATATCACCCATTAAGAGGAAGATGGAGGATTATGCTCACCCTGCATTAGTGTTAAGTTTTCCATTTAATCCAAATAGCCAAAGGGTCTATTGTGCCTATGGTGAAATTTTTATAATTCATCCCTTTATTATCTACTAATGGAAATGAGAAAACACAAAGCATAAATGGATTCAAACAAATTACAAATATTAGTAGAGTAGTCAGTCAACTCATAAGTCGTAAAAGACTAATGGGTTTGTGTTTTTGAACAATGTGTCTGCTCAACAACATGGATCAACAATATCTTAGAGAACCAAAACACAAGCTTCTCAAAACAACACCAAAATTTTTACCTACAGTCAGTTATTCCCATACAAACAGCATTCAACTTTCACATTTCTCTGTCTTTTCCTCTCTTTCTTACACTAACACACAGACACAGACACAGACACACACACACACACAGACACACTCACACACACGTTATTTATGGAGAAAAAAATATGTTACAAGGGGGAAACAAATATTTTGGAAGGCTGTACTTCTCCGGCTGTATTTTGAATCTTGGTGAAGTGATCTGTTTGTGAAAACAGAGAGAAAAGTCTGCCTGGGTCTTAATCATTTGTTGGTTAATTAATAGATGGATGTTAAATGGTATAATTAGCAGGCTCATTTGCTGTCGGCTTGCAGAGATCGACTTCAGTTCAGTCTCAATATTTTAACTTACTCCTGCACTAATTGTCCTTTCAGACAGAAGTGAGCAGAAACAACTTCTTCCTTTTAGCCAAGAACAAATAATTCTGTCTACTTAAATGACAACTATTGCTACAGGTTCGGTCCCAGCTAGCTAGCTAATTAAGCTAACATTAGCTCCATAATATGGGGGAAAATGGTCAGTGCTTTGATGGATGGGCCTGAGGGTGAACACTAAACTTTTACCCCACAGTGAAACAACCAATTCTAGTGTAGAAGAAGAGTTTCTGTCATGGAAGATTTCAACCTTTTCTGACTGTGCCAATTAAACGTCAAATAGATGCATGAAACTTGATAACTGAAGGAGCATTAAGTTGAGGAGTCAATGACTAAAGAACCAAACACAACAAACTTACATTAAAGAACAAGTGGCAATGATGGCAAACTGTTGTGTTGTTGTGTGCTGCTTTTGCCTCAGCCAAAAAAACTGCATTTGAACACACAGCAAAGACAAACAACAGCCAACTGCAAACCAGAAGACCGAGCACTTCAGATATTCAAACTTTTGTCACAATAAAGCAGCAACCGCTTATGATTTTAACACCTAGCTGATCTCTCCTGAATTATGGTATCAATTTTTCTTTTGGTTTCTTTATTCCAGGAAGTCATGTTCTTGTCAAACGATGATGTCCTTAATGATCCAGTGTGTGTGTGTGTGTGTGTGTGTGTGTGTGTGTGTGTGTGTGGCTTAGCTGATCACTTGATTGGTTCCAGCTTTCTCTGAACAGATGTGCTCAGTTTACTTTCCTCTAGAGCTGCATTCATCTCACCAGTCAGCCAACCTGCACTTTGTTGTTGCTGTTCAATTTAAAAAGATGAGTACTTACAGTTTGTGGAGGTGGATCCTGCGGTTTTGTTCTTTTACTCAAACCCTGAAGTCCCTCTGTCCTCCTCTTCCCTCTCCAAGGTGGACCGTGATGACTACCTGTATGAGTTAGGGTCACACTACAACAATGCCCCCTAGTGAAATGTCAATTGAACCCTGCTTCTCTTTACCTGACAAATTACTACCTCTACAAGACACCCATCATAACACTTACTTAAGGCCTAGAAACTCAGAGGGATTTCTGTCTAGTAGCTTGGCACAGCTTTAGTTTTATCTCCATCTGAACACTCACAACTTGTCTTTTTGTTTCTCAGGCAGTGAACTAAGTCTTTATCTTTGTAGTTTCAAGTAAATGACTGCAGGAGAGTTTCTGCAGACTTTTTCATTCAGATTAAATCTAGCATTTAGTCGTGATTGATGACACGTCTTGTTTACAAGGACACAATTAAGTTGATGTTGTGCAAGCAGTGTTTTTTAAGGTTAGTGTATGGATATTTTAATTGGATATATATAAAATATATATAAATTTGACAACAAACTCAGCAAGTATCTCGCTTTTTTGACAGATATTTCCATGTGAGTGATGTCTTGTTACTTTCCCAGATGGGAAATTATCATAAGGTGATTTGTTTTCAAATCCTTTGTGGTCATCAATACAAAAGGCACATACCAGGGAGCGGACATGATAGGTCATCTCTTTACAGTGCATGTGCCTTTACTCCTTCTCATCCTCTTCTGTGTGTGGAGAGGATGTACTTATGTTTCATTTGTAGACTCCTCAAGAAACGCACCAAAGACAGTGCGAAAGCCTCTGAACCCTCAACACATATATCCACGTCAAAATAGGTCTTAAAATCAGAAAAATCTAAATCTTTAAATCAAAAATGTCGTGTTGTTTTTTGTTTTCCTCTCAAGCTGTTTGTATGAGTGTATTTTATTAAAGGCCCATAAGGAGACTGGCACTGAAAACTAGCCTAACCCAGACATCAGTAGCAGTAGTAACAGCCTCATCTGGTAATTAGGTTTAACGTCAGGCGTCCAGAACTTTACCAAAATCAAACAGTACTAGATCCTTGATGTCACTGACAGTAAATTGTCGAGTTCTGCTCATAAGGTGATAAGAAATGCATCATATTTCTCCTCTTAGCGAGAAAACACCTTTGCCTATCCGTCACAACTTCCATTTTACACAAACTTGATTCTTAACTCCTCACCAAATAGGAAACTACTGGTGAGTGATTGATTTATCACACGGTTTCCAACTTAAAATTGAGCACAGCACACAAGATATACAGTATATACAAGAAGAAAGTGATGCTTGGTTTTATTTTATGACTTTTATGACTTTTAGTGTAATAAAACAATAAAAGAAACATCATTCAGTTTACAAGCTCTTTGTTTTTCATGTGCTGGCATATCTCCTGCTCCTGCCAGTGACTGGATCTGTTTTTATTTGTTAGATTGCTTCCCGTCTTATCCAAGCTGAACGTGATTACATTGTTTCACGTCAGCTGCAGCTGCAATAAACATGCATCAGTAGATTAATTGAAATTATTACCAAAATTTGAGTTTAGCTAATCAAAAACAAAAACAAACAAACAAAAAAATAAACACAAGTTAAAAGGAGGGAGTCACAGATGGTATTAAAATACTGACAGTGATAGATTTTTTGGAATGTTTGCTGTTTATAGGAATAAAGTGGTTAGATTAGAAAAATAATTAAGTTTTATCTGAGTTGTATATTCAAATCTAACCTTAACGCATTTTGGGCCAGGGTTCACACAGAAGTGAGATCTCAAACGCTATCAGCAGGGGTCTCCATATTTTTTAACTCACTACATTAGCGAACAAACCCTGTGGGAACACACAAACTAGATTTCTTCCTACTGGTTTCATAAAACATCTTGATCTTTTATCAAATTTTTGGCTTGTTAGTTATATTAAGTCACTGTAAAAACGATGGATTACGCCCAAAATAGGATTACACATTATTAAACTGCGTGATAACTATTTCTTGAGAAAAAATAATAATGTGTAATGTGAATCTGAATTGCAACTCTGAGATATGATGAACAATTAACGATCCCGATAGTACATAACATACAAATCACAGGCACACAAAGGAAAAAAAAACTTTCTCAGGCTTAGTGATGTTCAAATGGAGAATAATAGAAGAATTTTCACAGACGTTTCGATGGCTCTGAACTTGCTCCTTGAGGTGACAAGAAGATACTGAAGCTGCCAACATATCAAGTGGAAAGTATTTCTTCCTTAAGAGGCTGCTTTCACACTGGAAAGCAGTGCTTAAAACATATTTTGACGTGCCATCAAAATACACTTTAACTCAACTGATCACAGATTAAAATGGCACAAAAAAAACGGGAACTCTCTTAAATGCAACGGACTGAATAAAACACAGTGAAAAGTAAACCTTGGTTTAACCATACAGTTAACCAGACTTTTAATGTGGCGTCATACTGAATCTTTAGTAAAGTAGATGTGCACTTATATGCATAACACCAAGAAGAACCCCGACTTATTGCACAGTCAGTTATTTCTTTTCATCAAGTAGGCATATCAAGTATATTGACATTCTGGCAAAAAAAAAAAAAAAAACAAAAAAAACAGATTGACAATAAAAGTTTCTGGGGCTATTTATTACAGACAAGATATGAATGATAACATAAAACAGATTAATTCCTCATCTGGATGACAGGAACAGCCCATTTATTGTGTTCAGTGTAGTAAGGTCACAGTGTTCCTGCTGAGTCTGCTGTGATGGATGAGGACCGATCGTTTCTAAGCTATTCTGTTGCTGTTGTTGACTCAGTGTCTGGATCTGTTAGAGGGTACAAAGGAGGGCTGATATTATCCATCCTAAGCGTGTAAACAATGAAATCTTGTATATAAATATATATGCCTCTGTACACAGACATGAATCTTAAAAGAAGAGTACATCTAGGGTGATGATCTCTGAGTTATTACTTAACAGCGCCACCATTGCAGAGAAATCCCTTAAAAAATTCATGTGAGGTTTGGTCATTTTTGTGCTGTCACATTGACTGACTGTCTTGGCTGTTTTGTGTAAATGTTTGGCTTGTACACTGAGGTTTTCCACATGGGAAAGGAAATACCTCCAGAGGAGTGTAATGTGGGGTCCTAATTAGTTCCACCGAGGTTAAGATACCATCAAGCGTGGAGTGCAGATAGCAGGATGCAAAATCATTATTTTCAGTGCGCCTCTCTCCAAATGGACTGGAATTATTTTAAGCCCTAATACTTTTTCCCCTTCAGTCTGCATTTATGAAACTCTTTTTAAAAATCTGCTTAAGAGCATTATACTAAGAGAAACTAACTCTATTTTCCAAACTAAAACAAGGAGAGAAGTGACAAGCACTAAGTGCTCACTTCTTTGGCAAAGTTCTAAATCATCCACTGAAATGGACACATTTAATTATAATAGCTGCAAAATTTAAAAAAAAAAAGAAGAAAAAAGAAAAAAAGTGCTAATTAGTTTGCAGTTGTAGAAGATGGTGCAGCTCTGCATGTCACAGGTTGACATTTAGGAGAGGAATGAGTGGCACAATGGACCCTGAGGTCGGATTTTTTAATAAGCACAGGTGTACACAAACAGAGCTGCACATAAAGACGAATAACCAGCAGGGGTGTAGGGAATATTTTAGCACTTTTTCCTCCTCAAGGATCAGATTTGTAGCGTTAATAAACAACTGTCATCCTAAAATTAATCCAGTTAGCATTCACTGCGCTGCACATAGACTGACAGTCAGGACGTTTACTTATTGGAGTGTTTCTTGCATTGTGTGGCAAACTGTGGACCTGCAGGCTCTTTTCTATTCACACTGAGTCAGTGAGTTCAGAGGCTCCTTGGAACAGAGGGGGTCATATCGCAGAGCAGGAAGTCAGACAATAAATTGCCCCTGTGGTTTAGTCTATCCAGAAATCCCTCAGCATGGCATTCCACCGCACCTTAATTGAAATGGTACAGCTGACCTACTCAGAGGCGGCTGCCTCAGCCTTAGTTGGTAAGAATTTAAGACAGAACATTAAAAAAAAGGATTTAATACTAAATGAGAATGTGAATGTTCTTGTGCTGTTTTACATTTCCTGCAACCAGTTTCTCTTTTGATGTCCACAGTGCCTTTTTGTAGTCTTACCGTATTGTCACCAGAGAATGTGCAAAGAGAAAATCCTCAGCCGTTATCAATTAAATAAGTGTTTTTCCAAACTTTGATTTTTCAGCTAAAAAGGGTCAAAAACTGTTTTTACTAATTAGCAGAATAGCTTTCGAACTGTGCCATGATAATTAATTTATTTTCCCAATTAAAATAGAAAAAGAGGGCTCATTTTTGCCACACTGGTCTGTTCAGCTCAGATGCTGTTCAATTCCTACACGTAGATAAAAAATATAATGTTCGTATTTTATGAGGTGGTGATGAACTAAACATTAGACTTAGCAAATATGGTACGCTTAAATAATGGAAGAACTACTCTTCATGTATGTTTTCAAATTCATGGCTTGCTGTGTTTTTTATTAGCAGTTTACAGATGTAGATATTTGGATTCTGGCGTCATGGGGAGATCTGAAAAAGTTTGGGACCCCCTGACTTTGACTGTTTCTGCTGTGTGAGCTTTTTTTTTAACTGTGAACTTGATACAAGTTGTCAGTACTGTAGAAAACTAAAAGAAAGAGAAAAGGCAACTCAGTTCCTCATTTGTAATTTCAGCTTCTGGTTAATAACGATGTGATTCATGCATTTTGTATGAAGGTTGAAAGCAGCTGATGTCTGATGAGCAGCAGTGGGAAAATGCGTCTGCAAACTGTAACCCTCATTAGCACGCATTATGTTTAAGTAGAGACTGACATTGCAGAGAAATGCTCTGAGTGGAAAATCTGCAATTTTATCTTCCCTATAAGAACAGAAAGACACTGTAAGACGTGCTAAGAGAATAAAATGAAGAACGTCACTGTCGGTTTAATGAAGCAGCTAGGGGGAGTAAGTCAGCGTTTATGGATGTAAATGATGTCTGTCACCCTGAAGCATCTGTCAGCGCAGGCAGTAAAGAGTCCTTGTTTAAATGTGTCGTCCTTGGTCTTACAATAGGACTTAGCACAGGGAGTTTAGTGAACAGCACATGGGGCACCTGCGGACAGTCGCGGCGTCGTAGCACTCAGGATTACGTGGCTGGTCCCCAGTGACGAGCCTCTTTCAGATAATAGATTTGACAACATGAACACTGTGTGCTGTCTCCAAGGAACCATTTAATTTACAAGCCGTTGAAATGATTACATGCACAATGTTCTGAACCTATTAACACAGAGCTGATGTTTTCTTCGTTCCCCTCCACCCACCCCCACCACCTCCACCCACACCATCATATTTACAATCCCCTTGACAACTGAAAGTGCTGTGATCCGGCTCTATTAAAACACATTTCATCCCCTCTCCATTTCACGCTCTGGCAGTGATCAATCCGCCTGGAGGAGGGGTTGGGGGGGTTGGGGGGGGCAGCAGAAGACTCGCAGAAAAAGGCATTGCATGAGTTAATAAAATCAACTCAGACAAAATGTCAGCAGTCTAGGAAAACACCGAGCAGTGATTCAGTTAGACTGTTTACGAAGACGAATCCAAATGAAGCTGTTGACCGCTCCATGTGGTCGGTGGCTCAGGAGGAAGAGCGGGGTGGTCGACCAATCAGGGAGGGTCGATGGTTCAATCTGCAGACTACATGTGGAAGTGTCCTCGGGCAAGGTACCGAAACCAAAAACTGCTCTCCGGTGTGGGAGTGTGTTTGTGTGAATATCTCTGCCAGATGAGCAGGTGGTAACCTCTGCCACCAGTGTATCAATGTCTGTGTGTGTGTGTGTGCGCGCGCGCGCGCGTGTGTGTGTGTGTGTGTGTGTGTGTGTGTGTGTGTGTGAATAGGTGAGTGCAGGCCTGTGTTGTAAAGCACTTTAAGAGGTCTGCCTGAAGAAGACATACAAATATACAAAGGCAGTCCATTTACTGTTTTCAATCTGTGTCTCATTCACTCAGCCAGTCTTTCTCTCACCTGTTGGAAAACACATCACAAGCATTTACACCTTTTTTTTTTCTTTTACACTAAATAACTTGTTTATTTAAACCCTCCTTATATGTCAAAGTTCTTGGGAGTTTTATCATTCTTATAAATCTCACTACATCCGTTCAGAGGAGCTGTGTGATGGATCACTTCAGCACCCCGCCGTGACTCCACCCAATGGCAACAATAAGAAATCCAATTGTTTGTGGCGCGTCGGCAGAGAAGGATACAAAATGAAATGTTGCCTTCTGGAAGGACTGCTGTGTTTCTGCTTTGTAGAGTCTTAAAAATGCCAGGCTACATGGGCAGAAGTAGCATGCCTCACCACAGGTCTTTATCCCTACAATAATGTGATAGACAGGGATTACGCTGCTGGAATATATAAGAAAAACAAGCAAAAGCACTGAGAGGACTGATGCTAAAAAAAGGACCTGATAAAAAACATCCAGCAAAGACCACCACTGTTTAATTCTTGCTCTCACCTCCAATAAGACTTGCTGTAACAAGAAGGATGAGAAAATTCCTGAAAGATATTGAGCATTTTTTACACTTAAACTTTAGGGGTTTTTTTAGTTTTTATATTTAAATCCTATTATTCTTGATTTATCTTTACCACTCATACCTCCTAATCTCTCCTTTCTATCCATTTCTAACTCTTAAAAAAGACATAAAATAAGCTGTTAAATCTACTCACGTACATCAAAATCCTCATTTACAGTTTAACTCCTGTAAGAAGAGGAAGTGCCATGTCTGCTGTCATTTGATGAATAATAAAGTAACACTTATCGATGTTTCAACTCAGCTTTAAAGATTTTGCATTGATTGAAAGTCACAGGAAGCTCAGGAAGTACGTCACCCTGAGCTGACAGCCGTTCATTCAGTGGAGATCACTGTGCTGTTGTTGAGCAGCTTGCTTGACAAATGTTGAGGCTGGAGTCCAGAGAAAGTGATCGAGAACAAAGATTCCTCTTACTGTATAACTGTGCCCTGATCTTTTAGACAATCAGTGTTGATGCATATCAGCAAAGATATTAGCAACAATTAATAATATAAAACATGTCAATGATTCTTCAATGTTAGGGAATTTTTTTTAATAATTAATACTAATTATTCTTCACAGCAATAATATTATTTTTTGCTGCTAATCCAATGGAATGGAATGCTGTTTGTGTAACTGTGTATCTGTCCACCAAGGTAAGTGACAAAACGGACAAGGTTTAGTCAGTGAGTGGAGTCGAGGGATGAAAATTCTCCCATGAAATCCATCCAGACAGGGCTTCAGCACTGGAGGGCATGCATGATTGGTCTGGTGTTTTCAATTTCCTGCTGACTTTTTTAATATTTATTTTGATTTAACCTCTATTTCTACTCAACCTCTGCATAATACCAGACAAATACATTAAGAACAGGCTCTGACAGCCAGAGAAGAGTCAAATCATGTTGGTGTGATTGCAAGAGAGAAAAGTGAAAAGGGAAACTTTAATATATGGAAAAAGAAAAAAAGAAACCTACAATTACAAAGAGCTGGCAGAGGCGTGGTAGCTGAGCAACAGTTGCATGTATGCGGAGACCGTCTCAGAAGTAGAGATTTTGAAGGCAGAGATAGAAATGAAAATGTCCAGTTCGAGAGTCCTTTGAATTTTATTCTGCTATGGGCAGAAAACTTAGAGTGGGAGGGGCTAAGAGACATTTTCAAGCAGATGTTCCAGCAGTTTGATGTGATTTTTAACTGTGTGACGTGTCCTACAGGGAGCAAAGGGAACATCAGTGAAAAACCTGATAAACATCGAGCCACCCACCAGCACCAGTGCACAAATATGTATATGAACAATTCAGCAGAGCATAAACATCAGAGCAGATTGTCCAGAGACTCTGCTGATATCTGTTTCATTATTGTAGCTGGCATGCTGTTATTTCACAGAGCTGATACATTTTCAGAGTCAATTTAACTTTGTTGGATAAGAACAGAACAATAAGGCTGATTCCTTTTTTTCCCTCTGAGTGACGTTGGTCATTATCTGCGTGCTTTAGAAGGAAAGTAGTTATGCGTACATCAAAGAGCGAAATCTGCACATTGAGTTCAAACCACAGGTTTACTTAAGAAGACAACTTTTCAAAGAAAACTCCGCAACAAGGTTGTTTCAGACAGCAGTCTTTGATTACTCAAATTAAAGTCTTACTAAAAACGAATAAATCTGAAAACCAGCTCTCCCCTCTGTCAACCTCCTTTGTGGATGTTTTCTCTCTTGGTGAGATAAGATTAAAAGAATTTATGAACAGGAGATGCTGCAGACTCACTTTATTGCCTTCTATGGCTCTGTGTTTGAGCCCCAAGTGTTATGTTATCAATGTAAACTCAAAGAACCGGCGCATATGACCAAGTTGTGATTTGACCTAAAATAATGAGAAAATCATCGAATTTCTCTCAAATATGAAAACGCATTCTTTAAGGGCAGCTTTTGCCTGAATGAATGTCAATAATGTCCATTTTATCAGACATTGTTGATTTGAAATTTTCCAAAACTAAAACTCCAAAAAAATTTGGATGCTTAAACTTTCTGCATAAACACCCAAAAACTGAACTGGTAATGAAATGTAATGAACATATAATGAAAGCCGTAACATTCATCTCTCTCTGCCTTTAGCCACCAACATATACACCACCTGTCGTAGTTCACATAAGTAGTTTATTTATTGGAACACAGTCACGATACACAAACAACTTCGGACTGCTGTCATAGCTGACATTTAATCTAAGGAAGGGTCAGGAGAAAGGGCGCACTAATCGAGAGAAGAAAAAAGCATTAGGAGAAAATAATGGAGGACACCAACTGTGAGAAAAATTACAGTATGTCATGTTCAGCGGCTCAGGAGTTTGATTGGGTTTTGTAATCGTCATCTGCTCTCCACTGTGGGTTCTTAAGCTTGTCTTTTATGTTTCAGTCTTTGGGTTGTGTGCTCTTAAAAAAATCCTCTGCATCTTTAATTTAAAAAACATGTTGCTACAAACTAGGAGGATTCTACATAAGTAAAGCACATTATTTTCACATTGTTGGACTCTTTTTGTTCAAAACAAAAAGAATTCAAAGCAAGAAACAGATAAATCATCTTTTTCATTCTATGAAATCCTTTTCTTTGGACGGACTTTCAGCAAATGGTGGATCAAGCCACCTTGACATTTTCACTGGTTTGCAAACTTCAGTTTGGAAGCCTCAAGTTTTCCATTTTGGCTCTTTGGAACCAGAAGTGATCATATTTGGACGAGACATTGGACATTTGGACATTGCTGCCAGAGACTGTGTGATGATTCACAGGCAGGTAACAGCTGTTGTCACTCAAAATCTACATGCCATTACTCATGTATAACAGCAGGAAGCTGCTGCTTTGATAAACTTTGCCTTTTACCCACATTGAAACTCCCCCACAATCACTGACCTCACTCCTGTGAGTGTGTTACGCTCAAAGGCCTCACAGCTGATATAGCTTAAAACAGAGAAACAGGCTACGAAGGCCTAGAAAGCTCACGTCTAACTCCACAACCTCAGATTCTTTTCATTTTAAACTCTGAGGTCCTTCCACCTAACAGACGCTCAAGTGGTAGGTTGTCTCAAGGTAGTCTGTTGCAGCTCCCTGTAAAAGCCACAAAAGCTTCACAGACCTTTTCCCCCAGGAGCACTCTTTCTCTTCAATACTTTGATTAGTAAAATAGTAAAGCTCCCCTTTGAAATAAAAAAAAACACTTAATAAGTTGACATTTAGATAAACACAGTTTTCACATGACAGCTAATACGCACTAATGACCAGCTTTAACAGCACAAGAGCGGATAATGTTTCATGTGTTCCATGATCCATGTGCTTTATCCAGAGGCTCGACACATCAGGGACTCATTTCAAAATTACCCATGATTATAAAAGGTAAAAACTCATCATGTTTCAGTGATTAACCAAAAAAGCCTCAATGAAAATGCATTTCACCTCTAATTAACCTCCCGTCTGCCTCATTATGCCTCCTCCTGCGCAAGTCTCTCAACATGGAATTAAACATGGTAACAAGCGCTGACAGAGAGCGACTGGGGAAAAGCCCCAGATGGGACGATTAAAGGTAATAAAACACTGGAGTTTTAAATGTGGGGTCATGTAATACTGCTTTGACACTCCAGACATGGATATACTAGAGGGAAGTGATCTGTGTTTACAGTATATTTATCTCTGAAATGTTTCTTGCTTTTTCTTCACATGGAGGTCAAGGCACAAAGTCAGCCACAGTACGACACAACTGGTGCAGGTGGTGTTTCAGTGTCTTCCCCGATGACACTTGAGTGCTGAAAGATGATTGTGTTCACTTTTCCAGCCAAGAGAGAGGTCTCTCAAGTCATTACACAACCCGCCGCTGAGTGACCCATTCCAATCTCTCAAAGTCAAAGAAGTCATAAAGAAAAATACGGCTTCTAACTCAATTCAGCAGGCTTTTACTTTTCCCAGAGGGGTAATTAGATTTTAGGTACTCTTTGGGCAGACCCCCCTCCAAAAAAAAAAAAAAAAACATTTATAAAATCACAAAACCAGGCAGCAGACAGTATGTTGCCTCTAGAAAAAATATGAGCAGGGCTTGGAAAAACTACAAGACTGCAGGTTTTAATTGCCAAAGAAGAAAATTTAATGTTGTCAAAGTCATAATTCTTTTTAACAGAATTAATACTAGCTGGATGATGTAAAACCACAGTGGAGCACAGTTTTGGCTTTCTCTTACTGAATCACTGTTTTATACCAGTGCTGAACTTCATGGTCCAGTGTTTAGGATTGAGAGGGATTTAATTGAAGAATATGGCTGAAACTGAGTGTAATATTCATAAGTATGTTTTCATTAGTGTATAATCACCTAAAAATAAGAATCCTTGTGTTTAAATTACAATTAAATGAGCTCTCTGAATCTACAGAGAGAGAAGATCCTCCTCTGAAGAGTTCTCGCCATGTTGCACTGCCATGTTTCTACTATAGCCCAGATAAGACAAAGCAAACTCTTCAGAGAAGGCTGTGTGAAGGGAAGGTGAGTGGAGGGATATTCAGTCAGGTGCAGTTTACAAGCTCTGTGCCAGATGCAAGTAAATCCTGCGCACTGGACCTTTAGGTGACTTTTGTGTAAAGATGTCTTCATTAAAAGCCTTAAAATTATGACTAATGCTGGAAGAGAGCACTTGGATGGGTTTTTTTCATCACTCTGCAATGAGATTTAAGCCTGGTGATAATTATAATACTCATCATTGTGAGCTGATTGTCAAAGTTGGATGGCCCTGTCTCTCTGTAAAACATGAAAGACTTTCCTTCCTGATGTTTTTTTTTTTACCTGGTTGAATTAGTCTTTGCTTTCTTTTAGTAAATCCTCTTTTCCTGCTTGTGCACCTGCAACCTGGAATAACATGCAGAACAACCTGAAGCTTACCTCAGTTTTATCCTCAGGGCAATTTAAGTTTGGTCTTCTCTTATTTCACTTCCAGCCTTTCTTGTCAATTCATCTGTTTTAAATTTTGATTGCTTTATTCATTCCTGATTTAGCTTTTTTTTATTGTTTTTACCTTTTTATTACTTTTATAGCTCAGCTTCTTATTTGTGTTTATTGGTGTGTCCAAGATTCTTTGTTTGTTATGTGGATGTATTGCAAATAAGGTCTCTACCTCAATAAATCTCCAAGGCAAAATAAAGGCAGAGTGAACGAACAAATGAATTATACTTCAACAAACTGGTTTGGTATAAATGCCTTCAAAGATCATTAAAGTTAATTTGAACAGATTTGACTGAACATCTATGGTAGACTTACTTATTTCATTTGGAGTAAGCTTGCATTCTTGCACGTCAGTACCAATATCCTTTGGTGTATTAATGCAAATTTCTTTGCCAGAGACTTTTGATGGTTCAGTGGTTAATTTGTTGCAAAACCCCCCACAAGTCTCTGAACATGACACTGGCTATTTGTACAAGAAACTAATTGGATCATCTGCTCAGATCCACACAAAGAAGCTTGAATATCAAGTAGAGCCAAAACTTGCCATGAAAAATGGCGTTTACAAACACTTTGGTATGTTGTGGCCACATTTACAGTATGGCATGTTATTTTAAGCTAATAGCTCAGATAAAAGTGATAAAAGTGTGCATCTGTGCTGAAATGCATTAGTGCCTTCTGGTTGAACCCGCAACAACAGCTTGAGTTTGCCGTATCCTGAACATATTGTGTATTTGTGCAGCATTTAGCTTGAATCCAGCATCTGTCAGCCCATGTTAAATCATTTCAACGTGTTCATGTAGCGGCTGCACCGCTCCCCAGCGTTGTCCTCTTAGCTTTAGAACAATTAACTAAATTGTCATGCTTCCATCTGGTATGCTAATGAAATGCAGAAGTCAGACCCTTTAACTTGGTGGCCTTGTCAAAACACTTAAGGCTGATTGTTTTATTATTGTATTCCAAATGAAGACTTCAATTTGTCTTACCATCTAAGTTTTTACATTCCTCTGAGTTCTGAGTGGAATCCAATTAAAAAAAAACAAAACTCAGAGCAGATTTATTGAGCTCGGAGATTAAGATGCTCGTAAATTTTTAATCTATCAATTCAAGAACCCATTAAAATTCATCCATAAAATATACATTATTGAATTAAAGTTGTGAATGTATACTGCGTGGATGAAAACTCACTGGGCTCTTTTAATTCTTTTTGTACAAAGTTACAAAATGCCTCTGATGTTTCCTCTTGTGCAGCTTTTGTGAAAACTGATGAACTGCAGATATAAATCACTGTACTGTACCTACAGTTAATCAAATTGAGGAATAGATTCTTTTCAGCTTGATAATATTAATGACTGTAATTTAGCAGGCAGTTTAATTCAATAACTTTTTTTATTCTTCCACCAGAAATGTGTTCATTTCTAAACCTTTAACAGCCTGCTGTTGTTTCAGACAAGAAAATGAAGGATTGAAGGGAATTTGCATTGCTCTTTCGAAGTGCCCACACTTTAAAAGATAACGGAAGACAAAACGCTGTCAGGAGGATTCTTAAGGTGCTTCATTGTTTTGCATCCTTTGTAACCAAGCAAGGGCATTCATTAAAGTTACTAGTGTCCGAAACCAAAGCAGACACACAGTTGAGGTAAGCATTAAAGTGTCCTGCATATCAATGCAATTTTAGAATTAAAAACCATCCTTCAACTTATCTGAGAAGTCCTCAAGGATGCTGAGAGCATCAATAATGGCAGAAGCTGGTGCATTAAATGTACTGTGGTTCCTTCCAAAATAATTAGACGTCAGAGAAAATACAGAAATGTAAACAAATCAATTTGCTCTCTTAATGTCTTTATGTCTCTTAATGTTTATTATGACAGGTTCTTTCTGAGGATGATTCACAAAGAATTTGACTTTTCTTCTATATGTCTGTACATTCTGTGTCTCTGGAGTCTTGTCAGTGCTGCTGCTGTTTCCTCTGATCATGTAGTTAGCTGCATTCATTTGGCTTTGGTCTGCAGTGATGGTGACAGGTTTTCGATGTATTGAGCCTCAGGGACCCATGGGAGGTCATTTGAATGTATCCCCCCCAAAAAAAGGAAAAAAAACCCCAAAACAAGTTTTTGTTTTATGACAGACTAATGTGTTAAACTCATCTTTGATGTTATAATAGCAACAAAGTATTGTCATATTCATGTATATGTTGACAATGTTTCTACTTAATGGCATATTAAGTTCGTAGGCTGAAATAAGTGACGCAGGAATCTGTCTTGTCTCAGATATTTTTCCTTTACAGCGAGGTTTCTTTTTCTCTGTATTTTTAATACACATTTGTGGCTCAAAATGCAGAACTATCTAGGAAAGTAGTGTGCATTGATAGTTTACCATGTACGACATGCAGGATGCGACATCAGAAGCAAAGTCACTATTTCCTTTTTGATGCAAGTTCTCTGCTCTGTTAGATACTACTGCTTTACTTAAATTTAATAAAACTTAAAAGTTATAATGCAACCAAAGATGAATAAGTGTGAGGGGAAAGAGATCAAAGGTGAATAAGTGTAAAGGGAAAGAGATCTGTACTCATCCTCAGTGCCTCACATTGATAAAACTAGTTCTTCCACCAAACTGGAGGCTTAGATGTGTCCCTAGTTGCTGCAATGCTGATGTAATGTACTGACTAAAAATAAATCTCCACATGGAAATTTCATTTAATTTTACAGTCTGTTTTTAGTTTTGTTTTTGTAGTTTAGGTCATCATTCCTATCTGTAATGGTAACATTTTAATTATTGATTTCATCTTTGATGTCTGCAGACAACAGAGTCAAAATACAGCATGAAATGCATGTGATGAAACAATAAGAGGCATTTAACTAGACCAGTGCGAGATGTTTGATCCGTACATAAGTATCAGCTCAATTATTTAATTTATACAGTTAAACAGTTAATCATAATATTATTAACTATAAATATTTAGAAATACATAAGACCTGACCTGAACACTTTGATGTTTACAGGTGCCATGAAAGGATTTCTACACTGCCAACACAGTATGTTGTCTCCTTTGAACCCTTAAAAGAAAGAAATAAATAAAAAATAAAAGTGCTACCCGGGGTTACAAATTCAGTACATTTGTTTGCAGATATTTCAGCCAGTTGGGTCTATTTTCATAAACCACTAAAAATCAGTTAAGGATTTCTTACTGTGATTTTCCAGCACTTTGTCATCACAAATAGCAAAGCAAATCATCAAAGTAAACTAAGAAAGCATAACCAAAACAAACGTGCGGTGCGCCTGCTGAGGAGAGCGGGGAGGCTGATTAGGCTGCTGCTGGACTTTTGTAGCCTGGAACATACTGAGCGCCTCGGGTGTCGCAGATAATCCTAATCAGCTACCTGCAGTGCAAAGATGCAGGTAAGTACACCCGGGGTCAGCACACTTTTTGAATCGAGAGCTAAAATAATTGGTATCTGAAGGATAATAGTACAAAAATAGAACGCAGCTGTTCAAGATGGAGTGTCATGTAAAAAAAAAAAAAAAACAGTGGTGCACAGAAAATACTGTTTACCTTGAGGTAAAACATCTTCATCTGTCCTAACTAAGTTGTTTTCAAAATCCTGCCTTCATTATATCAGTGCAGCTTGTGTCCTTTTGCTTTTTAATGATGTGTTTTTTCTATCAAAGCACTGAAAGGCATGTTTTTAAACTGGTTTGAAATAAAGAATCTGTGTTTAAGGATGTGTGACCTCATAAGAAAATTACAAGGTAGACCTCAAACTACAGAAGACTTAGTCATACTTAGTTATGTTTTTGTTGTAAAATTTATCTTAACACAGAGTTCTCTGTATTATCTCCTCTTTTATGATAAATTACCTATGCATTTGTTGTTTTCTTATAAGATATTAAAGGTTTTAGTACAACAAAATAATTTAAAATAAAAAACAAACAGTAAAACCTTTGGTATCACAGGAATTCGTTCATAGTATTTTTATTTCTAAGATAACAGACATCAAAAACCACAAGAAAATAAACAGACTCGTGCACTACAGGCTAGACTAAAATTAAATTACAAGTCTGTTTCCTGGTTATTGTGCCACAGACATTTCTGCAGCCACAAACATAAAGTGTCCATAATCAAATAGAAAATGTCTTCCTCCTAAAGGAAACCTGACACTAACATGGGACACTTCCTGTAGAGTGTGGGCACCCCTTTCAAGCTTGCCTCTGGGTCATTTCTGGATCAGGATAAACAAAGTCACTTCATGGTCACAATCTTTCAAGTGTTTCAGTGAAAAATCAACAAACAAAAAAGATTTTAAGCACAAGAGGGCTTTCAAATCTACTGCCGTTTCATCCTCCAGGCTGGGCTTAATGAGAGCTGCAATCAGGATCACAGAAGTTCATGCAGAACAATCGGTCCTAAAGCCAAGCATGCCCCTGTAAGTCTGCTACTCCGCCTTTCTGAAGGATCTAACTGACTCCTGACCATGACATTTGGATTAGTTACTCTTTCTCAGGGGGTTTGTACAGTTTACAAAGGGATGTCAAAGCTAAACAAGGTATTAAGTGTATGAGCAATTATAGGCTAGGACCAGATATGAGTGAGGTCATATATTAAGCAGATTTATGATTTTAAAACCTATTCACCTTGTGTGGGACACATGGAAATATATATATATACCCTCTCTAACATCACCACCCAGACAGACAAATAAGGTGAGTGTGAGCTCAACTGAAAGGCTTCAGTCTCAGTGGGTCTTTCCCAGAGGCAGTGAGTGTATGGAATCGGTGATATCACTGTCTGCTTCACTGCTCCCCAAATCGAGGCAGGGATCAGGAGCCACTCAGCCCTCTCCTGTGGTTTCCATCAGGAGCAACATCTCCGCCTTATTAAGCCAGAGACAAACAACATTATTGTATGGAAAAAAAAAGAGAGAGGTGTGATGCATCATGTGCATGCCACATTGATGTGAATCAAGTAATGTCAATTAGTGTGTCCCTGCTTCGTCTGAGGGGAGAGACAACTGAGTCTGATGCGCCGTGTCTCTGACTCCAGGCTCCAGGCGTGGAGCTGTTTTCAGCTCTGTTTTCAATCAAGGCCAGCTCCCAAATGTGTCCCTGCTCACTCTCCCATGCACATACATATAAACAATACCCCTTCTTAAGTGTTTACACTCTCCTTTGCGTCGATCTGGGGTTTTCACAAACATTGGTTAGATAGAATTAAACTGACCTGGGTTACTTTCGCTCAAAGAAAACAATCAATTTGAAGGCTAAAGGTTTTGTCACGGGTCTTGAAATGGTAGAGGACGGATAAATATCATACAACTGACTTGTAACCTGAGTTGGTAAAGAAATAACCAAAATATGAGGGCAATTGTGCAGATGGGGGTAATAGGCTATAGTTACAGAGACATCCAGCTATCTGGGGGGAAAGAAGTGCAATTTTATGCATATTTTGGCATCAGTTATACAGATGCCACTGCAGCAGTTTGACCACAGTGACAAAGTCCAAAAGTTTGCACACAAAGATATTTGTGACTGCATGGGCATTTTATGTTGGAAGAGAAATGTATGATGTAACGCAAGGAATGTTCCACTGCAAAACTATGCAGCACCATCTTTATTTCAGTTTAAACTGTAAATCATAATAAAACTTTAAACATGCGTAGAAAAAAAAATAAAAATACAATCAAGAAAATACTTTAAAAAAAAAGGAAATCATAAAACAACATAATGAATAAAATTACAAGCAGAAATAGAAAAAGATATCAACTAGGACACTGGCTATGATACAAAGACATACGTTTATTTATTTCTATCTATAAACAAAAACAATATCTCATTCTTAAACACACTACAATTGTAGCAAACGAAATTGTGTTTTTAAATAGATTCAAGTAGATTTCATAGCCCTCTTATTCCTGAAGTAACCTGATGAAGTACTGGAAGCCATGACTCATCATTGATCACAAGACTACAAAATATGTTAAAATACAAAACATTTATTCAAACCTTAACAATAAGCAAATGGTGCAAATGTAGAAAATTCCATGAAATGCAGGACAGGAATGTGCATAAAAATAACTTCTTGTTATACTCAAAAGTCTGATGGTTGAAGTTGATTGGTATTGATGTGATCTGTGAGAACCCCTGGTCTCCTTCCCTTTTCTTTTCTTCATCTCTCTAAGTTTTTCGGCGTCGTTTTCCATGAGCGGGCGATGAAGCTGTACCTTCTCCTCTTGAGGTGGACTTGCGCTTCTGAACTGGGGTCTTTTCTGTGTCTCTGTGAAAGAACATTTTCAGAAATTATCTTTTAGTCTCTTGTGAAAGGAGGACAATAAGAATATTTTCAGTGTCTGATTACGGTTAAAAAGTCAGGCTTTCATGTTCAGAACAATCAGGTATTATGCTTTTTAGACACGCTACTTTGATACATGAGATAATGTGAACAGGTATTTGCAGTAAGCCCTTCTTTGCAATTAGAAATGTTTTCTGTCGCACTACTGTAAACAATTACATATTTATGGTACACCAGCTGCTTGGTTTATGCATTCAATCTATAAAAACCAACCTAACTTGCTCATCTGGGAAACTTAAATCCGCTATGGATCCCAGAGGACTATCTTAAAGCCATAAAAACTGTGCATTATTGTCATCCATCTATATTTCCATAAATGAAATATTTTCACAATACGCCAAGCTGCATTTTAGCCGTCATTGTCTTCTCCCAAAACGCAGGTATCAACATCATAATATGCAAGAGACCCCCCCCCACCCCGCCAATAACCATCAATTCTCCTAAGAAAGACCTTAAATACAACCAGTAAAGGGTTAACTAATCTAGGCAGGACCACCTGGGGGTAGGTGAAATAGCCTAGCGCTGAGCTCAGAGCTAATCAAGAGTCCTCCATTGGTCCTGAGAGGCTGTTTACAAACAAGCCTGGCAATCTGATTGGACTAAACCCACAGCAAGCTTCTCAGAGCTGGAGTGACTGTTTGACAGCAGTAACAACAAAGCTGCCTTCTTTCAGGTGTAACAGGAACCTTTCCCGCTCTGTTGATTGTTTAAACAAATCTGTCTGCTCTGGTGAAGCATTTTCTTACTGTTGATTGTAGTCAAGCGTTGGGATGTACATCCATGTTTCCTTCTTCTTCTTGCTTTTGCTGTATATCTGCCAATTTAGTGCCCCAAGCTTCACAGTGTTAAAAATCATGTACGACTATTCTAACTTGTCGACAATATCCCACAGTGCCTCCAACAGCACACGATACTAACATTTTGGTACCGGTACCAAAATGTATTTCGATATTTTTCAATACTTTTCCAAATAAAAAGAGAAGACAAAAAATGTCATTATTGATTTTATTTTAATAGAAAATCTTAGAACTATAACTATGCATCAGGTCTGGGTGCTTTTCCTTCAAGCGTCTTGCTCTGTTTGCTGCTCCATGCTGCTCACTCACTCGCTTGCTCGCCTCTGCTCAAATTACAACGCGGTGTCGTCATATGGCGATGTAAAAAAAAAAAAAGTTCTGGTACCAGCAAAGTGCAGTATAGTATCGTTTTAAATGACTCAGTACCGCGGTACCAATTTAGTACCAGTATACCGAACAAGCCTACAGCAAATCTATTGTAAATGCACTGCCACTGCTTGATGACTGCACCATGTTTAAACCACAGAGGAACAATGAGTCTCAAACAAAGGACAGTGTCAACTACTGGTTGTGAAAGTTGATTAACTAATTTTAACTAATTTTTCTGTGAGACCTGAACTCCAGAGCAGTGATGACCCCCCTCTTCTGACCTGCCATCCACCATGATGCCGAGGTGTGTATCTTGAAACAGCACACATCTGAGGGTGTGAGGAAAGTCTCACAATTTCCATCATTTTAAAGTCACTTTTTTAAATCACGCATCCGCCAACATGATTACTTTTACTGTTACCATTTCAATAGATTAAATCTACCAAGGCATCAAAAATCAATAAGGTAAATGAAAAGCGAAAACAAATGTCTGGAACCATCAGCTCATGTATTCAAATTATACCAAAAACCCTTTTACTTTGACCAAAATAATACTGAAATGCCGTAATTTCTGCGAACCGCATTCAATCAGCACTAAATGGAGGGAAATGATTAGTCTGAGTGCATTCACACTCAACTATCATGCTGCTAAAATGATTTTCAGAAATTACTCTGACTTCATCTTGAGCAACAGGCTGCTTGACACCCCTCCAGCAAACACATTACATCGGACTAAGTGGTTGCTCACACCAGTAAAAATCGCTTAGAAGAACGTTTGTGTGTCCAATTAAAAAAACAAATCTACGTTAATGCTAGCACAAAGCTCTTATATAAGTGACCGTCCTTTCAGCAAAGTGACAGCCATAATATTTCCATAATTATTGTGGGCAGAAAAGATTTCTAACCAGAAGATTAAGTAGTTATCCTCCTTTTGATGCACCACAGAGTTCAAGTTAACCTCGGTGGGCACATTGTTTTTTTTTTTATCTTTTAAACTAATCTAACTCAAGTCAAGTCACTTTTACTTTTGTAGCTTCTTAAACCACATTTTTTCATTGACACTTCCAATAAAGTTATTTGTCTTCAGATAACAACACAGAGAAAGATGCTGCACATCTGTGGTTTTAGCACTGTGCACTAATAAAGCAGTGGCATGAATGCATCTACGGCAGATGTGTCGTTCTGAGCACTGTGGGTAGTTATTGATAAGTCACAGTCATGCATGACTTCAGCCCTGCACAGTGTATGGCACTAAAACAGCAGACATGCAGCAGGAGTAATTATTGAGAGCTAAATGCATTGCACACTACTGACACACTCAATTCAATCTACATACATTAAATGAGAGCGCTTCAGTTAAATTGAGATAATACACTTTTACGCTTCTTTGCTTTTATTTTTTTTTTTAAAGATTTTTTTTGGGCTTTTGGCCTTTATTTGATAGGACAGAGTTGAAACAGGGAGATAGAGAGAGGGGGTACTGACATGCAGCAAAGTATCGGAGCCGGAATCAAACTCGCGACCGCTGCGCAGAGGACGGAGCCTTCCGTACATGGGCCGCGCACGCTACCGAGCGAGCTAAACAGCGGCCCTCTTTTATTTTTTAGCTTTTATTCTGAAGGAAACCTTACTTTGTTGTCTGAGGACCACATCTGGTCAAACGCCTCTAAATAAACTGATGGATTACCTACTGCCACATCAATACATCTTGCTACCATGAGAGCCCAAGCTGGCTCCACAGCCCAGCGTGCAGTGTTAAGTTACAGCCCCGCTATGGAATCACCTCTGACATGAAGTGGTGGACACTAAAGGTCTCTTCCATGAGAAATGTTCAGAAAACATGGCTTAGAAGCCTTTGGGGAGCCCTAAAACCACACGTGGAACCACTTACAGCTTCACATGAAGGGCTCTCTTCAGCTGATCAGCCTTCAGAAGTGAATCAGCCTCCAACCAGTGACAAGGTCCAACGCCTCTTTATCTTGACTGTATTGACTAGAAAAACAAAATTCCAGCTTTGGAATTTGGATGTGAAGTCCACATGTAGGCAGCAGAAGCACAGCGGATTACTGGTAAGCAGGCAGTTTCCTCTGTCCAAATCTTGGATCAGCAATAAATCAACAGTTAAATTGTCATAACTGCCAGAGTCTGGCAAATGCTGGAGGATGAAGATAAAGCCTGCCTAATGGAATTAAAATATCTTTTTACAATTGTTACAGGTCCAAACTTAGTCTCTGCCCATTGAGTTTATGAGACTTTTCAAGGTCCAACAGCACTGGTGTCCTATAATATAAACAGAAAAAGGTGCTGTGTGGAGTGATGTCATTAGGAATGAACACTAGCAGGTTTGGATTTCGCTGAAATGTCATTTATAAGAAAACGAAGAGCAGACTTCAGATCATCCATCACAAGCACAGGGTGAAATTCCATTCAGATGTATTTGCTCCTGTTGTTTTGTCGGTAGTTTGACAGGGAAGCTTTATGGGTGCAAGATGTGTGTGTAAAAGACATGTCAGAGCAATGGTTACAAAATAGCATAATATGGTAATCACTCATTAAATAGGGATCTATTTGAAGAATATGACAGAGGCAGAATATAAAAATTAATTTGTATGTTTTCATTAGTGTGTAATCACCTGTAAATAAGAATCTTTATGTTTTCATCCCCTGAGCTTTTTGTATCTACAAAGGGAGCAGGTCCTCTTTTAAAATGTTGCAATGCCATGTTTCAATGTGGCCTAGAATGCACAAACCAAACACAAGCCTGCAATCTGCAGTTTGACTGCAAGATGCCACTAAATCCTACACAGCTGACCTTTAAAGCCCCATGTGCCAAAGAATAAAGCAATATTTTAGACAGAATAATTTGACCACAGAGGAAAGGCAGCAGTATTAATGCATTAATATTTTCTTCTGCTTGTAGTGTGCATGCATGTGAAAATATTGTCTCTAATTTATTTGTCTGATTTTGTTCTTTTAATGATATAATATGCATTTGTATGTGAACAAAATCAGGTGAGGACATGTTTTCATCTTAAATAGATATAAAACTTAAAATCTATTTAAAATTATTGACTTCAGCTTGACATTCGTACTTGTCCTCACAATGACAGATGTGGGTTTTGTAGCACAAGGCTTCACTATCGACAAAAATGACAGGGAGAGAAGATGTGTTGCTGCGATGTGACACTAGCTTTCTAAAAGCAAAGATCCTCTGTCTTAGTACATAGTTTGCAAGTAAATGAGCAGCAGGGTCGCTGCAGTAGTTTATGGGAGTTCTCTGGGGTGAGGAGGAGTGTGTTATTCTCTTATTGCACTGTCAAAATCATTTGATAGTGATGACAGCAGTAATAGTGCAATAACAAAATGATCAAGAAAAAGAAGAGGAGAAAACAGAAAACGGATAGCAGACTTGCCAAAACAGTAAATATTAGGTCTCAATATAAAGCGCGCTTGTCACAGCTATAAATAGGCACAATAAGCACAATACGTATCAAAGCTGATCAATTATCAGCAGGTAATGGGAAATGTATATTAATAGCATGATCATTTGTTGAGTAGTGCTAATTTACTGCATCAAACAGCAACTGAATTCCCTGAACATGCTCAAGGAAAAGCCTTAAATTACATGGTCACTGAGGACACGTGGGACAACATGTCCAGCCAAGCTGTTAGTGGAGAGCAACGTCTTTGAAAGCAGGCTTCAGGGCGCACACAACCACGGGCTTTTGCTGCTCTCATTTGTTGTGGCTTGCGGGCAACCCAATAAAATAATGGTTGTCTTGGTTGAACAGGAAAGCAATGTCAGGGGGCATTATTATACTTAGATCCAGACTGTAATGATATCCGCAAATGTAGCAAGTATCTATATAATTTGCTGACTTATCTAGCCGTTTATTTCACCTGATACAAATTAAAGTCAAAGCTCAAACACATAGGCAGACATTTTCCCATTCATCTTAAAGCTATCTCTCCTCTAACATAAGAAAGCACACATCTGCATGGAGACCTTGAATTAGCTTGTCTGTGAACTGAGGTTTTGTGTTAGCCTGCAGCTTACATCACAATACAGCAAACAAATGAGAGAGGTGGCATTATGTTTCCTACTACTTTACAAAAACTTCTGACAAGAAACGTTTGAACAAATCAACACTCACATTCATGATTAGTCAAGCAGTTGATTGAACTTTGTTACCCTCACTTGCTAGAACTAGGAAGTATTTGTCACTTTAGCTTTATTAATGTATAACTTTAGATCACATCATTGACATAATTTGCACTAGATTTCATGCCTGCTGTGCCAAATGTTGATTTATAAAACATGTATATCTGTTACAAATACTGTGCTTGTTAACTTTTGTGTCTTACTGTCAAGCATGTGTGCAATGTTTATAATGCATATCAATAGCATTTAACATGTTGTGATTTAGCAAGGGATAAAAATTAGCTCTGTTTTATGAGTGTTGATTGATTGTGTAAATGTCAGGAGTCTTTAGAAACACCCCTAGTTATAATGGACTCTGTATGTTAACACTATTAACCTTAACATTGCAATTATATTAAAAAGTTACATTAAATATGCCAGTTCATAAAAGCACCACTTAAGTGTGCATCTTAGAGCAGACGGCAGACAAAGCCAAGGCAACAAATAATGTAAACAGAGCTGCAATTTGATATGAGAACAGTAGAAGAAACAAACAAACAATTTAATCATATGCTCAAAACTTGAGAAATGTTATGGCTTTGTTCCGATGGAAAAAAAAAATCAGGCAGTGAGACCCTTTATATCACAGTAGCAGGTATTCTGGCATCTGAGCAAATGCTTTTTGAAATCCATCAAGACGTACTATCTTTTGTTTTGCTTTTTTAATGTTTGAGAGAAGGATTAAAGAGGCATCAGGTGTCACAAATGCATGTAGTGCAAGGCCCCATTCAGATCAAAACAGGTGTTGAGGTGAAATTGCAAGTTTCTCCCCTTCATTTTAATGAGGGCAGTCTGTTTAGGCTGTGGCAGTGTGAACCACAGGGGTTTGAGAGAAACAAAAGAAAACAAAGCAAAAAGCCAGCATCCCAGCTGTGAAAAACTGAAGCAGAGTAATTTTTTTGGAGAAAAGCAATCCAATGTCATGCTGTGGTGACCAATCAGCTGATTGGCTGATCAGACAAAGCAGAGCTGAACATCCCTGCCACGAGGGAGTGCATAGACGTTAATTTGCAAAAAAGCCAACACTCCCACACAGCCACACAAACCTGCAATGACTGCCACAATCCCTGATATTGTCTAATGCAGCCCTACATGGGAGCCTGACATAAAGGTGTGTATCAGCCTGCATATAGAATTCTGGACGACAACTGTGTGTTAACATTAAATTTCTGCATCAATAAAAATGTGCATTCGCTGATGTTGGATGATGTGTTGTAAAGCATTGTTGGCCCCACTGGTGACACATTAAAAAACAAAAACCACATTATTTTACTTGACAGTAAAAATGACAGTGGAATCACTTACTCGAGGTTTCTGGGAGGATCTGGACCAAAGATGTCTGAAATAGAACTGTAATGGGAAAAAGAGGGAGAGGAGAGAAAGAAAGAGAAAGCATGTCATTTTGAGAATTTAACTAATAAAGGTAATTTGCTGTTGCGCACTGTTTTTTTCCTGAGTGGCAGCCTAAAAGCCCTCTAAAACAAACTGTGATGATCTGCAATCTATGAAAAATGCCTACCGTCTTAGACTTATCCGAGCAGGTGTTAAATTTAATCTATCACACACTTTTTAGAACTAGCTGAGAGAGGAAAAGCTGTGCCACTGACGAGATTAGCTAAATGCCTAAAAAATGCAATGCGACAGGATGTTACTTCATAAAAAGATTTAAATTTAGATTTTTCATACCACCAAGAGGTTGGAGCTGCGCGAAAGTGCCTCAGGCAAACACATCATAACAAGTCACACTACATATATAAAAGAGCAATGCTGTCTTTTTGTCCGCTCATGCTGTCACTCAGTGACATCTGAAAGTATAGGGGTTTAAACTGCCTGTGCAGCTCACCATCCGTGCATTCACCTAAACTCACTGTAAGTGTTTCTCATATACAGTACATCCCATTTATGAAATTGAGGATTGCAGCAATTACAACAACACAGACAACCATTCAGGAGTTCATAAATATCCATTTGAAAGACTAAGAGCATAAATAAGGTTCACTATCTGCAATACATTTAGAGTACGTATTAAGATAGGCGTGTGATTTTGCTTGCAGCAAATCAAACGTACTTCATTTTAAGCTGACGTATGATTGGCTCACTATCCTAGCAGCTCAAACCCATATAGTTTGCCTGTGATGTTGTGACATTGATGGCATAGCACATTTTTGAGAGGATTGGCAGCTCAGTGTGTTGCAATGCTAATAAAACAATCAAAAATGTGTGGCTACACCATATGTCTCCGTGATTTGATAAAGTTGTGTTAATCACGCAAAAAATTCCACCAATGTCACACTTTTGTTTGTTGTTTTAGAATGTTCAACATTAAAGATTTGGCAAAAAAAAGCATCTGATGGCTGATATGAAATAAAAGAAAAGTCAAAAGTGATTAGTTGTTCCCACTCAGTCTAGTAAACCTAATAAAATATTAAACTATTAAGAGCATAATATGACTGGTGAAGTTTAAATTATTCCTCTTATCATTATTTATTTTTAACATTAAAACAGTCTCAAAACTTCAAAAGATGTCATGGCAGTTTAACAGTGGGTATAAAATATTATATAAAAATAAGTATAAATATAAATATAAATAATATACTATAAAACACAAATAAAATGCAGAAATAGTAGTGAGTATTTTGAGTTATGACAGAAGATATTGGAAAAAGTTTTTCTTTTAAAGATGCATGAGTTTATGATTTCTTTATACAACTACTCAGGTGGTTGCAAAAGATTGCCAACGACAGAATGAGAAATGATTTGGAAAGGGAACTGAAATTGAAGTACACTGGATAAACACACTTCAGCCAGTAACACAAGGTGCTGTGCTATTTTAGCAACACAACAGCAGAGAGTTAAATGCAGATTTCTTTATAAATTCAGCATACAAATTGCAAAATATATTGGCAATGCATTCCTAAGAAATTTGTAGCAGTTAGATATCATGGAGATACGGCAGCATGCTATATTTGCCTAAATAAATGCAAAAAAGTGGCAGTGCTGGGTAAAACAGTAAACAATAAAGAGAAGATGGACATTTTGAGGAAGAGAGACACAGAAACAACAAGATGTGAGGTGAAAAGCACAATCTAATGAGACCTTTGAGCCATCATCTTTTAAACAAAATGCAATATTCAATGATCAGCATTCAGGTTAAGCCAAGCAGGACGTCCTCTTCGATTTGAAAAGAAATTTGAAGTTTGACCTTGTGTCACTACAGAGCTAGCTCTCATGAATCCCTAATTAAAGAGGTTTGGGCTTTTATTTTTAGACATCTCACTTTGGATTTAGCATTAATAAATTGAAGTCTTGTTCTGGTGTAACCATGTTAACTCTGTTTGCCGTTTTAACAGAAATTACTTTAAAAACTGCTAATGAACTCAGATAAACCCCTGTTACATTTAGATGTTGATTACATAATGAATACTAAAATAATCAGGGACAATGTACAATCAAATAAATTGTATATTATCCCAAACATGTAAATTATACATAATCAAAAGGCAGTCTTCACTGCTGAAATGTTTTCTTTTCCTTTGAGAGCGGTCACTGTTTAAAATACTTTCTGTCAAAATACCTTGTCCACAAATTTACATAAACTTTAAATGAACTGGTCCTTATTTAGTGGGTGGTACTAAGTAAAAGTGCATCATATTGTGAATGTTTGGCCTTTATATATTGCATGCAGCTTTTCAAAGCTGGCCTTGGAGGTTAAAAATATTTACTGAGTTTCCCAATACTATATAAAAAACACAACAAAACTTTCACAAGCAGAGTCAAAAATCTTTGAAGCAAAAATAATTTGATGAAGGCCAAAGTAAAGAAACCCTACTGATAAATTATTTTTTCCTACCACAAGTATGAAAAACTCAGTAGGAGTTTCTTTGCTCTACAAAAATCTTTGAAATGAAAGTATTGCTGGATGAAGTCAACAGAAAGAAGCTTTTGAATTTGTTTTGATATCATCCTCCTCCTTGAATGCAGACATCTGATGCGTGTCGAGGGTGCCACTTTCTGAATTAACTGAGCATACCTGAGAGCTGTGCAACGACTTAACTGCCCTTGACCGACACAAAGCTAATTTGAGAAAGCTTACATATTCCTACTGTTTACATTTACTTTTACCACTGGGCCACATTTGATATCTGCAATATGCAATCAGAACAAGCTGCATGCTTACATAACTGAGATGAGTACAGCAAATTTACCATCTGGGATATGGACAAACAAGGCAGAAAGGCGTGGAGGGATCTGCATCAACTGTCACAACTGCTTTACCGACTAACTTTATGAGAGGAAAGGTTGACTGATTCCTGCAGCGCTCTTAATAGCACAGACAGGCCATCAATATCGGTTTAAATGGTGCAATGAAGGAGCTTCTCTGGTGTCAGTGAGTCTGACATGTAGAGTTTGGCTGCTAGGCTATATATAGGGACAACAAGTGATCTTTGCCATTTCTGATTACACTTTTTGGCCAAGAATGAGCTCACACTGCACACCTGGGTGGTTTCATACAAGTCCTCTTCATATTTGATAAGAGAAAAAAAAGATTTGAAAAATGACAAAAGATCAGTCTTGCTGAGAAGTTTAGAAATCTCTCTGTAAATAAACAAAGTTTGGCTTTCTGAGAAAACATTTGGAAGTCAAAGTTAATAACTGCTCCTTGTCTGACGACAAGCAGGCTGTATTTCCCTGCAGTATCACTGCAAAATAAATCTAAATGAGCGCAGGAGGGGAACACAAAGGGGGAAAGAGGATTTCTGAGGCATATGTGATGTGAAAGCAATTGATAACATGTCCTGCAGAAAATCTTCAAGGGTCAAACAGAAATCCAATATTACTGTAAACTGATACTTGATTCAGCCGCAGTTCTTTATATCAGGGATGTATTGCCTTTTGACCGACATCACGGAACTCGCAGTCTATCCACAATACTATCATTTCATATTTACCACAAAACAACAAAAGTCATTTTTCTTATGAAACTAACTTAAAAAACAAGTTTATACAACTGTTGTGAGTGATGGACAAGAGAATCCAATATACTGCATATAAGAGCCAATTTCATATTTAACCGTTGCATATTATTAGTGCATATGCTTTAAAATCTTAATTTACAATGGCACAATGTTGCCCAAGTGAAGCTGGGGAATCACCCATGACTAAACAGCACTTATTTTTGTCTGCCAGCTAATCACTTGTATGTTCCTCTGGGTGGAGAAGCTCCTCCTCCTAATGTGCTTATCACCACCCACATGACAAAAGTACAGATTTCAGAGGAAGAGATTTGCAGGAACCTCCTGATATGACATTTCCTTGGTGTGCATATTTAGAATGGAATGTGATTCTGTGCTCATTGGAACATTACCTTTTTGTACTTTATGTATGTGGAACAGCTAAGTGATACTTTGGCTCCTCTATCATAACAAAGTGTTTACGACAGTGGGCTTATGTTTTAAGTGTTATGTGTTGGGCTGCTTTTGTCTGAGTAATCACTGAAAGCAGACGAGCTTTTAGAGACTGTGATCGAGTCACAGCAGGTTGTATCCTCCCACTACCAACATGTTAATGTCCAGTGCAATTATAACAGGTTGGGTTACAGCAATTATAGACTTTACCATAATGGAGTTTGCATGAAATGTTAATTAAATTTTAATTACATTAAGATAATTACAGTGCTGTTTACTGAAGAGGCTTGAAAGTAAACCCTATCATACTTATGAAATAAATATTGTCAGTACTGTCCTCAAAGACTGAGGGTAGTCACAGGAGAAAGCACAGCTTTTTCAGCACAAAGCAGAGGTAAACCCATCCTCCATTATAATCACTATGAAATTACATGACCTGCATGCAGATCTTCATAGCTGGCCTTGGATGTTGAAAAAATACTAAACCTTATCAAAAAGAAAGAAAAAAACATCCACAAGCTTTGGTGAAAGGCTGTGAAATAAAATTATTGTGAAGGAATTTCTTCTTTCAGGCCCCTTCTGCCTTGGAGAGTGTAACCCTCTAGGCCTTGTCATCCTTGAACTGCTCTCTGTCTGCCACTATACTTCTTTGTACTAAGTCATGCAAAGTTGATGCCTGGGTCACACAGTCCCTTCGTTAAAATCAATTATGTGTCTTACAGTTATCTGTACAGATTCTTCCCATATGCCCTCACCATAGCAACCAAGGCTGAGGGTAAGGATGTTTATGTTCTGATACCTTGTAAGATCCTAAAGAGGTAGAGCTTGACCTTATTTGGATACATAGTTTAGGACTGGTGACATGTGAGAACACAAAGACTTGAATACACCTTAGACACAGGACAGCCATGATCACCTACTGACGATGCTGATCTCCTTGACGACAAGTTCTACAATAAATGCCTCTGCATAAGACATCTGTAGTCTTCTGACTTCCTCATTCCTGCAGCTCATCTTTGACTAGGTTGTTTATCACAATTATTGCTGAATGTATTCACCAACAGAGAGATGCAAAGAGTTACAGGATAAAAGCCAGGCACTCTCAAATCAAATCAGATGGAGTCAAACCAAGCTTAAAAAAAACAACAACTTTAAAATAAAAGCATTGCTGTATGCGGTATGTATTAGAAGCTTATCAGTTCCACATTTAATTTGTTTTGTAATAACAAGCTGCTAGAAATTAGGTGGTGTCACATACTGTAAGTATATGGGGCTCACCTGCTGATGGACACATCACTGTAAGTGGGGCTTGATGACAATTCAATCCTCCTCTCTGAAGGCTCCTCATCAGACTCTCTGTCTTCTACCTCTATCACTACGCAGCTGTTGGATTCTGCATCTTGAGCTGTGGAAGGCAAAATATATATCATCATGCCAGATATCCGGGGAGAATCAGTGAGTGGAGAAATAGCCTGTCAAAAGGGGCGTGCATTAAATAAATGCCCCTGATAACCTGGCCTCTTTTGGATGGCAAGTTTCACGTATTTTCAGTGGTTAGACCTGCTATAAGGAACATCACTATAAGTAAAACAAATATATCTATCAAAGCTGCTTTTAGTCTTGAAAGATATTTTTGGATGGATTCGAGAAAATTATAAAATATATTGTCATCATTAGAGGGGAGCTTTTTGTTTTTGTAGTAACATTCAGCAGTGAATCTAAAAGACTTTAAGTATGCTGAGTTTGCAAGAACAGAGTTTCCTTGAAGGAAATCCTAATTATTATAATTTATTCAGTGAGGCTCAGCAGCACAGCCACTTTTTCAACTGGTATACTCCAAAAACTTACACTCTTTCTGAAGTTTTTAACACCCCCTCTGCTATAAACTGAAACTTTTAATTTACTGGTTACTTTCATTAAGCAGTCCTTACATGATCGCTGGTCTTTATTAAGTAGTGGATGGCCTCAGTTTTTTGCATGCAGCCCTTCATAGCTGCTTTAAAAACCGCCATTTACAAAAACTGTAAAAAAAAAAGATTCTGCATCACAT
>JAPZDV010000012.1:14744183-14803631 GCA_029814665.1 Acanthurus lineatus | reverse complement strand
AAAAACTGTAAAAAAAAAAAAAAGATTCTGCATCACATATGTTGTCGAAAATGCAGCTGGTACAGTTTAAAGTCAACTGCAGTGTGACAAGGGCAAATACTTTAAGAACTAATTGGTGTCACCTGAGGGGACAGGCACAGGTATGCTGCAACAACTTCCTTGTCCAAATTAAAGTTTATAAGGACAAGAAAGAATTTTCACAGCCCACATCAAAGCTGAAGGGCTTGATTCCACATTTTCACTTCTCCTTTCTGTTCAGATCTACTTTTACCACATTAGCCACATTTGTTTCCTGTATTATGCAAATAACTAAGTTGAATGTATACATATAATGTCCAAAATCCACAACCACCAAATGGCAAAGCTGAGTAGATTTTCCATTTGGTAAGTTAATCTCGCAAGGCAATCTGTTACATCAGCAGGTAACAGGTAAACTATAATGAGACTCCCTGCTGAGTTTCCAGGTGAGCAGCTTCCGTCCTATACACATACAGGGACACGGTGCATTCGTGTACACCTCAGATTCTGAAATCTACATTTATGGGGGAACTGCCACTTCAGAGATTAAGAGTGTTAAGAGATGAAAGTTTTTTTTTCCCTGAAGTTTTTTTCATTGAAATGCAGAGGTCTACATCTGTCATTGCTGTTTTTCTTTACAGCATTTTTTTACAATTAGATGCTTAAGACATAAAAATATCTTCTAAATTTCAACATGGGTGGTTTTAAAAAAAAAGAAAAGAAAAAAGATCCAATTGTAATCAGCAAACTTAACCACATTCTTTTACAACAGGTCCCTAAGTACCTCTGTGATCATTTCCAAGCTGTTTTACAGCAGCATTTAAAAAAAAAAAATTAAATACTGAAGTCATACCTAGTATGCAAACAATTTGGGCTACTGAGAATATGCTTGACTGATGGATGTTTTTAATTTATTTCAAGAAGTAAAATTCAGGCTGTGCATACATAAATTAAGTGTCAGCAGCAGAGCCTGATCACCACGTGTCAGAAAGGTGTGCAAGGATCTGGATTTTAAATCACAACCTCCGTTCTGACTAACTTTACAAAGGAAAGGTCGCCTGATTCCTGCAGCAGTCCACTGACAGCACAGACAGGAAGCCATCAATATCAGTTTTTTATGGTGTGTTGAAAGAACCTGTCTGCTTCCTGAGTTCCAGATGTAGAGTTTGGTTGTTCAGCTTTGGTGTTTGAATATACCCAAAACTATGATGAAAATATTAACCAAAATAAATATTAGTGTTTTTTTAGGTGGCATTCTCATTTTTCCTAACTCTTCTTTCATTCTTTTCATTTCACTTCGTTTTCCAACATTCCTTTTTTTCTTTTCTGCACTTCCTCTTCAGCCTTTGCTAAATTGTTTTTTCATTTGTTTTCCAGAGACAAACAAAATGACACCAACATTCATTACAGTTATTGGCATATCTTTATCCACTCATACCAGATGTGCACAAAAATTGAGTGCACAGTCATGTTGTTGATTTAACAATGATGATGAGCGGACTTCACTTATAAACTCTCAAACACACACAACCAGCAGGAACTCACAACAACCCCATTAAGCTTCACCACATGTTGTATTTGGCTTATTTTTAGAAAAACAAAAAATGTTCCAAAGCAATCCATTTGCAATAGTTTTACTATAGAAAATGCTGCTTTGTGACAATATAATGTGAGCCTTCCACAACTGGTTATCAGTGACTTCTGCTGAAGGTACAGGAGAGGCTTAAAGGTTTCCTCTTGCAAAGTTACATCTGAGGAAGGTAAAGTGCTGTGGTACCTGCAGAGTGTGTTTCTGGTGCACCATCTTCCTCTATAAGGACTTCCTGTTTGACACGTTTCTGTCTGGTGGTCTCTAAGCGACCACGAACCTGGGCGATCAGGCGGGAAAAATCACTGCTGTGCTGCTTCCCTGCAGGTAAAACAACATATATAGTGGGATAAGTAAAAAATGACCGGGATGCAAATGTCCTGCAGTATTTCCATTCCACCTCAATGAGCTGAATGCAGAATGAAATGAGCTTCATGCAACACTACATCCTATATTCAAGGTTAAGGCCACACAGCTGCTATTAATGTGAAGTTGACCGGATGAATGCAGAGAAATGAAGGTAACCAAGGCATAAATAAAATAAAGTAAAACATATGAAGCAAATTAAGAGCAGAAATACCAACTCACAATAAGGCTTCTGCACAGTATGCTGTTCAAAAAAATGTCACATTTTTCATAAGAAATGTAGTCTCATTTATGTTTGTGAGACAAAATCGCCTGCAACACATCAGGACAGTCAGATTAAAATTTTGACTTGGAAATGAGATGATCCGACCTTGAAAGGTTGCATAGGTATGAGAAAACACAAGGTTTTATTCAACATGGCAGCTGCTTTCACTATAGTAGTGGAGGCCAAACAGTCACTGCCAAGACAACACAGCCAGCAATGAATGGAGGCAGGCAAAAGAAGAATTGATTTGTCGGTGTTCCAAAAAAAAAAAAAAAAAAATTTAATCACTTTCCATAGCACTCCTGAGCAACTGCAAAATCTGTGATGTTCATATAAACAAAGACAGGAGAACAGGAAGAGAAAGAGAGAGAAAACTCTTCTGCTCAGACACTGCAACTAACGCCGGTGTGATCTAAATACCACCACTCGTACCTCGGTGAAAAGAAGGTAGGGATTGCAGTTTCACAGAGAACAGTTTTTTAACTTTACTAGGCAAATAAATCAAGGACCACCATTTTTAATTTTAACTTATTTTTATTCTGCCTCTTGTTACCATGAGTGACAGCAGCATAAAATATATGTATATGTACGTATGTGTGTGTATGCGTGTGCACACATATGTGTATATATATATATGTATTAAAAAAATCAGGTTTCATGTCACTGAGAGGCCTTGTCATTATTTGTTTTGAAATCTATTATTTATTACCTTTGAAACACCCAAGGGGGGCTATCTCTGTTTAAATTTAATGCACACTGTGACACTGTATGTGACTTTAACTCCAGTGGAGTGAGACAAACTCAATGCGTACATGTATACATACTTAATACAGTGATATTTTCATGGTCGGAGGAGGGAGTTTTATTCTCAAAAAAAGATTGAGTTTGTGGGCTTCTAAGGTAGAGACGGGTTGCTTTTTGTGAGGTATATGTTATGGTAACATCTCATGCAACCGGTTCATGTCACATGCATGAGGGGTGCAGCAGCATAGATACACTCAGAGTGACGATGCACTTCATCAGGAAAACGTGAAGGACGTTACATTCATTCTTATTAGTTAAATTAAATCATCTAAACCACATATTTAGCTAAGTAAAAATGAATGGAACATACCCAAGCTATCCCCTGTTACTTAAATATTATTTGAAATATTGGCAAAGGTTTACCTATAAATATAAAATTGTATCTATGGGTTTACCCATTTCCGCCATCTTTGGCTTAAAAAAAGTACCAGTGTGAGGCGGGGGGAAACCTTGTGGCAGGTGAGGGAAAGAGGAAGCAATTATTATGGATTAGAAAAGGATTATATTGAAAAGAAGGATTTTTCCGTTCACATCAGAATTTAAATTTAAATTTAAATTGTAAAAAGGTAGTTTCAAAACCTCACATGCACACGACTGTGAGCGCACAGGCTCTCACCACCAGCTCTGCAATGCAAATGATGCAAACAGTTTTTAACATTCACCTTATTTGACAAGGAAAAACATGTTGTGATGTTGAACTGGGATGAACTAAAAGTGGCCACTGAGGTTGTCCCTTAAGGCAAAACATAGTTTTCCAGTGATAACAGTTAGAAGCACACATCAGGGTCTTAGGGTCTAGTCTCATTCAGAAGGATTCCCAGTTTTTTTTTTCTTGCAGTTATGTTTTCTGAACAACAAGCCACTGATTGTATTAGGCTAAGAGAACATATTGTCGGATTTAAGAAAAGGCTGCCAGCAGCCGCTGGAGTCTGTGTGTGTGCAGACATGTGTGATGCTTTCACCTTCCTGTCTGCTCATTCACAATTCCCCATGCTGGCAGAGTGAGTCATCCACATCCTCCTCTGATAAATCAAGAGGTTATCACAGCACTGCAGCTATTTATAGAACCCACCTCGTATGAGTCACATCCATTTTTCAACCACTTTTAAAGTTAGCTCTGCAGAGTTATTTCCGAGGAGCTTTTCATCTCGCTCAACCATGACAACATGAGCTGGGATAATGTTCTATAGTGCTGTTGTTTCTTTGCTTGACCTGCGACCTGAGGACAGAAACACAGGCTGGGTCTACATTTCTGTGAATTTGTGTGTCTCTGAGTGACAGTGTATGAGCTCATAGCAAAAGGAAAACTGAACTGAGAGACACTCAAATGACCAAATAAACCTACGAGTCATAAGCTTTGCCTGGGTGAACTGGAGCGAGGACCAGCATTCAGCGAAATCCGTATTGCTAATTACCCATCTCGACACCTGGTAACATAGCGGGGGAAATGCCAGGGTGGCTGTGTTGTGAATGAAAGCAGGAACACTGGAGACATGAGTGCGTCACGGTTTACGACTCTCTGATCAAAGGGACTCTCAAATGGAGCGAGAAGAGATTCCGCTGAGGATCTGAATCCCAAATTTGTTTCAGGGAAGTAAATCACAAAAAAAACAACCTTACCTCTCTTTCAAACATTTTAAATGTTAAATACATTGCAAAAGCAGTGAGCAAAAACAGCTTCTCGCCTGTTATTTTCCATACACACACTTGGGGCCTTGACCCATAATCCATCTGTTGGGTTTAATGGTGGTTGGCATCCACAAGAGTTGCATTACTGCCATCTGCTTGACTGTCCCCTTTCCCCAGTGCATTCTGGTTTGTATGTAAAAAGGCAGGGATAGAAATGTTCCTGAATGAAGCTGCACATGTATTCAGTGAAAATAATTAAACTTGCCTTAAAGCGATCCTGTTGCTTAACTGTTTACTATGTGTGAAAGTAAAAGTGGCTAAGACAACACTGGTATTATCTGTGTTATTAACACAGGCCAAACAAAAAAAAAAAAAACACCTTTAGTTTTACATGAATTTCCTCCTTTTCTCACTCGCAGTTCATTGAAGACACATTAGTCCTGCTTGCTTCTGTTTTTGGTAATGGCTTTTAGATGGTATACGAGACTGACTCCTAATGAGGGTCTTCCAGGCTGACTAAAATTAGACTAAAATTACAGCTGGGCGACAGTGAATATGCAAAAAACAGGACTGATTTTGGTGGAAACAAAGAAGTATGAAATATTGTGAACATTACCTCTTAAGTTTTTACAGGGATCGCCTCACATTCTCCACTGCCACACTTACTCAACTTTGAAAATCTATTGTCCTATAGTTTCTGTGATCGATTACCTCTCACTCAGGAATCAGGTCTATACTAGTGGATTTTCCTATCGAACTAGCAGCCTAGAAGTGGGTAAAATAGGTGCATTGATCAGTTGGAGCGCCTCTGTCTGCTTGGGTAAATGGTCATCACAGGTCTTCATAGATGCCCAAAATCTATTGAATCTTTGGAGACAATCTCTGATAAAACCTCTCAAGCGTTTGTAACCCCGGCTTGTGTCTTGATTTGTCCTGTGGGCAACAAATCTGTTTTTTTCTTCAGAGTTTGAGGTATTCTAAGGGAAGATTCAAATCATCAAACAGGATTTCCACCAGGATTACAAAGCAGAGGTTGGCAACCTAATCAAAAATATAGACTGTCTCCACTAATGTCTGCAGAAATGAATACTCTTTTATGTAATAAAACACAGACCTTAAAAAAAAGAGAGTAGGGATTTTGTATTCAACCCTTGATAAAACTTTTGTACGGGATCAAATCTAAGGGGCTGCCTTCAGTTCCTGTCCTGTCTCCTGAGTATGAGTATGAGAGCAGGAAAGCTTCATTTTTGCAGCAACTATAAAAGAAAAAGCAGCTCCCAGAGCAATTTATATGACTATAAGAATAAATTAAAAAGGAAAAAGAAGAGAAAATGAAATACCAGTAGATGAAAAGGAATAAGAGAAATTTAAAAGGTCAGAGACAAAGGATAAGAGTTCAAGTGTAGTTTCAATACAGTTCTATTAGGCAGATTGAGTTGGTAAAGTCTGTACATATCTGATTACTTTTTTCAAGCTGTTTGGTCTTACTTTTGGTTCAAAGTTTCCTTCATTAAAGTTAAATGTACAAAATGCCTTAATGCTGAAATACACTGCATAAAGAAAGTGAAGAGGCCCATGTCATTTTAAAGCCATGCTGTCTTGCTTGAGTTGAGACACAGATGTGTTGCATTGTGTGCTCATCTTGCCTAACCTTGTCTTTAAAAGTGGTGAACCCAATATGATTCACAGCTACGCACTCAAACAGCAGGACTCAAACACCAAGCACTCCTCAGCTGAGTCGTACCGGGCACCACTCTAGCAGAATGGAAAATCACACCAAAGCACAGTATTCGTTTTTTAAGTGCTATGAAATGACTATTTCAGCAAACACAAAATTGGTCAATTCAACCACAGTTCCAAAACAAAGTCATGCTTTAGAGAGAAGTGCTCCATCTCTCTGAGATTAAGCCTTCTTTTAATGTCTCACTCACTTTGGTAAGTCTTTCTCTAGAATAGAAATTATATATTTCTGCAACTTAATCACAGTTTTGGACACAGTTTGACCATTTGGCTACAAGGCATCATGATGATTGTTTTATTTATATTTTCTTTCCTACTAACTGGGTAACTGTAAAATTCTACAAGATTTTACCTCTTTAGCTAACAAAGTTAGTAACAGATTTATCAGAAAGTGTCTTGAAAAGAAAAATCACTTACTATAATTTGAATGCATTTCATCAATCTCCTTCTCAGACTGGTTCTTTGAGAAAACCATGACCTGTAAGAGATTTTCATTAATGTGCATCAATAATACAACAATATTTGAAATGCAGTTTGCCAGTGTCAGCCTGGTTCCAGACAGCAAATAGAAACTGTGTTCATTCTCTCATTGAGAAGTATCCAAACGTAGCCTGTGAAAATTTCTTTTTTGTAACCCTTTTATTTAACTTAATGTTTCACTTAATGTTCCATAAAATGCTCTCTCTTCCTCTGGCATAACAAGACAAAAACAAACAAACAAACAAACCTCCCTTTTTACCTCCCTCGCATATTTATGTCATTTTAATATAGTTTATCAAAAAATCAAATCAAATTGTAAAAAGAAAGAAAATGCAACTTTTGAAGTTGTTAGTACATACAGGTTTGGCTTTTCCCTGCAGTTGACTCCTGGTCTTCTCATTGGCCTCCACCTCTTTGGCAATATCTTCAGCTGTTAACAGAAAAAAACGTCTTTATTACACTCGAGTCCGAATATTGCCTTAAATAGGAAATGTGATATTAAACACATAAAAAATATTTTGCTCTTGAGGACGAGCCTCAAATATCAGGCATTCCTGTGGAGGCCACTTAAGATAAACACAACCTGTAAATTCCAAATGTGTTCAAGCATCTGATATGTTCATATCTCATTAAAAAAAAACACACTTCAGTGTTGAGTTTTTAATAATTAATTTGTTTTATTCCCTCTGGTGATACTCAGAGTGTGTTAGTCCTGTCACTAGAGGCTTCTCAAACAAAACAATAAAAAGAGATGCTGTTTGACCACAAACTGAGACTCATTTTTCGTTTGGTGATGATGTTGTGAAGTAGTGTGGGATCATGGGGCGTGCTTATTCCAGTGTTTGATAGAAATCATTGAAGATGAAAATCTGTCTGACTGCTTCAGACAGAAACTTTGAAAGATGAGGTAATGTACTGAAGTTTTATTCATGTTATGTTGACTGAAGTTACAGATTTCTATTATGGATAATATCTTGGATTGTGTAAGTACGAAACTCAACCAAAGATAGAAAAAAGATAAAGTCACTTTTAGTCAAGGTAATGCCAAAATGTTACATATTTTATGTTCAAGTCAAAACCAGTAGAAGACATCAGTCAGCTTACTCATGACTGCAAGCACTGAATATCATACAACATTTGTCATAACGAACCCGATGGCCTCACCTGATCTGGGGTTCAGGGAGTCACACTGGGCGTTGTACATGTGGACAAACTCCCGATGTCTTTTGATCAGCTGGTCTCGAGAACCCTGCACTGAGAGATGGCACTCCTTCAGCCTCCTCTTCAGCTCCTGCATGGAAAGCAGGTTATACACCAGCTTGCCCATTGGACGCCTCGCTGAGCTAAGAGAGCTGCAACAGACATGTGGACAATTTTATTTCAGTAACCGACAGATTTAACATGCTAATGCCTTATGAGGTGGTCTTTCTCTGCTCAGGTGTGATAAAACCTCTAGGACTGCACTAAGTAATGGTCTTTGAGAGCAAAAGCAGAAAAGAGCGAAGGAAATGTCAAGTTAGTCAAATTTATCACACTGAGGCCACACCGGCTGAGCTCATGACAAAAGATATTAATGAGTAGGAGTTACCATTTGTTAGCCTGTTGAGGACACATGTCACTGATGATCCATTGTCCTGTTAGACTCAGAAAAGGCTGTCTAATGCTCAGAGTCGTATATTTTATCTTGAGTAAAATAGAGAAAGCGTAAGTTGTTCGGGTTGGTAGCAAGAGGAATGCTCATGCCGGCAGACTGCATCAGGCGAAAATATTAAAACCTCGCAATTCATCATTATGTCATCAGGGTCTCTTCCAGATTAGGATTTCTCACTGCTACACAAATATCAGAGCTTCATAACTGCTGCATGGATCATTTATCACTCTGGACAAACTACGTTTCACAGGGCACTCACAAGGATCAGTCTCCCAGATTATGTCATAGACTCTGTCTTCAACAAAATATGTGGTCAGGTTGATTGTAAGACTACAAATCTAACAATGAATGAAATCATATATTTGCAGTAACTATGCCTCTTTTAGCAGAAAAATCTTTTTAACGCTCAGTTTAGTTTTGAAGAATAGCTACATAAATCATTCTCCTAAGTAGTTTATCTAGAAGTTAATACAGGGGCTTTCAGTGGAAAACATCGGCTCAGACAGTGGAAAGAACAGATAACGGGAAAAAAAGTGACGGCTGTTTATCCAGAGTACACAGGAGGGTGACACAGATCAAGTTTCATCTCCACTAAACGAAAAGAAAATATTCTGTAGATTGAGGACATTTATAAAAATATCAAAGTGATATATAGCCCAACTCAATTAACTTGGGAAAAAAAATTAATCCTCTTCATCTTTTTACATTATTGTCTTGTAATTGAGACCCACTTCATTAGCATGTGGATCCATCCCAGACTGTCCAAAATTAACTGCCAGACAAATCTTCAGTATATCATTTATCATATTTTCTTGATTTAAATACACTTGTCTTGATATTGAAACCCTGCTTGTAAACAGGAAATTTCAGGTGCTGTCTGCAAACACAGCTGTTTGTCCAGAAATGGCCCAAACACAAAACCGCTCCTACGGCTGTATTGTGTGGACCAAATCAGGCATTGCTTTAATTAACATAGGGTTGTGTTTCAGTGTGGCAGTCTCATTACATGGCCCATTGCCTGACATCACCTTGTCAACTATATTTCCTACAATCCCAGCTTAAAAGGTGATACAATGCAGAGCGACTGCCTGGCAATTGATGTCTCTGTGCTTCTTCACGGGAGGATTGTTCAGCTCTAAAGAGTTCATTGTGCCAGCAATAAGTCTCTCCTGGGTAACAGCTGAAATACAGGTGAAGGTCTATCTTTCCATAGGCATATTGCACAACTCCTCTCTCCCACCTCTAACCATTGAAAGTATATTAAACGTCTTTTCTTTTATCCAAACCCCCTATAGAGCAGCAGGTCCTGAGCATTCAACACGTCTAAACTTAAGACAGCAGCTCAGTGAGTATTTTACCTTCTTAAGCTTTCTTTCTTCTCTCCTCTGCTAAGACACGTGTCCAGATGCTTGTTGATAAACTGCTGTGACACGCTTACGGAACACACAGGGCACTCCACTGCAAAAAACACACACAAGAAGATATTTTAATAGCTCGACTGAAAAAGAGAAACCAGTTTTTGGTGCTATGAGTCATATTTCATTCTGCTGCAGATCCAAACCACTCCCCTGCACCAAACCAGTAGCAGCTCATATTACTGTGAAAATATAACAAAACAATTGCTGCATTTATAATTAGAATTAAACAAATAAAGAGCTAATCCTTAACTAACAGTAACACCTACTGACTAACAGCAAACATCAATCACACTGGTAGAGCCCTTATAATAAATCCTTTTCTTTAACTGCATTTATAACTACTGGCTATTTTCCAAAAGTATAGTACGGTTAGCTCAGGGACACAAGAAGGGTCAGAACCAGGCTTAATTAATGGGCTGCAGAGGTCAAACTACAAATAAAAAGGTGCAGGTTAAATAATTTCGGTCTTTAGTGTAAATGTTTAAATGTACACTCGGATCTGACACCATCAACTTGTCTGTTGTTTATTGCATGGTTTGTTAGCTTCAGATAAGTGAAGAAATTCAGGCAGCTTAACAGGTAAGCTCACGACTCTGATGCTGGGTTGTCTGAAGAGCTTAATGATGTGCTTCTTTCAAAGACGTGTGGAAAGGGAAGTAAATGAAAAAGCTTAGATGTGACGGGTGAATGTGACCCAGTTACATTGATGCCGTCACATTAACTGTCATTGTTGACTGATGCAAGAGTTGAATGTAAAGATATTTAAGTGGTTAGAAACAAAAAGCTACAAGACTGTGGCTTTTGGGAGTGACTTAATATGTTAGATGAGGTGCCAGATTCTTTATTCTTCAAGAAGTAAGGCTTCACCTTTGATAACAGGCTTTACGTCTGTTGATGGTGATGAGGAATGTGCCGTCTCATTCTCAGTGTTGATACTGTGCGCGCCTCTGTCCTCCTGTTTGACTGACATCAAGCCCTGGAAAGAAGCCTCCTCCACATCAATCGGCTCTTCCTTTACAACCACTGGAAGTTGAGCTGCTGCAGAATGTAGGTCGACGTCATTTGCATTGAGGGTGCGTGCAGCCTGTATTTTCCCCTGCTGACGGCACTGAGCTGAACTGACGTGCTGTGTTTCCTTCGATGGAGATGTTTTGGGCCTCTTTTGGAAAAAGTGACTCAAAACAGAGCCGTTACACTTCTGGCCCCTCTCTCTGGGAGATTTACATTTGACAGCTGAGGCAGGGGTCTTTGGCGATATTGGAGGAGAGTCAAAAGTTGCCTTTGACAACTGCTGTCTGGAAAAAGAAGACAGACAAAATGCATGTGAATGAAAATATGTGCAGAAATAAGATTCAGACATTTAGACAGCCATGCGCATTTTTAAAAAGATTAATACATTCTGATACATGAAGGAGCATATTTAGCTCCTCTCACAAACCTGCAAGGTATCTAGCTAAAGAAACATAACAAAAATCATATTATAAAGTACATTATGTTGAGCAAAAGACTTGAGGTCCACTTAAGGAACACACTGTGCCCATTATAAAGGGAGGAGCAGTATGTGCAAATAAATTCTGCTGACAGTAAAGTGAACCCTTTGACGTTAACTGCACCTGCTCAATTATCTCGCTCCTTTTCTATTCGGCGAGAAAAAAATAGACACTTTGGCTACAGTCTTGGAAATGTGGAAAGCAAACAAATTGCAGCTGGGCCATTACTTGGCAATAAAATGGAACCAATGAGGTGTGTGATCTTCTGCTTTCCATATCTAAAACTTATTTGTGCTTACTGTCCACATTAGAGCAGGGTCTCTCTCTCTCTCTCTCTCTCTCTCTCTCTCACTCTCTCACTTTCTCTTTCTCACACACACGCACACACAGTTGATTGCCAATGGCACTTTGTAGAAACATCTTCAAGAAATATGCTCTCCCATCACCATTAATCAGTAAAACTGCATTTAGCCAGACATGACTAAAACTGTTGATTTTGTAACTGTTTTGATTCATCCAAGTGAAGTCAATTTAGAGAGGGGAACAAAACACGAAACAATGCATGAAAATCAACAGAAACTTTTCTTATACATTTCCCCCAATTGTAATTTTTCAAATTGTATTGTTTACTTTTAATGATAACTGCACTGTTACACAATACAACCTGGATAATTCAAATGTACTGTCTCCTTACATTTATAGCCATTAGCTGCAACTTTTTCTGCCTCATTTGAGCAAAGGCTTCTTTTTCCATTGCTTCAGTTTGTCGAATGGTTCTAAATATAACTGCGCCTCAGCAGTTTATTGGCTCTTGGCGTGGATACCACACAAGCCAGAAGAGGAAATCAGACTATACATACTTTACTTCCTTTACATTAAAGTTAATGTATGAAAAATCACTTGTTATTATTTTACGATTGGTCTGTTTGAGGCGTCTAAGTTTGTAATTTACTTTGACGCATGTTAAGTTTGTTACATGTTTAATATGTAAATTCATCCTTTCTCTGTGTTCGGCACATGGTGGGAACATCAGCAAGGCATTTTAACTACAGATAACAAAAATATGACCACTGTTAAGGGTTAGTTCACTATTTTTAAAGTGAGGTTGTATTAAGTTCTTTTCTATTGTTGGTTTATTATCTCCAATTGGCAAAACCACAGCTGGAAAAGCAGCAGCTGCACTATATATAAGCACCACACTATAAGCAAAGCAATGAACTGCTGTGGATGGGGACAGCAAGTGGGCCTTTTACCAGGTTGCTAGAGTGCTTATTGCTGCTGTTGACATCCAAAGCAGTTCATTGCTTAGCTCTCTATCCTGGCACTTTGGCTGATTCCCCGAAACTTGGGGGGTGCCTGCTGCTATCTACAACGATAATACACAGACTATGGACAAGTACCTCACACAGACCCACCTCAAATAACCCAACTATTCTCTTTAAAGCACCAAAGTAATGGAATTTCAAGTGTCCTTAAAGTGCCTTTAGTCCAAAAGAAACATTTAAAAAAAAAAAAAAATAATGTTCAACATTATTTGCCTGTAACCTCAAGACTAGGCACACATTGACCTAATGTCAATAGAAACTGCAGAAACTGAAAATAGCCAATAAGCACCTTCTCCTTTGTTGCCTGCTGTTTCATTATTCCTGCATTAACATGTTAAATAAACATGTTGTACAACTCCTCTTTAAAAATAAAATTCCAGGCATTTAGTTTAAAGTCTCATTGATCTTACAGGTCTAGACCTGTAGTGACCAAAATAGCCAAAAGCAAGTCAATACAGGCTTTGTAAATTACACTCACTAATTGAATTTAAATAGTTTCATCATATTGATTCCAATATCCTTTTGTAATTAGAACTGGGATTTAAGTTCAAGGATAGCTAAAGATGCACTTTCAAAGCTGGATGCAAGTGGCGTCAAACGCATGCACGTTTCCTGACTCACACTTGCACTTGCACTTGTCTGTGACATACAGTATCATAATACAAGTATTTGGACTAAACTTTTCTCCGTTTACAATATTTTAGTAACTATTTATTCCTTACATTGGAGCTGGTTATTACAATAACATTAACACATACCACTGAGATAACAGCTAATGAACAGCACAAATGTGAGTGAAAAATCAATCCACAAATACTACAGCACAAAAAGGTAAGAACCACACAGACACTCGAGTAATCTAATTACCATTTCCTGTATGAGTTTGCACAGACAAGTGTTTACACGGGCCTCGAAATGAAAACCTGGAACAGAAAATACTTTCTGAATGTATTATATTTGTTTCAGCTCAACTAAAGTGATTGAGACACGTCTATTGTTACTTATTAATGACGCTTTCTGACTCAGTCACCTATCAAGGAATGCCACTTTTCAGACATTCACCACTAGATGACAGGAAATTAAAAAACGGAGGAAAGAGCAGGTGTGTAAGGCCCTCTTTCCTAACAGCGATGACAATCAGAGGGTATGCAGCTAGCAAGGGGACCTTTCAGAGAGTTCATAACATTAAGGTGATTGATGAAAAGGAGACACATCAGAGTTTACTGACCAATAACAGCCTTAAGACTTCTACTGACATTAGCCCAGACAACAAATGATTCTGATGATTTTAGTTAAGAGTCTTTTTCTCAATTTATTTTCAGGGACAATGTTCGGTAACATACATGAATTAGGTCACAATTAAGTCTAAAAAGGCTCATTTACAGATTTACAGAGACAAAGGACATAAGCTCTCCTAAAACATGGATCACTCATAAAACTCACAGACCATTCTTCATATCTGAAAGAACAAGAACAAAGCAAAATACACACCATCAAAGAGATAAGACAACCAAAGAGTGAAGGCATGCACCTGAATGCATCAACGCGAACAGTTCTACGGATGACGGCCTACTCAGCTCAAAGTGAATGTTTTTGTTTACATGGTAACGAATGTCACTGAAGGAAGAAATAAAATCTTATCTAAAGCGCAAAAGAAAATTTCCTTTAGACGAGTTTTGGACGCCACCTCCCCCTGCATTCTGCTGTTATAACAATGAACAATGTATCTGTCCTGAATCTACAAAACATCCAGAATGGCAAAACAAGGGGGACCTTGAATGACCTCAGCTGATGAAAAGAAAATCCCTGTTTTATTTACAGAAAATCCTTAAATCATAAGAGGATTGCAGGACAGCAATTATAAGTGTTTCTCTAATGCTGGTAAATGGAAGCAAACTGAAGTGGGTTCCCTCGTGGTCATACTGTAATCTTGTCAATAACAACGGGATCCTAAGAAATGACCACAGTAATCATTTTTCCCTTCAGCCCTTAGTACTGTGAAGATAGAAACTGGAGAGATGCTCGGATGACACATCTGTGTTCATGGTAAAAAGATTTCAGATGGTTTGTGGTTTGAGTCTTATTTCCTGATCCTTCATTATCATTGTCTTGTTGGGTATTCTCTGCAGGCATAGTAGTTAAAAATAGTTGCACTAAGTTTAAGAACTATTATATGCTGCAGATGACTGCCTTAGAAGGAATCACAAAGATCCTTGTTCTCCATCTGTGCTGGTTTGCTAAAGGCCCTGAAAAAAAAATGTGGATTTTAAAGTTCTTAGAGCAACAAGCCAGTAACTCAGTGACTCCATTATCAAGTATCTGTGATTGCTGACTTGTTTGTGTGAACAAATGTTCTCAGGGCAGAAGTAAAACAGCATTTGGTTCGATATGGATACTGAATCATAGATTCTCTTTAAATCATTTACCCTGACAACCGGACGTAATGTTGTTTTAAAACAGCTACTGGTGATGCAGCGTGCTCTCAGGCCCGTTCACAGACAGAAAAAGTTCTCATACTTCAGAGACATATAACACCTTAATTGTAACCATTTATAATGTGTCTTATTTTACCTTGCGGCTTGAAAGTTCACAACCAAGTCATCCAATATACGGTTGTTCCTCAGATCTTGTTCTGTTGCTTGCTGAGACAAAAAGAGGAGGCAAGACATGAAGGAAACCTGCCTCTTTTATCAAATTCATACACTTAATTACACAGGATGACCTGCAAGGGTGTCAGCTTTATTAAAGTAACGACCCTCATTATGCAAATGCACTTGGGGGAGTAATTATGCAATCAAGTCAAGCACATACTTACTGCATTGCAAACTGGACACTGCAACTTATAGGAAAGAAATTTTCTGATGCACAGGGAGCAAACTGTAAAATGAAAAGGAAACAGAGTTTATGTTATAGGTAATATGTTGGCCAACAGGTAGATAATTTAGCCTCGAAACACAACCAATCTTCTGAGCTCATGGTTTATTCACTCTGGCAAACGGGTTTGGCCCCTCTCCCATTCAGATAGATTTCCATCAGACCTGGCCTGTGTAAGGCCAATCACAACAGTGTAAGGGCAGGTTTGATTCAATGACTGTCAGGCTTGTGCTAATGGTCCAAATTTGAGAAAGACACATGTCCTAAATCTCTGACTGGTTGCCGCTTCTAATCAGTAGGTCCATCTCACGCCAACTCAAAAGCTTCACAAAACTCAGACAAAAATGTTTAACAAGGCAGTGCTGATCACATATGAGTCAAGATTCTGTTACTGCCACAGAAAATGAATTGGGAGGTCACAGACCAATACGCAAATGTGATCTGGTCTTGCATGCCAGGCTTCGCAAATAAATTGTTGTCTTTCTTCAGACTTATAATTCAGTTAAAATCTGAACTGATTTGAACAAATTTGAACAATGCCTTATGTGGCTAATAGATACTTATTGTAGTACCAGCCTAGTAGTCCTCTTAAATATGATACAAAGCAAATACAGAAGCAAAACAAAGCCTGTAAAGTCTCTGGATGGAAAAGAAAGATGCATCTGCCTAAAATAAACTCACTGAATTATTTTGTCACAGAGAAAGACAACTGAAGGATCCTGAGGGTCAGAAAGTCATGATGTTGACTTCATGTTTTTTTTTTTTTAATGTTAATGCCCATAGCTTGCATATGCTTTATTTGTTTCAAGTAGCTAACACTTAGACAGCAGGACAAGAAATCAGTTATTATCCAATTCTTTGCTGCTTTTTGATAAATTTGAAAATTGCCACTTTAATTCTCTGTATACAGTCACCTGCATTTTGATTGTAAATACAAGTCTTTTTGTCTTCATTTACTCTTTGACAAACATCTCTTTTAAGAGAGCACCATACCTAGCTACTCTATAAGTAACCCGCTTTTTACTTACAGTTATGAGAACATTTGGTCATCATTGAGATATTTAAGAAGTCAAAGCAAATGGGACATCGCAGCAGGTTATCAACATTCTGCAGATAGGAATAAAAACACAATGATACATAAGAAAATACTTACAAAACAAATCAACTATTAGTTATCTGGCAATTCCAAAAACAAAATTAAAAAAAGTCCAGAACTGTATCACTCACATGAAAATACAAATTTACATTTTTGATGGAGATGGAAGTTTGGAGGTGAGGAAAAAAAGATTATGCAAAATTACTTCATATGATTTCATGAAATTAAGATAGCCCAAACAATTTTTATGAAATAAGACATTAAAATGTTGCCTGCTGATCGGTATCTGCTCATAAATCCCACACTATATTTGTCAAAGTCTCTAAAATAAACTTGGCTGAGAGTTTCTAACTTCTGATTTCTACTGCATTTTGTGACATTGCAATATAAACAACAAACCAAACTAATTTTTTTTGTCTTGTGGTCATATGTTTATATGTCTTTTCATGTCACACAGGGTTTACTTTCACAAACGTATTGTACAGCATCCCGGATTAATGTAGCGTTACCTGATATGACCCCTAATGGTTTGTTTTGATAGTGGAGAATCAACTCAATTCATCGATCAGGAGCATCAATTCCAGGTTGTTTACTTTCATGCAGATTAAACGTTAACAAGCAAAAACATTCTGGAGCGACAGGGCTCAGGTTTGTCACGATCTTGTGATCAATGCTATGAACTGTAACGTCTGTCACGTTAACTGCTTAACCTCTGTCATTAAGTATGTTACTGTTGAAACACAGCTGTATGTGTTTCATAGCAGCTATAATGTTCGCTAGTATCACAGTAGCAACTGGTAAGAAACACATTAGTGAATGGTAGTTAAAACAACTGGACGAATAATATTTTTATGTAGTTTGTGCTTCGTTACATCACCCGTTAAGTAACAACTGTAAGATGAGGCTACGGTTAGCTGTTTTGGTTGAGTTAGCTGAGCTCTAATGTCACTAGCTAGTAGCTTATCAATTAGTTGCAAAACAGGAACATTTTTAAATTATACAACTTACTTTTAAACTAACAAGGCCAGGCGATAGATCCGCTTCAATCTGAAAGGCCATATCTAGTAATAAAAACGCTACTCTTTGAGAAAGTCACAAAACTTTTTTGTTTGAGTAGCCAGCGTCCAAAGACCCGCTCGAAGGGATGCGTCTTACGTCATTTGACGACTTCCGCTCAGCTGTGTCGCAGACTTGCAGCTCTGCGCTGTGACTGTGCGGCAGGACCGCAAAAATCTCACGCGTTTGAAAAATATTTTAATTGTGTGTTTGGTAAAATATTATGACTTTAATTATTTTAAAAGGATGTAATAGAATAAAATGGTTTTTTGCTGCTTTTATAAAACAGGCTATTATGATTAATTATGATAAAAACAATATTTTAACTTTATTAATCTATTACAATTGCTTACCACTGTCTGTAAGTTAGTGTTTCAATGGTAAGTAAGTGGGGCAAATTTTGCAAGACTCTTTAACATCGCAGCAGAGACAGCATAGACAAGTAAAGAATAAAAACCAAAGCATCCAGGAGCCACAAAAACTATGTAAAGATTTCATATATTTTGCAGCTGCTGGGTTTACATTTCTTTCATTAACCGAATCAGACTGTCACAATTTAAACTCTTGTTAAATCTAACCACAACTCCAACCAGGAAATCTGAGAGTGGAAAATGGTTATAACATAATAACTGACTTACTTGCGGTGCCTCTACTTTGACGGCCTTGTAACTCTTCATTTCAGCTGATAAATACAAGTGATCCTAGATGACAAGTTTAAGCACAAAAGAAATACGGTATAATCAGTTCCAAGCTTACTATTGGAAAAATATTATTATACCTTTGTGTGTGGGTTTGACAGTTGATGTAACATCCTCTCAGACACTACTGGGAAAATGATTTCTTTGCATTTTCATCAAGTAATAATATAGTTTCTAGTCCTTGAACTGGAAAATGTTTAGCAGACTTTTGAGGGGCCTCACAGACAGTGAGCATGTAAATTATTTCTCTTTAAGAACTTTTTTCACCAGCAAGCTCTTACCAAAGAACCACACTAACCAATAAAATAACTTTCTCTCATAACTCCCTAACAATTACAGTAAATTACCAGAAACCTGGTGGGCACAACTACTATACTTTATATTAGTTTAAAATGTTGGCAGTTTTGTACCCTTGATTTAATGCATTTGGACAAACTCTTTACTGCTTGAGGGAACATTGAACTAATTATTCAGCCTTCCAGGAGAAGCTTAGGCACTTCCACTAAGGAACCAGTAATGTCAATTCAAGATTTACTCTATTAATGTGCAAAATGTATATATTCTTTAGAAATGTTTCCCAATGCAAAGAAAAAAATTCTTCTTTTTGGTCACAAATATCACCAAAATGTGTTAATGTTGTCTCTGAAGCCAGCAAAAAGAAATTATCAAGCAAATCTATTTATTCTGGACCATGGCACTTGTGTGTTGCATGTAATTATTCCATCAAAATAATTTCCAGAAGCATTTATGTGCTGTAATTAGATTTTCCTGGTGGTTTAGTGAACACAAACCCCCCAAGCATTCAGTGAGTTAAGTCATAGTATTGCCAAAGAATAATTAATTCTTTTCACATGGTCTCCATAGCATTACCAAACAATTTTGGTATCAACATTTTCCCCTGCAGAGGAGAATGAGACCACTTTAATTTGTATAGTTGTTTGGCATTTATCACAGACAGTGTCAGAGAAAATGGCACAGCTTTGTAATAGGCTGCCGTCTGTCATTATCTCATGGAGGAAAAATAATAAATTATTTTTTCCTCCATTATCTCTTTTGTGACCTGTGTCACACCTATTTGATTGCAGGACAGTCAAAATGTCTCAGGAGTCAATTAAATTGTATATGTCAGGGCCAATCGCACTTCTCTATTTCAGGTTATTGTCTTCGGTCTTATTAGTTGAATTAATTTAGCTAAGATAATTTTATGCAGCCCTGCATTGCCTTTTCCTGCTTCAAGTCTTTATGTTGAAACAATTGCTTCAGTCTTGTCTCAGTTTGTGCCTGTGTGTGAATGTCTGTTGATGGTCCACTGCTTCATTTATTCTTCCTTTTTCAAATGACTAAAGGCGTGGCCCTTGCTTTAAATTCTGACCTGCACTGAATGAATAAACACCATCACTAAGCTGTCTCAAAACAACACAAAATATGAACCGCTGTTCAATGAATACAAATGCAGAATAGGAATAACCCACACATACACAGATGAATCATGTAGACTGGACTTAAATTCAGCTTTGTATCAAATGATTTCGGCTGGAGTTTGACCAAACACTGTCCTCTTCCAGCTCTCTGCTGAGACGCTCTGATGGGTTTGGAAACTGGGAAGGTTTAATCACTGGATGCTCAGCCAAGCAGTGATTATATGCTTATATGAGCAAGATGACATGATGTACTGAATGCCTGCAAGACTCTCCGTTTCAGGTTTTTAGGAATTATGTTTCAGATTAAACCCATTACCAGGTGTTTAATGCAGGGTCTATTTCAGTCTGGGATTTTAAATGGTATGGGTCATTTTGCCGATTCTGTGTGTTTCAAAGAATTATTTACAAGTCGTTAAAGTTTTCTGATATTTTATTGGACTAAATCTGTCATATGTGTTTTTTTTTAAATTTCTTTGTTACTGAGAGCCTCTTTCTCCTCACATGCAAAAAACATCACCATGATACCGTTAATACCAAGCAAATGTTGAGTCTGGGATGACTTTCCATCATTATTTTAAGAAGGGAACATTTGCTCTATTCATGTAAAGCAAGTTCTCAATGTAAGCTAGTTGTCTTTACTTGGCAAAAGAAAGTTTCCAAGTATTATACAGCTTAGGATTATTTTACAAATGAGGTTCAAGGTATGTGTTTGATTTTAAGGTTGAAAAACCCAATGCAACAGACCCCTGTTCATGGATGGGAAGCAGAACCATTAGCCATTGGAGCATTTGCAGGGTAACACATTATATTGCACAAGGGAGACGTCTGCAAAAGAAATCTTGCTCAGCTTCTCCTTAGTGGTGTGTTACACGTGTAGCTCTTTGATGTGGATAAAAATAAGCATTGCACGTAACAAATACATTAAGGAAACTGGAACTAAGGTTTCATGAGAAGCTCTGGAGTGGCTGGCTGAAATATGGTATGAATGATGAAAGCGTGCTCTTACAGACAGCAAGAACATTCGTGTTGCACTTCAATGTGTGCCTAAAGCAAGTTTCAGCTGTCACACGGAAACCCTGATCACTGCCAATTATCCATTAAACTTGCAGTATCTGTAGAAATCCAAGAGAGTCTCACAGTATTTTGTTAAATAATGACAAAATGTAATCTATGAGTTTGGTACATAAACACTGATTTCATATGTTTACTTGTGACACTCAGCATGACTGTGTTTTGCTCCTGCGACACACACATAGAATATAGTGTTTGACTCCTGTTTGGCTCAGGCAGCAAAAACACTTTGGGTAAAGGTTACAGTTATATTGTTCTGCTAACTGTCACAAAATTCATGCACACAGACGTGACTTATCATTTAAAAGTTGTGCTTACAGTCATGAAAATGATACTTTTGACATAGAAAATAAAATCTTAATTTTTTTTGTAGACAAACACAAATTCTCTCTTTGATAGTCAGGCAGACTGACATGTAATTATTAGACAATTCATGCTCATGTGCTCAAACCCTGCTGCTCACATCAAGTGACTAATTCACGTTTGACATAGTGTTCTCTCTGAAAAATCTTTTGTCAGCTGCAAGTGAACATGAGTCCTATATATAAGACAATGGAACAATCGACCCTTGATTGGAAACATCTCACTGTGACACATTTTATCAAAGGATGTGGTGTGTTTTGCCTCATCAGTTTTGTATCATTATCTGTTCTCCACCTGTATATCTCCACCTAATGAGACCCTTAGCAGATGATGCATCCCGCCTTTTGTTACAGCGGTGCACAGGGCCAGACCTGTCTGGGGTCTTAACAATGGCTGGAGCTAAGGGAAACGAGAACAAAGATGAAGACTGAGTTGTGTTTCATTTTTTAACAATGGGCTTTAACTGGCCAGTTGGCCTTGTCCTTGAAGAAGAGGAACTTTGCTTCAGTTATTAAGTCTTGATGAATTTTTCACATGTTGTCAGAGTATTGCTTTCACTTTGTTTAACAGTCTGTTTTAGTTTCATATAGCAGGGAACAAATGGCTACAAATCCCCCTTCAGGTCCCAGGGACCCACTGGGAAAGAGACAGACAGTTTGGCTGTTCGTCCCCTGTTTGTTTATTTTAATTCTCTTACCATTAATGTTTACAAGTGGTTTTAGATAGCAACGGTTGTTTTGTTCCTTGCATTTTAAATTTTGTCTGTCTCATTATGCAATTCTTAGTAGTTATTACACTCACATAACTTATTGCAAGTGATGTGCAATGCTCGCTGCAGTTCAATTGGACTTGTAACAAAGTGATGATAATTGACAGAAGCTAGTGTTCTTATCAGAAAGTCTATATGTGACTAATGTAATATTGTACAGGCTGTATTAATATTGTGCCTAAAGGTCTGTCCAACTATTGAGCTGGCAGATGTCCTTATTTGTAGTCATGTCCTTTGTAGCTGCAGGTTTACTTAATTGAAATTTACTGGAAATGAAAGCTATAATTTGTTAGTAACTGTGGGCTGTTTAGTAGATTAAGATACAATAATTACTCTACAGCTATAGACCAACCTCATTACATCCGTTTTAATTATTTAATTGAATAATATTATCGTGCTTTCTGCTTGGACCATTTACAGTGTCTAGACACAGAAATGTTCAGAGAGGAAGCATGTGAAGGCAGACTGCAGTTCTTTGTTGTTGTCTGTCACAAGGACACTTGCCATCAAGATGGATCTTATAAAAATATTCATGCATTTTACAAAAGCAATTTAGTCTACAATGCAAATGCACCGTAGAGCTTAAAAGGCAAGCTGTCTACATATTACTAGTATTGAGTTATTTATTTGTTTTGAGATTATTTTATTGCTTTGCTTTCAAGGAACATTTGCATTAAGCTAAAGCATCAATCATACAAATCAATAAAACATTTCATCATAAGTGTATTAACAGGAGAAAAATCGGAAACCCATCGTCTAAGCCACACATAGCTGAATGATGACAGCTCACTGTTACCGACCACATTATGTGGGTCATTTGTTTTCATTTGCGTGGTATTAACACATGTGCCATGAAATAGTCAGAGAGTGATTGGTAATGCAGGGTCAGCTCTGCCTCTGGCCTCATCTCTCTTCTTCAAAAACCACACTTCAAAGTTCCAACATGATTGCAAAACCCCATTTGGCATGCCACCACAGAAACATCATAAATATAAACAAGCAGATAGGATCTCAGAGCTGGTGCTCTATGTGCATGTGTTTGTTGGCCGGGTGTATTATCAAGAGTTTTGTACAATTATCTAGTCTCTACATGTGTGCACGTCATGGTCGTTTGGGTTGATTTGTGTGAGGATGTGCATGAACAATGGGAGCAGCCAAGCCGACCTGCTCTGTATCTTTGAGCTTAATTTGTTATGCATATGCCATGCAGTACTGCACTGCATGCCTGCACATCAAAGATACAGCCATAGCTGGAAATGCCACAGGTATTGCCATCTGCTATAACCTTAAAAGTCACATAATCACCTGAACTCCTTTCATTCATGCTTGATAAAGCAAGTCATGTTGTTTCTTGAATGAAGAGAAACTGATAAGACGTGCCAATTTCTGAATGAGGTCAGAAATTGTCATGAAAAAATGCATCAAAGTGATATTATTGATTGCCTGACAGCATAAAGTATTAAATATTTGAGGGATCTCTGCAGTCCTTTCTGATGTCTCTCTAACAGACTGAGATACACAAAATATAAAATATGAAAAAGCATCATGTTCTTATCTTTTTATAGAAGTCCCTTGTCTGTTCCAGCTGGCAGTGTCTTGATGTCGTCCAGGCTCTCTCTCAACTGGGAAGTCCCTGCTTTGATTCCTCCAACATTTATGTACACCAAAGTATTTCACATGCCAAAGTATGATTTGGCACTGATGGCACCAAACTCCTGTGAGTTTTTAGGGTTAGTTGTAAGCCTCAATTCCAAAATCAAATAATAATTTATTACATTAATTAATAGACTGCTGAATGAAGCCATGATGCAATAAAGAGTCATATTATACCAAGAAAGTGCAGGTGACAACATGGTGACTGCCATGTTCAGCACATGTGAACAACAGGTGTGGAAAGCATTATTTCTAAGGAGGCAATAGGAGCATTTTGTTGCGATGATAAAAAGGCAGGAAAGATATCTTGGTATTCACAGTGTTTGCAAAATTACTGCTTCAGTATTAATGTTTTCTTTCCTTTAGGTCAAATTCACAGATAATTAAGCAAAACTAACGGACCTTCAGCTCGTGTAATGGTTAGTTTGATAATCTGCTTGTTGAATCATTAAATATTATGCACTAAGGCAACCATGTTATTAATTTACTTCTGCCAATTTCTCTCATCAAAACAATGAAACAAAGAAGTTTGATGACGCTGTGATCATGGCATTTGATAACTTTACTGTTTAACAGCCACCATTGCAGATGAAAAGACTGTAAGACTGACTCAGGTAAAACTGTTCACAGACAAGGTTAATTGTTAAACTTTTTTAAAATGTTACTTTAACCTTCCTTCCTCACTGTGACTGGTGTTACCCTGCAAGTTAGGAACAAGCAACAAAACCAACACACTGTTACCCTGATAAAATTGCAAATTTCTCTGAGTTTGAACTTTAAACATTTAGGACAGCGTAACTACACAACCCAACAAACTATATGACAAAATAAGGTAGTTTTTACACATTGTAAAGTGGAAAAGTTATATATATATATTATTGTCAGATGACTCCTGATTAATAGGACATTCTTGGTACAGTTTAGGTATTTTTCATCATATTTCATGTCACTTATCATGGTATTGTCTCAGGTGAAAATGTAAAAACTGCATTGATTTTTAGAAACACGGGAAAAAAGAAACATTACTTCCTTTTGTTTACATTGTTCGATTCTGATAATGAACATAAATGACTTAGTTCTCATCAGTTGTTCTCAGGGGGACTTAGTTTAATCGTTTAATAATTCACTAGTAGTTATTTCGATGTAGCTAAACTAAAGGCAGAGAAGGTGAAGGTCAGGGTAGGAAGTTATGATAATTTTGTTCTGCTGCAACTCTTACAAAGAGATTATGTGTTACTGAAGAATTTGCTCTCGTTTGTGTATTAATTATAATGGAAGATAAGCCAAATTAGGCCACCAGAGAGGGCTTACGCAACATATTTTTCACACCAGCTGCACATCTGTTCTTCATTGATGAAGCATACCTCATTCTAGAGAGGGATCGCATCATTTTCACGCCAGCAGAAGTAACTGTTGATTTGTTGGTTGCTTTTATTCTCCTCTTTTCTCTCTAAGCAATCAAAATAATTTCTGAGACCTATTGCTTGTTTGTCTCTGTAGTAAATCCCCTTTTTTATAGATTAAAGCAAACACAAACATACATGCATGTCCTGAGTTTTGCCATGCTTTGTCCTGTGGAGCCTCAGGTTAGCAGTGATGTGTTTTAAGGTGCTCACTTGTAAAACTCCTGAATGTTTACTGTGCAACATAATCAACAAACAAGGATATTCATGTTGTGATAAAGATTCATCCTGATACTGAATACACACCAGTCTATAGACAGACAGATCAGTGTCTGCTGTGTTGTAATTAATGTCATTTACACGTCTTTTATCATTACTTCCTCTCGAATACACTATGTAATGTAATATGAAGCAATTCAATTTTCTGCTAAAGGCAACATTCAGTAAGTAATTATGATATAAAATCTAATCAGATGAAGTAAAATGACCCCTTTAGTTGTTTCTAAACTGTTTTATACCCTTAGTTCTTAAACATTTGGAGGCAAATTGATTTTTAAAGTTGAATGTGTCAGATGAGACTCCCTCTAGTGTAACCTGGATGACCTAAACAAAAGATTCTTTAAAGCACATTTACAGCTCTTTGAAAAATCGTTACTTGTTAGAATGTGATATACCTGCAAGACTAATGAAAAAAATGTGAACACAGTTGCTTGCCTGACGTGTCCTTGTCGAACAGGGCCTCCTTGGTTTGAACAAATTGAATTTTGTTTATGCGCCAGCAGTGTGAGCTGCTGGTGAGACACTCGCTGACCAATGAACTAGAAAGCCAATTTCAAAGGGAGATGTAATCATCTAATCTGTGCAAAAATTGGGCAGCCGTCAGTACAATTAGCACAGTGCTGACCACACACTTTACATATAGAACTGCTTGTTCATCAAACTTTTCTCTGCTGCAGTTTCTCCATCATGTGGCCACAGAAGGAACTGCAGACTCTGGCACAGATGCCATTAATTTGTTCTGGTCATTTAGTGTAAAGAGTTGGTGCATCTTGTGTTTACTGAGCCATGGTTTCCATTTCTTTTCCTAACTTAACTGTAAAAACAAAAAATTCTCTCTGATGTAATGTCAGCATTATTTCAACCTATTTATATAATTCATAAATGTAAATATAACTGTTTTCATGATTAATTTAATTTGCAACAAGATTTCTATTGTCATTAACGTTTATGCCTGGTATTTGCACTCTCTGTGTTCTAAGTGAATTATATAACATAAAATTTACAAACAATGACAAGAATTTAAATCCTGAATTTAGTGGGAATTAACATTTTACAAATAACACCCTGTTATTCTGACCTCCATGTTTATTGCCCATGTATTTAAAAGCCCTGAAAATTCTTCAATCATCTCCTTGTTGTGATCAGTGCAGTCCTCCTACACATTAGCTCATGGCACAGTGAGAACAGTTTTAATTATTCCATATGGGGGTTTTCTACATGTCTGTCTCTCTCCATTTCTTTCTCACAGGTTATATGTGGATGGGGCTCAGCTTGAAAAAGGAACCATGCATGCATCCCCCCCCCCTTACATTCTTACTTTATTGATGCTTACATAGTTATCAGTTTACCAGTGTGCACCAGTACCAGAATAAGGGAGATGTATTAGTGAATATTGCAGAAATGCAATATAATATTCTTTATTTTTTAATTTTTAAAATTATGTTTTGGTTTAAGAGAGGGGGGTTCAGAGCTTCACTGCTGCTTGAAGGTACTTTTTACATGCTTTTTGGAGAAAGTGGGTGGAGGGATATCGAGTTGTTTGCAGTCTTCAACCTCACCTCTAGATGCCATTAAATCCTACACCCTCCACCTTTCTTTTAATAATTAAAATATATTAATAAGGGAAAAAATAAAATCAGGTTTTTTTAATGAGAAGAGAAAAATGTTTCCATCACCTTGTTAAATTTTAGATCTTTAAGACTTGACTCTAATATTCATTGACATCTGGGTTCAGCTTTTAACACCACAAACAAAAACAAGTCACTCACCAAAACAAATCACAGAGCAATAATGGTTTTATTTGGATGCAGGGGGTTTTTCAACATCCAGTCAGTGGTATGGGGTACATTACATCACAGGGTTTCAACCAACCAGACACTCATCAACAAACAGCATCACTAGACAAACAATTAAAGAGAAGGTAAACAGTGTGACAGCAACTCACACTCGGGTCCCCACAACTCAACCAGTTGCACCGTCTGCTCCTTTACTGCGACGTCCTTTTTGGAAATATTAACTTAATGTCTTCTCCTGTCAGCAGACAAACAGTGTTACTCCACTTCAGCACACACTCTGGGAAAGAAAATGTCCGCATAACATCACATGTAGGGAAAAGGAGAGTGCACCAAGTGCCTCATGACCTCTGCAAGACGAGCGGTCCACATCAGTTCGGCCGTTTCCAACAATACTGCAATGATTTTGCTTTGAAAAGGAAGGAGCTAAATGAGAAGAATTACGGCTCAACTACAGCACAGGCAGTTCACACGCATAAAAACAAAAAGATGAGAGAAAAAGACTGAGATGATGCTACTAAACTTCACCAGCAGATCGTGTATACAGTAGTTTTTTTTTTTAACTCTTGTTCTTCAGCGATCGCCCAACCACAGACGAGCATTTCATGATGATTCTTCTGTAAAACATGGTAAGAACATCTCCACACAACGCAGTCTCTATGGTAGTTTGACGACTGAGTGGCAGTAGAAAGTAAAGATTTTAAAAAAAGCAACATCAGTTTATAATAAACATGACAACTAATACAGTTAAAAAAGGAAATATAAAAGTCCAATAAAAATTGATGTTGTGCACAAAAGGCACTCAAATTTTTCTGCTCCACTTACACAAGTGTCTATAAATAAAAAAAGAAACAGTCTATTTAAATATAATGCAGATAAATTCACCTATTTAAATGTGTGTGCTTTCTTTGTGGTTCAATAAACATAAGCTTTTTTTTTTTTAAACATTATCTTCATAGTTTTCAACAGGTGCAAATCTGCATCCAGGACACACAAATGAAACTATATGGATGAGCTTAGTGATTGTAATATCAGCTCCAGGTCACGCTTATAATGCCCATATAAGTTGATGATAGAGGCAAGAGGCAATACCAGCAGGAACCACCAGAGGGTGTGAGTGCACTGTATGATTTTAAATGCTGTAGTTGTCTTTCTATAGCTGTAGGAGCTCTGTTTTTTTTCCCCCCTCAACGTTAATAAATCTGTCTGTGACAAATAAAAAGCAAACAATCCATTGACAACAAGCAGTTATTTTCAGCTTACAGCGAATAGGTCGGTCACACTGCAGGATATGCAGACTGACTGCAGAGCTGACAGTGGGATCAGGGCCTGGTTCACATGCTCATACTGAAGTTGTTCATTTAAGCATTGATCTGCTTCTCTTCTGTTTTAGCGACTGCAGCAGGCAGCTTAGTTAATCATTCTTATATTATTCCCATAACTGTTAAGGCCCATTTTTTAAGGGAAGAAAAACATCCAATATTGAATTATTTTGTGTGTTCTACCAAGGCAAGGCACCACGTTCAGCCATACTTGAACTGCCCCAATATATGAGTCAGATATTACAGCGCAAGACATGCAGAGCAGAGCAGAGCAGGCTCTTTGGGATGCCGAAAAACAAGGTCTCAAGATGTAAAGTAGATATAAAGTCTGACATGTTCACCATTTTATTCTCTTTCAATGAAAAAAGGAGCGGTCTACAGTCAGCACCTATCAACAGGGATGAGAAAAAGACAGGAAGGAAGGAAACAGCTGAGACATCACCATGTCACAACATCTAATTCTCAGGTTCCTCTGGGGGGGGGAATCACATTTCGAATTTGAAAGAGGAACTGTCAGATCAGAGGGTACTTTTCAACGAATCTTATGCAATGATAAAAATCACCACAATCACCACATTAGAATTAAAGAGGCAACAGATCAACGGTGTGAAAATAGGCAAAAATGTAAAGGAAAAAAACATTTGTTCAGCCTTAATTATCTGTTCAACAGCGATTAGTTTCCTTCAGTACAGCTACCAGATGCAGTCCAAGCACAACAAACATGATAAATGATTTGAACTCTTATTTTCACGGCCAATGCAAAACGTTCGCTGCTCACTGAAGGTGATAAAAAGGTGGATCATGATCTTAACAAGTGCCATTCACAGCCGACCCTTTGCCTTTGCGTATTAGTCTGTACAACATTGACACTTAAAAAAGTACTAGCTATATTATTATGTACAAGTTTACCACAGGGTTCCTACATTAGATGGCGCATTAATTTTCTGCATTTCATATACAGGATATAGGAAAAAAGTCTGCTACAGCTGCATTGAGTCTGCCTGCTGTGCAACGGTACATGATGGTGGAAGATGACTTGCTTTATAAAGAGCTGATTATTAATATCTAAGATTTCAGAGATTATCTTCATGCCAGGATGCTTTAATCTTCAGGTACAACATCTAGAGTACCAATAGCCACACATATGGCTAATTTAACACATAATACTGTAAGATCCTAATGTATTACTTTGCCACTTTAAAAATAAGAACTGATGTTTTATGAGAAAATCCCTTATCATTACAAGCCTCCCAATGATGCAAGTCATCAATATTTTCCTTATTTGTTCCAAACCCTGCATGCAGATGTATGTAATGTCACTAAGTTGTTACTTTGTTGCTGAACATCCACTGTATTATAAACAGAAAGCATGGCGACTTCAAGTAAGTTTGTATGTACAGCCATAAGGCCAGTGACCTAAATGGTAAACAGACATGATGTTCAAGCCTGAAAGCTCACACTCGTCCAGATGAGGTGTTTCATCCAGGAGTGACAGAATCATCTGCTGAACATCATGTGCTGGTTGGAAAGTAACACCAAAATTTCACACAAGTATTGCTTCACTTGCATTCATTGTATCTGAGAAACAAGAATATGGCCACAGCTTTTTTGTTGTTGTTGTTGTTGTTGTTGAAACTGAGGTAAAACTGAAATACATGTATTCTCATACACATCTCTGTAGTTTAATTAAGTTTCAAAGAGCTTTACATTATCACACTTGTACAGCTTCTTCCGCAGCTTTATCATCATTGTAAAAACCTGTAGGCTCGCTTCAGGAGCTTCCTGAATAAATGAATCAAGTCAGGCAGAGAGCAGAGAGGAAAATACCCATATCTGCTTTTCACACATCAGCACCCAGGTCCAGACGCTTTCTCCCTCATTTGATGAGCTTTACACTTAGCTGATTCAACCTTCGCTACATGGTACCAGACTTATCGCCAGCATCACTATTCACACTAGAAGCAGCTGTATTGTTACTTGGAAACATCTTCTCAGTGGGAGTTACAGCAGGGCTGCCGACCCCGGAGGAGCTGGAGCTGCTGGAGCGGTGCTGGGTGGTGGGAGGGCGCACCGGCCTCATGGGCGGGGGGCGTAGCTGAGCCCCGGCCAGCCGGGCGGAGAGAGCCGGTTTGAAGGTGGTCATCATCTCAGAGGTAGAGCTGCTGCTGCGGCGCATGGCCGCATCCGGGTCACGGATCATGATGGTATGCAGCGGACTGCCGGGCTCAGAGCTGACTGGGTTCTTCATGGGCTCAAGGGTGTCCAGGACCACATCCGGGGCCTGTTTAACGGTGTTCTGTCGCTCCAGCTCACGTAGCTCATGAAGTGCTGTGGTCATAGTCTTCTCAATGTCCTGAGAGAGGGTGGATGAAGATGACAAGAGCAGAACAATCAGGAATTAGACTGACAGTTTGTATCTCGCTTGTTTTACAAAAAATCTAGTATGTACAGACACACTGGTGACCCTCTCATTATTCTTTTGGGCTACTTTTATCAATTGAACCTTTTTTGATTGACAACTGATAGATTTAAATTGTTGTGTTTTTTCGCAGAATGAATGGAAATTTCACCTTATTGAACATTTTCTTCAATGCACTGTTCATCATTTAGGAATGACCCATCAGAACCCATCAGTACTAGTCAAGTTACAGTTGAGGAAGATCATTTTAAGCTTTGATCATGTTTGGATCTAATATGCTGCAGTCAGTTCCTGATGAGGAAAAGTTGGTGCTGAACCTTTAGTCCTTTTCTTTTAAGGCCTCTGTGTCCTTGAGATGTGTCTATTTCTAGCTGCAGTTTGTCCCTGACTGACATTCACTCCAGGTCTAAGCTGCTGCTGTTAGCCTGACTGCTACATCACTGACCTGACTCTGTACAAGAATTATCTGATGCTTCATTTCAGGTGTGATACAGAGATACAAACAGAGATATATAAACAAAAATATGAACAAAGGAGACAACTTCCTTCCCATCATGCCTCAACTTGAAATTCCCATCTCCTACCTCAGCCAGAGCTTCAGTCTCCAGTGATTTGTGGTCCCCCAGGCTGCTGTGACGAGTGGCCCCTGGAGCCGGTCTCAGAGGGTGGCCCTCAGGATATGCCTTCCTGTCTGGATAGTTAATGCTTCCTGCACTGCCAAAGGTACCAAGACGCCTCTTCTCTGGGCTCTCTATCCGACCTTTGCTGATGGACACCTTGTGTGGGCTGCTGGGACAGGCTGCAGCCCGTGGCGGAGTGTCAGCCACTCTGGTGGGGCTGTGGGTGTCTGCGCCACTCCGACGGCGTGGGATGGCAGCTCCATCGGACCGTAACCTCACCCTGTGGAGAGAGTTCAGATCAGACCAACCGGCAAGCAGGAAACTCCACAATAATACTCAAATAAACCCTAAAAAGAAGAAAGTTGTTATTCTTGATAGTATCCACCTCCCCATGACTCCTCCAAAGTTGTAATCAGGTGACTGTTCACATGGCGACGGGACATCGTTTTTTGATGAGCCTTTATCATCCAGCAACGGTCCGCTGCTCGCTTCACTATCTGCTTTCTGACTGAGGTTATCTGAGAAAGCATCGTCCCTGAAAGAGCAGCATAAGATACACACATGAAGAACATGCACACCTACAGGAATTACATTCAGTTTGGGTAAAAAATATTGGGTGTAATTTTGTTCAGCAAAATAGTTTATCATAATGTAATCAGCCTGATAAGGATGTGGATGTTACTCACAGGTCTTGTACTACAATGTATTGATGTGGGATGAGGCCGTCAACGCCATTGTGGCGGCCCTCCCACCAGTCCTCTGACGCTCGGTGATACAGAAGCAGTGAAGCCCCCTTCTTGAAGGACAGCTCTCGGGGAGTTCGTCCCACGTAGTCAAATTTAGCGATGGCTTCAATCTGCTCAACCTCTGCAAACATCAAGAGACAAAGAAACATCATAAAAAACCTAATAGACGTCACCATAGCTCAGATCATATTTGAGGTGTAGATATGATAAGCTCGTCTTATGTCTTTCCTTGACTTTTTTCTTTATTTCTTTATTATTTTATCTAACTTCAGAAGTCTCTTATGTTTAAGACCTCTTTTTTGAGGGGGACGTAGCCAAACAGCACACCATTACAAAACTAAAAGAAATGAAAATGAACAGGGAACAGCAGAAATATTACACAAAAACCGGTTTAAAAATAGCAATCATATTCTTCACTTATATGTTTTGTATTTTTTTTCTCTTCCAGGGAAAAAAAATCATAGAGGAATAAAAAAAATGACAGTAAACAGTTAACCTTAGTACCATCCCTCTCAGTTTGTACTGTAAACCCCACAGAACTAGAGAAAAAACATGCTTGTGAACATAAAAAACAAACTAGATACAAAATGAATCCCAGATTTGTAATTATTTATTGTAGTTAAGCAATAATCAAACAACTGATTACATCAACAAACAGCAACTGCTGTTTGAAAATGGAAAATAACTATTAAGGTTAAAACAAGTCTTGTAAAGTGTGTATTTTTGTTGTTTTGTCTGCTGTGTATTTTAACATCCCTGCCAGCAGGGGTCAGTCAGAATTAACCTTTTGTAAACATCTTGAATTTAATTTTGAAACACCTACCAAAAGACAGCTTTAGTTTGTGTCAATAAAAATGAAAAGCAGTTTTGTTCAATATGGTTTCAATTAAAAAGTAATAAAAATATAAAAAGTGCTGTCATCACAGCATGTGTCTTAACGTAGCACCAACATCTTTTTCTTCCTTGAGACCTGGACCGCTGCCAGAGGTTACCAACTGAACCGTCTACAAAAAACCTACAAGGCAACACCAGAACCCATAACATCACATAACATAAGAGTCTTTGTATTAAAGCCAGCTAGAGCACAACCTACAGCAGGCAGCCAGCCTTTGTTGTCTTCTCCAAGAGCAAGAGAAGAGAGAGCCAGCAGTCATTACAAACACAGTCTGACCTAACACACTCCATTCTTCACAGACACGCTCGCTGACTCTTCAATGACAGCACAGGCGATATTACACCGTGTAGTATATGTGTTTTAGCTTTTGTGCCTGGCCCAGTTATGTATTCAAAGCTCAGAGGAGAATTGGGGAAATACAGCACAAAGGAGAAAGTCCCATGAGAATTGCTGACTAACACTGAACAAAGAGCAAGAAGGGGAGGAGGGAGAGGAGAGAGGCTCACACACACACACGCACACGCACACACATGCACACAGACACACAGACACACACACGCGCGCACAGAGACACACACACAGAAAGACAGATCAAAGAGACAGCGCTGCATGCCAACACTGTTTACCCAACTTGCCTTCAGCTTCGAAACATCACATAAGCCTTTGCAACATAAGCTTTTGCAGTGCAAACCTCACTCACCTCTCAGTCAAATGTGCTTAATAAGAAAGGTCAGTCTGTATGTAGCCCGCAAAGACTGCTAAAATCACATCACAGACTGTCATGTGAAGTCTACGTGACAGTATTTACCAAGATGTGACTTCCTCTTAAAATAATCACAAGACCACGCAGTAACATCTATCAAAAAATAATTTCATACATGTCTCTAACACAATTGTAGAATTAGCCTGCAGCTGCTATCAGTACTTTGTATGCTAATTTATTTCTAAGGGCTACAGCAATCCTAAAAGTATTGTGTAGTATTAGAGATAAACAATGCTAACATCTTCCAATAGCTCTGATATTGACTACAGTGCGCACAGACAAGATCAGCAATTCACATGGCTGCCAACATTAGATGCACTGAATCAGGAAAATGGCCCATGTGAAGATAAAGATAAATAGCCACCCTGCAGTTCAGTGAGAAGTATTTACACAGAGCTGCTCTGGACTGAGTGCTAAGGTCCGCAAGCTAGCATGCTCAAAAAAACATTCTACACATCTAATATTCTGATGTTTAGCAAGTTGTTTCATAATCACCACACATTTGCTAATTAGCACTGAACACAAAGTACTGTTGCATGAGCTAATAGATGTGTTATAAATTTTGCAGGTACTCAGTCAAAAAAGTAGTGGACCATGTCATTTTGATATGAAGATGGTTAGATGAAAAGTTAATATTTCACCAAAGTTATTATGATATATCCTGAGGGGAACATGAAACACCAAATTAGACTTTTGATATCCTTTGAGCTTTTTCAATATATGGCTGAAGACAAAGCCTCATAAAAAAAAAGATAAAAAATGACTTCAAATGAATGAGCGACCTTCATCACTGGTGTGTGGTTCAGTTCCATTGTCAGCCTCGTCAATGGTTCCTGGTTCACTGTGGGGGCTGTCACTGTGGGAGCGAATGCAGAGTGAAAAGTCACTAATATAGACACTAGAGACTGACACATTTATGTTTCATGAACAATAAGTATATTCAATCGGATGATTAGCTGATAAAAAAAGAAAGCCTTTCCTCTTAAACTTCAAACACATTAGAGTCTCCAGATTATTGTACTTAGCTCACATGCTCATTGCCTAGTCTGGTCAATACTCACCAGTACTCCTCCCCCCCAGTCATGCACTTTTCGTATACTGGGCCGTCCAGCTCACGTTGACTGGGAAAGATGACTTCATTGTGGATGATGATGGTCTTAATGACCTCGTTAACATGTGCCTGGCACGCCACAGGATCCTGTCCGTCTGGGATGGGCATCAGTGTCGGACCAAAGCAGATCGCCAAATTGTATGAATCCATCATGTTTTCATCACTGTACTGGGAGAGACTGGGGGACAGGACATGTGATCACTGTGAGGGTTATTTGTATGCATACAAATATTACTGATGTAAGCAATCTCAAACAATATAAGATAAAATGCATTTCTGTATGTATAAATTTAATTGTTTCACATTAGTCTGTGTATTAAATGGCCTGTCAATCAAATCATTTTTTTTGTCCACTTGGTTAAAGTGGAAACAAGCTGTGAACCCAATGCTCACAAATGATCTTCTTTGAGGTCTATATGATAAAGTGTGAACATATAATAGCATTTCTGTATATCTAGTGAATAGAAAGCAACATTATCATTTCTCTAGAGTTGTGCTTCTGGTCACCAAGCGAATGTAAAGTGGTCACTCTCCTCATAGCTCTGTCTTTGGTCCCTACAAACTCCTAAACCTGCTGCTGACTAATCCACTTTGTTCACAAGATAATTGATAGTATTGTCTGTCTTGGGTTGGATGCAGGTAGCAATCTCTGGTTTATAGAGGTTTTTGTTTAAAAACAGCTGCCCTCTGAGGCCAAAACTGACACTTGAACCAGATGAGAAAATTTACGGGCTAGAAAATCAAAACATTTCACCGAAAGATGCTTCTAAAGCAATTTTGGGGGTATTTGGGTCTTTTTTTGGATAGGGATAGAAAAAGAAGAGTGAATAGGGGACAGAGAGGGCCATAACATGCAACACAGGGCTTTTGTGACCCTGTTTATATATAAGTAGTCAGTGCAAGGCAATTTTATTTATCCAGTCCAATACCACAAATCCAAAAATGCCTCTAGAGGGTTTACAGTCTGTGCAGCATAGGGCACCTTACATCCTTGGACCATCGATTTGGATCAGGATAAGTAAAAATATTGTTCAAATTATGAAAAAAAATATTGATTTAAGTTCTTTAAGTAGTGAAATATCATCCCCTCATGCCTGGAAACAAGCTATATAGCAGAGACATCTCTTGCAGACTCACTGGCTTCAGCTGAACTCCGTTTTGACATACAGTATTACACGCTTGATTGCACAGCTTAGTTAGACATTTGCTTAAAGAGCACTCAGCCACCCCCTTCAACAAATTGACTTAGCCAGCACATGCCACAACCCACTCTTGGTAAGTAAATCATTCAGAGCTGCAAGAAGAAGACACAATCAGTCCTCGCATATTATAAAGCTGAGGCTGAGCTGTAAAGCAACAGCTGGGGCAGCTGCAACAGTGAAGGGGAGATCGCAGCAGAGAAATCAAACTCTCTGTTCTGCAGGCAAACCCAGTAAAAGGAGCATTAATAACATCCATTATAAGAGAACAGGTATACTACTTCAGTGAGGCATGAGTTTCCTGAGCCCATAAATTACGTCTAAAATACTGCAGACAGATGTGGAAATAAATAGCAGGTTGGATTTTTTTTTCCTTGCTATATTTTTGGATCTCATCTTTTCACTCGACCCCAGCTATTCCAAGTTTGTTTAATTGTTTCCCAAATAAAATTAAATTGAAATATATGTTAATGTTAAGATTCAATGGCATCACTGAGCATATCTACATCTGCTTCTGTATACATAAGGACCTGTGGCTTTTAAACGTAATGTGAATCAGCTCAGACTCACTGATTGAGAAAAGCAAAAAGGTATCTCATGACGATTATGATGGTGCGGGGAAGAGTCACGATGATCTGCTGGATGTGATGCGCCCTCTCAGCTCCAGATTCCAGCTCTGAAACACAAGGGACAGACAAGTGTAACAACAGCAGTCTGAAATGCAATAAACAAGAGACAAGCACAGCTTTAAACCTTTATATGCTGTGAATGGGCACTGATCCTAAACCAACACTGTCCGCTGAAATACAATAGAAAACAGACCCTCGCTAGAAAAATTGATCAAAGCGACCAAAAGCAGAATGAAGAGAAGATTCTGAAGGCTGTTATCTGACACTTTAATAGATGGCCCCCCTCCCGCCTTTCAGCAGACTCTGAGGGAACACTGAGTGATCAAACTATCGCTGTAGAAACAGCAGGGAAATGATTCTGTGGTGAACCTGCACATGGCAGCCTGATGTGGCCCACACTCTCCTATTCCAACTGGGTCTCTCCGTTAAATAATATCAGTCAGAGAGCTCTGGTGGTAAGATTGCTTCCATGTGCCGCTCTGCATGCCTTTCTCCTCTTCAGTAAAAGCCTCTAACAGAGTGCAAGGTGTGTTTTTCTCCTTTCCTATTAGACCAGTCCACTCACTCAGACTGTGATGGCTTTGAACGCTTTCTGCTGTGCGTGACTCACTGATTGTGGAGATAAAATCCAGGAAACGCTCCTTTGGGAAGAGGGGGTTCTCTAATCCCCTGAAGTACAGCTTCAGCACCCCTGCCACTGAGTTGATATCATGCTCGTTCTGGTCATCAATCAAGGGATCTTCACCTGATTAGGAAGAATACGAGTGCTTTTTAAAAGGGGACATCTGATGAGCTGAAAATGTGGTTTGTTCTGTTTAAGCATTTCACACAGGAAAATCGGAGGATCAGAGTGCCATCTGCCTTTGACTCACCTCTCTCAAAAGAGTTTTTAATATCGTTGACTTCCACCTGTGATCCTGGCACGCGAAATATGCCCTGCTGCTGCAAGCCTGCAAGAAATACAAGCCAGAATTTGGAGATTTAGAGTTACGCTAGCTACCACAATCTCCAGACTCCAATGCCAGCTTCATGAAAGCCCATTGGAAACACATAACACAGAGCAGGAAATGTAATCTGGTAATAAAAGGGAGATGCGTATTTTTCCATGAGAGGGCCCCTCAGTGAGGCTGCAGCATATGGTTCCAGTTAGAGGGCTCCTAATCAGTTTTCTGCAGTTTCATTAGGTCCAGATCCAGGGGAAAAGCCTGCAGGCTACAGCAATGAGCTGAAGACAGATGTGAAGGTAGACAGGGAGGAGTTATAGGGAGAGTTGGGGAGGGAAGGGGGGTGACTTTACTGACTAAACAAAGACCAATGGGACTTTCAAAACTCTCTGTGTGTGATCTATTGTTATGTGCTTGTCAGATCATTGGCAGGCAGCTGAGCACCTCAGAGACCGAGGTCGAGAGCAGAGCAGGTCAGACTCTGTACTTGCAGCTATTTGTGGAAACCGATTGCCTCGTCCAATAGCTGCTGTCACCTCTGAGGCTGGAAGGTTTTATCAAATAACTCCAAAGTTCACTTTCTTTTTCTGCCCTTTGACTCAGAAGAAGAAATGGCAGCAACACGATGACAGACTCACCATACAGATTGATGTATCTGATACAGCTTTCGACAACGAGCGGGATTGGTTGACCTGAATCCTGAAATGAAATGACATGAAATATAAATAAATACCAGACAAGGCAAGAAAAAATAATTGTAACAAATAACACATCTAGTTATTTTTAGTTATTTTCATAATTCTCTATGTAATCATTATCCTGCTCAGGTATAAAACATACCTTTTTCTTACAGTATGTTTTCTTAGCAAATCCTCTGTTGTAGTTCATATTAATTAAAAATAAGCAAGACAGAAGACAAAGGCTCTATTTCACCACAACAACACTAAATGCCTCTTAAACATTTATTAAGCAAATCTAATTAGCAGTTTGAAACAAACAATAAAAGGACACATAAGGCAAGTCTGTTGTTAATAACCTGATGTCGCAGAAAGCAAACAGTTGTTGAAACTAGCAGCAAGCAAGTGTTGCTTTAGCAGTAATCGGTATATTTTTACAATTAGTCTAAAGCAGTGGTTCTCAAACTTCGTCTGGCATGCCCCCCTTCAAAGGCTGAAAAAAGTTCACTCACCCCCACCCCAAAAGTTTCATCAATTATTTTTAATGACCAGGGAAGGTACTTATAAAAAAGGCAGAATTTTCCAAATCCATGTTAAATTATGATAAGAAAGAAATGAGTAATATAGCTCTCATTACATGCACATGCAGTTGAAGTCCTTCAGTGATTATGCAAAAAGTTTGAAGTTACTAGTGGTGCCTTTACCACAGTTTGAGGACCCCTGGTGTTTAGGTTTTAATGCCATTGTGCCCTGATCTATGGTCTCTAATGACAGAGGTACCTGAATGCGGGTTCGGGCATTCCTTCTTCCTCTGGGACAGAAAGCAGCAAAGCACAGAGCAGCAGAGGAAGAGAGGGCAGAAGAAGCACAAAGTTAGAAAAGCTCAAATGATGAATGACCCCTCTGGAGGTTAAAGAAGGCTAAGCACGGGGACCGGTGATAGGAGAGCTACAGAGAGTCGGGGGTTTGGGTGCAGTAAGAGATGAAGCAGACCCACTGCTGTCTCCTGCCTCTCAGCACTCTACAGAGTGACTGGGTTTAGAAATAAAGCCAAAGATGGTAGATTGTTCTGGAGGGGAATGAAGAGACAGCTGACTGCTGCTCTGTCTGCACTGTCAGAGCCGCAGAAGGGAGGAGGAGGAGGATTAGAGGTTAAACAGAGGCGTTATATCATGATCAAGGGCAGCTGGAAGAGGGAGGAACAGAAGGCCAAAGTGAGGAAGAGGATGAGTGTGAAGGCTCTAGACACCTTCCCCTCCTGCCCCCACAGGGGCAGCTCTGTTATACACCACCACCACCACCACCACAGGGTACCTTGATGAAGGTCTCCATATTGCCGTTAAACAGCTTATGGTTATACATGGAGCGAGGCCTAGGCTTCCGCATTTTCTGTGGTTTAGGGGGAAGAGTGGGGGGTCTGGGAAATGTTGGACAGAGGGAACAAAAACAACATATTTTGTCAAAACTGTAAAACCAAACTGTAAAACAAACCAAAATTTAAAAGCAAATATGAAAAGAAAAACCCAAATTTTTCTCTGTTTAAGTAAAAGGTGAATAAAAGAGATTAATCTTTTTAAAGTTGAACAAGTCCCTGAGTAAATTGTCCAAAGGAAGGTATTTTATCATGAGAGCTGGCCTTTTAATAACTACTGAGGGTTTTGTGGTACAAAAATCTGGGTTTGGATCTTTATCATAACACTTCTTGACTCAATAAAACAAAGGAAAGAGCAATGAACATTATTAACAAGGCCAATAAAATCAAACCCAGCTGTTCATATGTCAGACACAAAGGTTTAGTATTAAACAGCAATTCAAGTAAATTATAAATTAATACATGTTTTAGCTCATGTAATTTTTTTCACTGGAAATGCAATACATGCCTCTGACATCATTTTATGAATAATATATGTCAAAATGGAGAAAACATGTACATGCATGTGTTTAACTCTCACGAACACAAAGAAACATGCAAGGAAAACTTATTTTGACATGTTCAGCAAGATGCAAAGAAAACTAAAAGTTAGTTTAATATTTATGAAAGATACCACAATAAAACTGCCCAGTGTCACGCCAAAGCCTGTAATAGACCCATGATTTTACTACAGGAAAGTGTGTTAGCGTGACAGGTTGCTCTATCTAGGAGCAAGAAAGAGTATATGCCTATTAAGGTTCAGTACCATCAGGGGGCGATAAGAATGGGTGCAGAGGATGAATATAGTCTAAGTGGCATGAAAGTATGTATACTTGAGGTCAGGACAGAGTGCTGGGTCACTCACTACACTCACACAGCAGACTAGGGTTGGATTTTTGGATACAGCCAAAAGTAAAAGCTTATAGTTGTTTTTTACACAATATGCAGTATCTGCCACTAGAGGGCCCTCTAGCAAAACAATGAACACAAAAGACGTATTTTAATGACATTGTGATCATGGGTTTGACTATTTCATGAATTCATAGCCAACACTGCGAATAAAAATCAATCGGACTGACCAAGAAATGTTCACAGACGAGGTGATGAATTAAAGTTTTATTCAAGTTACGTTATGTTTTGTTTGAGGACTTCCCTCCTGAGTTTGAGTTTGAAAATTGTTGGAAACATTTGGAATCATGTAAGTACACACCTCAGATGGTCATTCGTCACTGTTTAAATGTAACAATGTAACCTATCTTGAGCCTTGCCCTCACCCGGTATTTGTTTTCCACCAACCAAACTGCAACCTGAAATAGTTCTCAGCGTATTATTGTGAAAGTCTTACCTGATGTTGCATAATCATTAGTGCTAATTTGACCACAGAATGAGAACATGTTGCTTTGACCTGTAGGCGAGGTAACCCATCATACTGGGACTGTGAACCAGTAGGTTTAATTGCAGGCTGTGGCGTGATATGGGTTTGAAATGCAAAAATGTTTTATGTGTAACTGCAAAACCATGACCATCCTTGCTAATGAGCTTTAGTTTAGACACAGATTCATACAATGAAGTCAAATATAACAAAAACATGCATGTTTCAATACTCATGTTGTATTTTTAACTGAAAATGGTAAGAGAGGATGTTTCATGGCTGAAAGACAGTAATCTCTAAGGACCTCATACCTTGTGGTTCCACACTCAGCTCGTTCCCCTGTAGAAAAACAAAACACAAGAGGGACATGTTATAACATTGTGGTACATATTATACGGACTCCAGCGTCCATCGTCACTGAGGGGTTTGATGAGGGACAACATGACCATTGAGACAGCGATGAATGGAGCAGTGCTAACACCATTCACTGGACAAAGCAGTCCATGCTGAAACCTCAGGGGACCCAGAGGACCCTGTGGGGTTATAGACCTCCTCTCAGAGCAAAGAAAAGGGGGGAGGTGGCTGCAGTGTGTATATGTTGGGGAGAGAGGGGCAATCTCTGTGCTGGTTCACTGAGCCTTTTGTTAAGTGTTTCCAACAACACACGCACATGTTATAGGCACATACACTGAGCATTTTGAAAGAAAACACACTCAAAATCATCCATAGCATGACACACATCCTTAAAACAGAATACAAGAGCTGGGTCAGTTCTTTATGGACTTAAAGTGAGAGCATATCTGTGTTTGTGACTGGATTATCAATTGGAATGGAGTCCATGTAGGGAAAAAAAATGCAACAATAGCACCAAAGCATTCCAAAATTATTTCTTTACCCCAGCTAACAATAGACAGAGAAGAGCAAAGGCTAAGTCATTTCTCAACACATCATTCTGGCAGATGGGACAAGGTCTCCGGAGCATTCATGTGAAGAAACAACAGCACATTTCCCAGACATCATTCCTGTGAGTTATAGCCCCGTCTACCTCTGACCAACCAACCTCAAAATTACACCCAGTTTCTCAGGCATGAGCACAAACGTCTAAGTTAATTTTCCCCCAATTTTCATATCCAAAATTGCAAGAAACTCTAAGTAATAGTAAGATATGTGTTCTGTAAATATTAAAGGTGAAAATTACAAATCCACTTCACTGAACAAAGGGGGACTGGTGAATCCTTCTCTGGGAAACAAGAGCTGGCAGATATCCTTGCACCATCTTGTCTGGCGCCAACGCTTGACATTGTGTTTTTATTAATACATGCAGCAAGATGTAAACGCCATGTGGCACTCACCAGTCTCATCTTGTTCCCCTCTGTCATGCTCGCAAACAACCACGCAGACACACAGGCACGCCACTTTGGGTGTGAAGCAACGAGTTAATGAGCGCAACGCAGCCCTGATTGATCACTTGAATAATTAAACACGGGTGGTACCTGGAGACGCCATATGCCCTGTTCCTGCACTCTTTCAGCTGCTCCTCCGTGGACATGCAAACAGATCTGTCCAGAGACTGATCTGATCTGATCTGAACTATAATGTGAGTGTTTATGGCTGCAAAAGCATGCTGTTTGCATCAGAGCTCAGAGGAATTCACAAGGACTTCTTGAGGTCCTGAAAGCTTGAGGGAGTGAAATGGATTGATCATTAAAGCTGTAATTAATGAATAGATTAATCCAAGTAATAAAATATAAAAATATGCATGTGTGTTGCAAGGCCTCAGCTGTCTGCGCCTGATGCTCTTTCCTATTAGGTGAACCGGGTGATGCAGGAGCAGCTGCAGAAACGGGCCCTGGTTTGGTCCTGCTGATTGATTGGGCGTAAAGTGTTCACGGCTGAGGTGACAAGGGGACCCCTGGGGAAGGGAGGGGCCGAGGGAAGCCTTTCCCTTACAGCCTGAAAACGGAAACCCACCCTGCAGCTATACCATGTAGAGCCTAACCGGATAATGTTTTTTTCCCAATGGAGATAAGTAGAAAGGGGAATGGATCGCTGAAAGTAGCTGTGTTCTGCTTTTCGTGGGATAGTTTTCCATTTGAATAATAACTCTCATTTCCTCTTTTTCCTTCCTGCTTCCCATGTCTCTATTGCCTCCTATGCCTCATTCCCCCCTGCTTATTAGATAAGTCCTGCACCCTGTGCCTCTGAAGGCAGCAATTTTACAGACTTGAGTTGGGAGTATGTGGGTCACAATGACAGGGTGAAGCACTGGGTTCAGACAGATGAAAAGAAAAAGACTCCTTACCTTCACCCAGCGTCTGCTTCAGTAAGTCATGCTTGGCCTGCAGCTTAATGATGAGGTTGCTGCCATTCAGGTACTCCTTAAATTTCTAGACAGGAAAAGATGAAGGCAACAATGAGTGAGCAGCAGCACTAATCCAGTGAAACAGGAGCCCAGTGCAACAATTCAGCCACGCTCCAATCAGCATAAATTCAATCTGTCCTGGTTTATATTCAATCTGTCCTGGTTTTAATTTAATTTCTTTATTCAGAGCGGGTGGGAATGATGATTGATGGCTTGATTTTGAAAAGAAGTGCAAAAGCTACAGTTCATAACAGAGTGGCGGCCAGTAACGCTTTGGACTGAAGGATGGATCAAAATCGACGTGAATTTACCGAGAAGTAGAACATCTCAGTCTCCTGTTGGTTCGCTCTCCTCTTGGCCACGTTCAGCTTGCTCATGTAGGACTCGGAGGCCACAGACTTAATGGATTCAGTGGAGCGGCTGTGTTGGAAGGCATCCGACACGTCAAAGTCCTCCACCGTCAGCATGTCCTGCAGCGTTTGCATGGTGGCGTCCAAGGTCTTTCTCACCTGCACAGATGGGGAAATTATAGCAAGGAAAGACAAAGACAAATGAAGCCTCATGTCTTACTCAGTCTTTGTAATATTTCCTTTTTTATCAGAGTAAAGACTTTTTTTCCAAGCTTTGATGGAGACAAAGAGGATTATGACATTTTCAAGGGCAAGAATGAAGGATTTACAACACTGGAGTATTTACATCAAAGACAAATTGACCCCTGAACAATAAAGGACCTTGGATTACTTTGAAAAGACACCAAATAGCAGCCAAATGTCAGTCCAGAGCAACCTGCAGGTGATGCATACATCAGACCAAGACATGACAATGAATAGAGTCTGGCAAAGACACAAATTGTATGTGAAATTACTGAAGGAGGCTTTTTGTAAAAGGCTGAGATTGATAAAGCCCATTTCCAGTGATGGCATGGCTCGTCCATTATCCTTCGGAGCACAAGACACAGGGAGACAGGGACGAGGCAGAGCCATCGACATAAGAGAGGATAACAGCCCCGCTTATTACCACCTCCATTTGCACCCCTGTGTGTTTGGTTCCTAATGAGAAAGTTCCCTCTATATCACACAATAGACAGTTTCATATATAGCTTCATAGAAAACACAACATTGGCGCTGTGACAATCTAAATATATTCTTGGCTCCCACAGAGCAAGGGTCATTGGAGGGTAATTGCAATGAGAACAGATGGTGATGTGGCCCTCCTCCTTGGCTCTGGGGAACATGAGACGGGGGGGGCTTTCTGTTTTGGGGGTAGTGGAGCTGAAGGTTGTGGCTGGACAGACAAGACGCCATCATAAATCCTCACCTCCTCGTTCTCAATCTTTAGGGTGGCTAAGCGAGACTGCAGCTGGTGGTAGCGCATCAGGAGTTCAGTCTGGACGGGCTGCTGTGCGCTCACCTGGCACACCTGAGGAGGAGGTTAGAACAGACGAAACAGATTAATCTGAAGTTTTACAAGCTACTTTTGTCCGAGTTATGTGATAAACAAATCTAGGATGGATGAGAGCGGCATTTAAAGCGTCTCACCTCATCTCCCATGTGGGGCAGGTACTCAAAGCGCATTGGAGGGCAGAACACCTGGTTATGCATATCCATGATCTTGTGCTTGTCGCTGCGGGAGTCCAGGTTGTCCACTGCATTCTCTATGATGTCCAGCCCTTCGTGGCGTGATGTCTCCAAGTTGTACTCAGCAGATAAGTAGGTCCTAAAGGTGCGAGCCAAGCTAGCATGGTAGCCAAGGTCACAGCACTGCGGAGACAAAATATATGATGAGCAACCAAGACAACACTTAAATAATGGGAATAGATGGGATGGATAAGTGGAAACTTGGAAAATGCTTTCTGTTTTCTTAAAGAAAAAGCAAATAACTTAGCTGTTTTTCATTTCTGACCACACCCAGCATCACTGGTGGGTGTGGTCCTACGTATGGTCTGTTGCACCTGCAAATATGCCCAACAGTGACATCATGGCGTGCTGACCACATACTGAAGTACATGTCACTGAAGCATGTGGTAACTTACGCCACTGAAAACTAGCAAAAAGCTAGCAAAAAGTTTTCATATGGTGTCATGATAATTATTTTGTAGAAGCAGGGATGATAGTGTTTTATTAGGTTTAGAGAGAGGGGTCCTACTGACATTACACTAGGGGGTGCTGTTTTTGTTGTGGCTCTAAATAATTAAGGCCTCTACTGAGCTTTATCTGGAGAATGGGAAGAAGAAGACAGAATGTGGTCCATGTTTGATCTGAAGAGGCGAAAATAAAGGACACCAAACTGCAACCAATGCACAGACAAAAGATTCTGAACCTGACTTTTGATTCAGCAAGTTACAAGCTGTAACCATTTAATGGTTTTAAACTGAAAGACAACATTTAAATGTAGGATGGTTGACTGGACAGACAAAGCTGTGGGGTGAGCTGGTAACAGCTGGCAATCACTAGTCCCGAGGAAGCGAGAGAGTGACCAGACTAAGCTTGGGAGTTATCTATACACAGCCCCTCTGATCGGGAGGATGATGACTTGGTCACACATTTCAGGCACTAGCTTACACACTTGCTCGCCTTAGGGTTAGTAATAGTCACTATCCAAGGTTTGCATAGCAACAAAACAGCTGTGAAGTCAATATTTAAACTTATCAGCGAATATGTTAAAAAAAATCCCACAAATTTATAATGAGGTGTGTTAGCTTGAGCACCTTTCATCATGTACAGACCACTTTAATGCACTAAATCCCAAATTACTTCCTGCTACAGGTTACCTGACAAAAATAGAAGTAGAGTTCACAGAATTACAGGAGCTGGCACAGTAGGACGCGGGGGATAATTACAGAGGCTTATCACGCAGAATGAATGTATGAAGTAACCTAATTAGACATGGGATGGTGGTGAGGAGGTTTAGAGGGAGCTTGAGGGGACTGACATCTCCGTGCATCACTAAGTAAACTGTCTTTAGCGGTCTTTAGCACGGAGGAAGTAGGCTCTCTACACCGATGCACAGGCCTCATTTCACCACTCAGTCAATGCAGCCCAGTGGACTCAAGACTGAAGGGAGAAATTAGCCTCTTTATGAACACACACACCGAGTGAGATCTCATTCATATCTGCAGAAGCAGGAGAAGCAGATCATCAAAACAGATTTTACATATTCCTTCATCTAAATACTGTCAACCACTTCATATTCTCATCTTTCTCATTAGAGCTGCTGAAACATACTGTAAGTTTATATGTAGTGCATATAGAGAATGTTAATATTTGCACATATTTCCCATTTAATTCATATACCATTTATCCAATTTGAATTACGTTATATTCTTAATTTTTTTGCATTTAAAATTTAAATTTTGTTTTATTTAAGTCTACTCCAATTATTTTACCTCCAGCAATAATACCTCATACATTCAGTCACATGTAAGCACCAAAATCTGCACATCTGCAACCACATACTTGAATCTTGATTGATTTTTTTTTCTGTTTGCTCTCACTAAAAAAATCCCTATGGATTAACCATTTATAGCTTATTCCTCAAATTCCCCCTTAAATATTTTATCACGCTGACACCACAGACCAACCTCACTCATCACAGCATTCATCACTTCCTGGCAGAGCGATGGTAGAATACACTCAAAATGCTGCTCAGGATTACACTTCAACAGTTTCAAGTCACTGATGCTGACAGAGCCGACTTCTGGCTGCGTGAACGTCTGGTTTGATGTGTGGTGCCCAGTTACTCTGACATGACAAATGGACCCTTTTTGCTCCTCTGCCCCACTCGAAGCAGCCAAACCGGTCTTGTTCACAATCCAATTCCCTGCAGCTCAGCAGGATTCGGGCTGCCGTGAACTTCTCAGTTAAAGAGCCCGGATCCATCAAAGCTGCCCGGCAAAGAGGCAGGGGGAGCTGTAAATCAATTCTCAGTGTGTCCAGCAACCACAAACATATCACTGTCTATTAGCAAAGATGTGCTGCTCCTTTTCAACTGCAATTATTTAAATTTGCAAGTAGTTTTTATTATTTTAAAGAAACCTCACTTGTCATGCCTGACCTGGAAAATGTGCATCCATCACCGTGGCTAATGTAGTTCCGTATGGTGGTCAAGCCTCAAGCAAAAATGTGACAACCAGGCGGATAGCAAACAGACAAGAATGAGGTATAAAGACAGAATGACAGCTTAAGCTCTGCAATAGAGATCTGACCTTGATATTTACATTTTTTGTTTGGTATGAGGAGCCATAGAGCTCACATTCACTGCCATCTGTCGTGTAAACTCTGCGACACGAAACCTCCATTACAAAGAATGACTGTATGGTTTTTAATCATCAACAGTGAATGCGAAAAAAACAAAATGACTGAAAACAGTACACAACATTATAAAACACACTGCAAGACAACAAACAGAATATTGTTTTGGAAAGATAACTTGCAAGCACGACTCCCTTATCAACACAGCACAGACTACAGTACTGCAGAAAATTATGTTGTCATTTAAAACTTCACTGGAAAACCTGAAGAAAGGCTTTCGGATGGAGAGAATTACATTCTGTACAGCTCTGTTAGTTGCTTAGTTAAAAATTAAAGCCCTCAATGAAATTAAGAGCTCCAAAGGAAATCATTTTTCAGGGAACAAATTGAAAAAAATTAAATCAAAGTGGGTGGCCATTGTTGTTGGCTGAGAGTGCGTTGCATCATAGTGGAGCTGGAAGAATGACAATGAGATTAGAAAGCAAATAATGTACTACACTGGAGGAGGGAGCTGTGTGCGAGTGTGTGTATGTGTAGAATAAATACAGAAGATTTCCAGTGATCATGTCTGAAATGTCTCATAAAGGCTTCTTCATTTTAACATTGGTCTGTTTGTCTGCAGGGAGACTGGAAGCAGGTCACCGGGGGCTGAGAGCCCAGTGCAAACCACATTAACCACATTCATGCCTGAATAATAAGAGCCTCTGCTCACCCGCTGACTTTGACCACCTTCCAACCATTAGTGGTTGGCTAAACAAAATCACACTTTTAAACTCTGGTAATCAGAGTTTCCTGCAGTGCTACTGGCTCATCATCTGAACAAAAGTGACTGTATATTGGAGTACAGGGTGTGGGTTCTCTGGACACACAAAAACAAGGATAATTATACCTGATTATTATTCATTGATCTCAATTTTTTTACACACAAAAAGCTTGCTTAGTCAGAGCTTGAGAGGCTGCTTAGTCTTCTCTGACCCATGGAGGGAGAGACAATAGAAGGACAGACGGTAGAGGGAGTGTGAGTGTGTGTCTTGGGTCGTGTTTTTTTACTTGCTGACAGATAGAGGCAGACAATCGCAAGGACATGCTGTGTTTGTCGCGGCAAATTTCCCAAAAGCTTCATTAACAAGAACAAATGAGTGAGGACAAGGAGAGCGGGAGATTGAGCAGAAGCCATTCTGTCAACAATGACAGAGTCCCTTGAAATCCTCCGTCAAAAAAACATCCTTCTGTAGCAGCGTGATTCTTCAGATCGCTGCACTAATATTCATGTCAACGGCAGGCGGTCACCCGCATATCGGTGTTAAGTTTGCTGTGCAGAAATTATTAACAAAACGTTCCATATAAAATGATTGCAAATACATTTAATGGGGCCAACGGAGCAGCATGAAAACAAACAGCTAACAGGCTGAGAGTGAAGGAGATACACAGGAACAGATGGTGAGAAAAGCGACAGTGCTGCAAAGTTAAATCAACATCAGAAATCCCAGCTCAGAGATGTAAACAAACACATGTGCTTCGTGCATACTTACATCAATCATATCAGAGACGTCATGGATGTAATATTTTGCCACAACTGCATTTGTTGCTGCCAGGTTCAACAAATAGTCATTCCGGGCTTTCGTGCATTTCAGCTTATTCTCTGAGTACTTGGCTTGCCTCTGGGGAGGAGAGAAGAGACAGAGCAGATGAAGGGAAAAACCATCAGTGCAGGAAAAAAAAAATCAAGCAGTGGGGAGGGTTTGAGTGTGTGCTCAGGCAGCTGCAGCTTCGGGACCATAAGACAGGTAGAGATGGCAGGGAAAGTTTGGAGAAAAAGGCTCGGGAGAAGCTGCCTCTAGATAGTAACGTGTTAAGTGCCACAGCCACAGCATTTACTCATTATTCTGTCTCTCAACACTTAAGTAGCAGAGGCTGCAGAGCGTGGAGGCTGACAAAGAAGCACTTAAAGAGGCCCTGACTTTATAAGCTGCATGGTTTCAAAACATGTTTATTTTATATTTATATATATGCATGTGTATGAAGTGTTTAACAGCTTCGAAAAAATGTAATATTAAAAGAATAGTTTGACATACTGGAAAAAAAGGCTTATGTGTTTCTTTATAGAAAAGTTAAGTGGGAAGGCTGAAAACATTTGTCTCTACAGTAAATATGAGGCAGGAGCCTGCAGCTGGTTAGCTTAACTTAGCATAAATAAAGCATCAAGCTTGGCTTTTTCCAAAGGGAACAAAAAACGCCTACAAACCGCCTCCAAAACTTATTAGCATATAATAACATTTTTTCTAATTGTTAAAAAAAAATATGAAGCTTATAAACAACAAGCGGAAAGATTCTGTTACCTTTGGAAGAGCCAGGCTAACCTTTTTCCCCTGTTCCCAGTCTTTTATGCTAAGCTATGCTAACTCCTGGCTTCATATTATTTGAATGTACAGAAATGAAAGTGGTTTGAGCTTCTTATTTAAATCTCTGCAAGAAAGTGAATTAATGTTTATTTTTCTCAAAATGTCAAACTATTCCTTAAAACAATAATAATTATATAGCTTGAAAGTAAAAAACAGGCTACATATCAGCGGTCTGGATGGTCTCTGTGTTTAGTCATATTGAACTTAAACGGTTGAGCTGTGTGTTCTTAACTCCGGTGTAACTTCAGATAAATACGTGCAAATGTAGTTTGCAATAAAAAACAACAGTATTTTTCCATTCAGTGACATTTGTTCTAAATAAAACAAAAAATGATTTGAAAACTTGTGCTTAACAGTATTGAGAAAGTCATTTTTACTTGAGCAACACAACGATTCAGATGCCAAACAGAAAAGCTGTTAGAAATACAACAAGCACATTATAATTCTGCAGCAGGCACATCTTGCTCATTATTTAACTACTTGTTTGTGCATTTTGCTATATATGAACATTTTACTCCCAGTTTCACAAAACCATTCTGATGCAAATTACAGCAGTGGGTTAGAGGAAAACAGATTAACTTTTATTTCTTCCTCATCCTCCTCCAATTCTGTTTGCAGGAAGAGTAATGAGACAAAAGCTCACAAACAAGACAAGCAAAGGGAAAAGAAGAATATTCATTGCCACGCTGTGTTATAAATAGTGTTCGGTTCCCAAGCCAAGCAGCGCCTCTGAGGAGAGCAGCCTGAGGAGGGAGAAACGCTGTCGTCCTGACAGCCCTTTTGATTTCCTGCACCTGAGAGATAACTGGAGTTTCATCTGCATACAGAAATTGTAGCAGAAATTGTAGCAGAAATTGTAGCAGAAGCTCTAGAATAAGAAATGAATGGCTGAATCTATCGTACAGAGTGCTCCGTAGACGCACCCCACACTGCTGGCAGAGGAGACTTTACACAGACTAGAAATCTGCACACGATGGAAAGAGGGTTGGATTATTGGCAGCAGAGTTACTGCTGTTTGCTCAGTGCATGTCTGGCTGCAGACCTGCTGTGTTTCTCCTGAGAGCCTCTGACATTATCATATTGCCTGCTGGCTGGACTATCTCTCTCCTACTCCCTCCAGGTAAACTCAACCTACAGAGCAAGTTCTGCTTTTGATTCTTCAACCCTCCTCATTCATCTTTGAGGAGAGGCTGCTCAACCTGATTAACTGATCATTTTGGTCACCAGGGTCAATAGAAACCATCTGTGAACATTGAATTTGCATGTTATCATCCTTTAAGTCAACATGTCGATATACTTTACACATCCAGCAGACATGAAGCAGCATTAACTTGAATTCATAGTCCAGTTTCTGGCCACCTGGTGAATGCAAGTCTAACATTCACTCTGCTTTCCGTTTTGATCTTGATCTTTATTAAATCTAAAATATCTCACTCCAGCTGCTAATGTGCTACTTGGGCGAAGTGCAGATGGTGCACGGTGGATATATAAAAAGACCTGCCGCCTGCTGTGACTGTATGAGAGTGTGAGACTGAAGACCAAAGGAATTAGCTTAAAGGAATTACAAAGTTCTGTAAAGCTGAGAGGAACTGCGATTTAGGTGATAGTTATATGTGGGTTTCACACTGTGAGTAACCTCTTTCACATTGCACATAGTAACAAATTCACAGTTGTTTTAAAATATTAATTATAGCAGCTTTAAATGTCTTACCCTGCCTAAATACTCAATTAATAACCATGGAGTCATAGCAAAACAAGCTGAGTGGCGTCATATCTATAGCGCATACAATCACTACATCATCAGTTCTTCGTCGTACTCACCTTCTCTTTCATCTTCTCTATTTTCCTGACGAAGCTGCGTCTTGGTTGGCGGTCCTCATGGCGCAGGAGGTTCACGTTGAGATCTCCCGACTTGCTGAACTGCTTCTCCTCCTGCTTCTCAGCGTCCTTCAGCTTGCTCTCTGCACTGATGCTCTCAGTGTGGTACATGTGGTATGTTTTCATCACCTGCCGCAGGAGCAAGACAAAAAAAAAACTACAGATTGACCCAGACTTTTTAACAAGAGGGAGAGGAGGATGAAAGAGAAGAAGATGTAGAATATGAAGAAAAGGAAGAGGAGAGGAACAACAACAAAATCAATAACACAACAGGAATCCTAAGGCACAGAACAAAGTTCAAGCCCACCATTAGCAACAGTTCCTGAAATGTGTTGAACTGTTCATTTTTATGAAATCAGAGCTGCAATCACAAGCATATTGATAGTTTTACTCATTTTTCAAGCAAAATTTTTTAAAAACAACAAGATAAAAAGAAAAGATTATATTTTTTTTCAGTCCTTGGTCTCATTTCCTTCCAAAATCTGGTTTAATTTGAGCGTTTTCGTGACAGTCTGGTGGATCGATTTGGATGTCAATGCAGCACTAACACAGATGTCACTACATGTGGAATATTTTGAGTGAATCCAGGGGCCCTGAGGGTTGTGTTTGTGGTTAAGTCTTGGCTGTCAAATCTTGAGCTCGCCCCCCTCATCCCCTCCTCAATGTGGCTTTCCTGCATTCTACATCATTTTTCTACAGTAACTCTTCATCACTGCAGGCTCGTTCAGCTCTTTTGTAGAGCAGAGTGACGGCATTGTTTTCTGTGTTCTCAGCAGTTACCTCTTCACTTTGATCTCCACTCAGACGCTCAGACAACCTGCATCCCTCTTTAACATGGTGAAGACATGACGGCAGTGACAGAAAACCCTCGTTAGACGAGACAGGAGCATCCTGAGTCTCTCTTAATTCATCCCACATGCTCATTGAGAGAGTCCCACCTCTTGAGAGCTAGTTCTTTAGCCTCGTAAAGGAACGTCCAGATGTGAACAGCGTCTTCAAACGTCTCAAGCATTCAGAATTGTCAATGAACACCTCAGGATGTTTGGCAGTCAGCATAAACAGTAATTTATTTGTTTCCTGAGACCAATGCTCACTTTGTGCTAAACTTGAGCAGCAGGATTCCTTTTATCTCCATGAGAGGTACTCATCAAAATAACATGTTTGCCTTCAGGTCACCTGCAACTATAATCTTCCACTGACCTCCAACCCTGTGATAGTAATATTTACCAGTGCTGCCACTTAAGGAGGCTCTACTTATTCCTCCCTCTGAGCTGGAATAAAAACAACTTCTATCCAGACAGTCTTAGACAACTGTAGAGCTTTGAGGCAAACACCTGAGAGTTAAACAAATACGCTGAAAAAGCCACTAGTCTATTTTCAGAGTGACAAAGCTCAACATCAATGTAGCTACTCTGAGACGAGAGAAACTAGGCTACCGTTATGTTGCTCCCCAGGCTGTCAAAGAGTTTCTTTAAAAAAAAAAAAAAAAATCTGAAAAAGTGCGAGTTCCCAACCAACTTTGTACCATCTGAGCACAGGACCTGCAGCTAAAGACATGAAGTAATTTGCAGGAAGACTGAGCTTCAGCTGTGTCCACAGGAGGTGTGTGTGTGTATAGCTGAGTCCTCTGACGCCGGCCTCAGGCTTTTTAACTCCTGAGCAGCATCTCTGAGCCGGTGAGAGGAACCCAACAATGAGAGGATGACCGCAGGTTTTCACAATAATTTCATAATGAGTGCACAGCCAGAAGTGTGCATTAAGTCTGTATTACATTCTAGGCTCTTTACTAGTCACAACATCCCTGATTTAATTCAACATTTACTGCCCTTCATCCCCTGAATGTCTCTCCTAAAGATGATCTACTCTCTGGCAACTGAAATCTCTAGTACATTGAGTCATAAAGGGGCTTGTGGGGATATCAGGCTTAAATATAACTGAGGAAAAAAGTTTTTCATGACATAATCAATGGATATGGTTTGGATGAGGCTTTAGCAAGTAAATAAACCGTGAGTAGAATAAAAACTCTATCTAGAAAGTATGATAACAAGAGGCAGAACCCAGATTTTATTATAGCAATAACCAACTGTCAAATATAAACATAACAAAGGCAAACAACTGGATTAAATACGAGACTCCTTTAACTGGAAAAAAAGCAATATTATGGCTATTTTCAGGAAGGATAAAACAGACCAACTATGCACTGAAAATACCAGAATCAAGTCTTTTAAAATATAAAGTGTTATTAGTTAATTTTTAATAAGTTGTTTTTAACCCAAATATGCAGCAGCTATGTGTTTTGATATTTCTATCCCAGCACAAACTTGGTGTGAGTAAATGAATACTGCTGAGAAAACAGTGAATGAATGACTATAATTAAATGAATGAATGACTGCAGCAGCCTTACCATAACCTTGACACAGATATTTTCATTGTTTAACTAAAGACTCATCGTGTGTGAGACTGAAAAGGCGACATCACACACAAGGTGGCAGATCAGACAGATAAGATAAGCTGAAGCTTTATTGATCTCAGTGGGGATATTAAGACCCTGTCACAGGAAATTAAAACAGGTTCCATCAAAGAAAACTGGATTTCACAGAGATATGTCGCTGGACGAAGTGACTGGCTCTTAATACAGTCTGGCTTTTGGTCTCTCAGGTTTAGCGTTTATGACAAGCCACAGACGACCGGATCTCTGCTCTCACTAATACTCCTGCTGCAGCATCACACTTTTAACAATATTTGGACAAAAGGCTCACCGTCTTACATCTCAGCGAGCGGCCACGGCTCCAAATAGGATTTCACACTTTTCACACAATATTTGTTTTGTTGGCAGCAGGTGAAAACTGTTAGACAAAACCACACGGCAATCACTGTGTGGCCACACTACTGATTTAGTTATTTCTGTACAACTAAATACTAATGAGGATGCAGCCATGAAAAGTTTATTTTCCTTCGATGGACAAAGCCGCTGCTGCATGAGGGTCAAACGTCTACGCCTGCATGTGCACCGTCACACATTTTATGATGAAAAAAAGTAAGAATTCTTGCAAAGAGTAACCAAAACAGGGAATTCCCTTTAAGAGTCTTTCTTTTTCAATAATTAGAGTGAGAAATGAACTATTAAGTGTGAAAACATGTTCGTATTATTGATTTTCAGGACACTTGCTTGTTTTTTTAGGAAGTGATGCTTTTGTCATGTGGCAGCAACACATTTTCCCTCCTTAGCTGTGAAGTTTCACACGACTCCCACAATCCTTTTCTCTATATTTAGAGGGAACTAGGCTATACGTCAACATCTGAATTTTAAATTTTCAGCCAGACTGCAGCTGAAGCCAAGTGGAGCGCAAGAGGAGGGACCATCTGAGTTTCATTATGCTGCTGGAGAGGGCAGAATGGGTGAAGCTCACATGTATTAAACAGTACAGACATATGTAGAATAATGATTAGTTTCAAGTGTTTCTTAATTCAACAGTGAACCTGAAAACCAAACTGGAAATAACCGGCAGGTCTGATCTTAACACATTGTATTCTCATTATTAGAAAAAGGCAATAAAACTTGTATTAAGCATAGCAGCATCGATCAGTCCTGAAATGTATTTAACCAATAACAGAGTCCTTTTAAAAATGCATATTTATGTTTTTACCATACATGCATTTTTAATGATCACATGCTCCCCACAACACAAGCCTGTTTCAGCATCCAAATGTGCAGATGGCAGGATCAGGGAGAGCTGCCAGCTCTGCCCTTTGGTAGTTTGACTCTCATCGCATTGCACAGATGAATAAGTCATATAAGGCAGCTCTGCCATCTCTTCTGTTTCACCTCAGGGGGCAGAAGATTGCTGAAGTTGCCTGGAGCTCATCCAGTTTGGGGCTCTAAGCCTCCCTGAAAAAGAAGCCGTCTGTGTAACGGTGCTGCACCAGTACAACGCGTCCTTATCCCCGACATACGCTCATCTATCTGCAGGGTTTCCTGCAGAAAATCCTATTATTAACATTTCAGTTCTTCTAGATCTGACTAATTACTGTGCAATAAATAAAATATGACAAAGCTAAAAGGTATAACAAAGCGGATAAAACAATGTTAATGTGAAAATTTATCACTTATGCAAAATTACTGCTTATGTTATCTGACATCAACAGTTTGCAGTACTGACAGTCATTTTCTAAACAGAAACGTGGGTTTGGCAGACGTGCTGTCTTCATTAGCACTGCCCTCTAATTATGTCATGCTGCTTTTTGATGGTGAAAACTCGGTTGACAGTTTTAGCGAAATAGAATTCAAAAATACACTGAAATATTAATTATCTGGGACTCTTTTTGGGCTAAAACCAAACATCTTGGCGAGGAAATGCGTCAGGAAAACTCTATCCATCCATAAATCCATTCAGCACCTTTTCTATATTAAACCATATGGGAAGCAGCTGCGGGATGCCCAAGAGCTGATCACAAAAGGAGAGAAGAAAAATAAAAAAGGCCTTTTGAGCTTTGCAAAAGCTAAGAGGAAAGAGTGTATGATGTGAAATACCTTCTCTCATCACAGAAAGCTGAAGATCAGTTCAACAAAGCAATAACAAAAACATAGAAAACATACCAGAAGAGAAACTTGTCATTTTAGTCCCATTATATAACATTTTTTATCCTCAGCGAAGCAAAACTGTGACAGCAGATACAACAAAGCAACCAAGGTGACCAGGTGACCCAAAATGAATGAGTGCTTCTTTTGTTATGAAAACAAGATGCGTATCATGTAATCTGCTTTTCATTCCTCTTCAAAAGCTCCCTGGCTCTCTAACAAACGATACAGTCGTGTATGAAGGCAGGCAGGGATTTCACAGGCCTCCAGTGATGTGACCTTTGAGCAGGAGAAGATGTCGAATGTGAAAGTGATCTGAGCCCAAAAACTGTCCGACTTAGAGAGAGATGTAGTGTCTGTTACATCCTTTTACTACTGCCCCCTCATCATAAATGCAATAATTTACATATAGTATTGAGGATTTAATCAAATAACTATACATAAAAAATATGATGCAGAATATTTTTTTCAAACTCAGCCTCATAAACAAACAGGAAACAATGGAATAAGCTCTTTTAGACATTAATTGCAAATAAACTATGGAGCACAGGCTCAATAGCTTTTAAGTGAGCAAGTTCATTGGCCTTTAATTAGCACTCAGTTGCTTATTTAATAGGTGCACCTAATTAAATCTAATGCAGTCTAATGCAACTGCTCTTTAAATTAACTCCTCCTTTTATGCAGCTTACAACATTTACTTTTAGTTTTGACCTGTTTTGAGGGGTTAATTGAACTTTTTGGCCCATTTCCTGGATGCAGTTTGTGGTGCAGGATGCTGGTGCAGAATTATGTTGCATCAGACTGAGAGACGATTTTATCGGATGTCCAACTCTTTTATGTCAGTGAGAGACAATATAATAAAAACATCTGTCATTATCATGCAATACAATTCAACAGAGCCACAAATTACAGCCTCTAAAATGACTGTGAGCTTCATCCAACACCATGTATGCCTTTCCACATTAGTTAGCTTAGCTTTTTAGCTAGCTGTGCCTAATAAACTGGCACCTAAGTGCATCATAGACACAGGTGGGCTGATGGCAGTCATCTTATAATCAGGACAGAATGAAGTCTGGTCCTGCTGATGCTTTCAGCAACACAGCCAGCAGAGTCACAGCTGGGCTTGTGTTTGCTTTGTTAAAGTCTCATTTTCAAAAGAGACTTTCAAAGACTGAAACAATTTCTCCATTGAACCTCGACAGTCTAAATAGAAAGTCCCATATAAAAATGTATGAAGAAGAAAGATGATAAAATAGAATAAAAATGAAAGGACATGCAATAAAATGTCAGAAAGACAGAGGGTCAGGGTTCGGGAAAGAGAAGTGGATGAGCTCAGTGATGAGATAAGGAGTGAGCGATCGATATGAAGGAGATATGGAGTATTACTTACAGTGTAGAGTTCATTTGTCACCTTCACCAGCTCCTCGTGCATCTGGATCCCAATGTCCTTGCTCTGAAACACAGCAAGCAGAAAGAACAGAGGTGAGAAAATGAATAAAGTTTTATGCAGCTGTGACGTGTTGGAACAAAACATGCTGACAGCAGGACTTTGACGAGTCATAGAACGATATATCTACTGGATGAGTCCAGATATCCAAGGAGATCAGAGAATAAACTCTAATGACTTTCTTGATTCTCTGACTATTCATCTAGCACCACCAACAGGTTAGAACTCACACATGTAAACGCACATTTAAAATGAATAAGTGACACCTTCATGCTCATCAGAGGAGAAAACCTGTAAGTGTCCATCTAACAGTTTGGATTTCAGGCGTTATTTGACATAAATTATCTATTAAGTGCATTTTAAATTTTATTCCCTGTGATTTGCAGCTCTACCACCAAATGCACAACTTATTTTTTTCTTCTTCCTCCATCTTACCAGCTTTAAAGGAGAAAGAGACTACATGTGGAAATGAATAGAAATATGGAGGTCACTGCTTTTAGAAATGTGTTAGTTGAATCAATGCCAATACTCACACATAAATCACAGTGCAGTGGGGCTTTGCGATTCTTAGTAAAGTACAAACACACACAATAACAACCTGTGCAGCTACACACATTTGCTTTTTGCACAGCCCCTCTTGTTGCAGAGCATTGAAGACAACAAACTGTGATCAGTGCCACATGTCCATTTCAGTCTTTGTCCATCACCTATGTGCGTGTGTGTGGGTGTGTGTAAGTGTGAAATGTGTCAAGGGGCTGAAGACAATGTGTGACATCCTCTGACAAAGAAAAAAACACAGTCTTATGATGTTTCATGCTCTGCAGACACAAAAAAATTGATGTGGTGTATGAGATATATCGAGAGGAACAACAAGCCCTATTTCCTGTTTCATCTCATTCTAATGGTGAAAATATTGCTGAAGCCATCGTTTCTCCCTAAAATGCTTTCTTTAATAGCCTCCTGGAAAGACAGCGAACGCCTCGTTAAGTCACAAAGATAAGTCTTCTCACAGCTTATTATCGTGATCAAAACAGGGAACAAACCTTGACTGGAAGGAGAAAATAACTGACAGAGTAAATGTGATAGCAACTCTTTGTGTGAAAGAGAAGCAGAAAGGCTTTATTTTGAATACATCAAGTAAGAAAATGCAACAGTAAATGTCTCAGTGTGAT
>JAPZDV010000012.1:14707035-14742802 GCA_029814665.1 Acanthurus lineatus | reverse complement strand
TACATATTGGTGTATTAACCATTACAGAAACATAAAAAAAGATTTTGGTAATTACCAATGCTGTTAATTTAGGGCAGCTGTGGTATAAACCCTAATTTGGGTGGTGGTCTAATAAATTTGTTAAGCACTATATATATATATATATATATATACACACACACACACTGAATGAAAATATCTTTGTTCTTTCAAGAGTTGACCATCGGTTTAATTGATTCAAGTCGGGTTTTTTTGTACATTACTAACTATAACCCCATAACATCAAAGATTTTGAAATGGACAATTCTGCATTGTTCTATTACTTCATATTTCATACTTTCACTCAAGTACTCAGTTAACCTCCAGTCACACAGGGCCACTCACATCACAAACTCATCACACGCACACATCATTTCAAACCACACCTTCTGACTGTTCTGTGGGATTCATAGGGAGTCAGAGTTAACATTTTTGTCCACACCCTGCTCAACTATAATAACTATGCTTGAAAAAACTTGCTACTGGTGAGTCAGAAATGTAACTGATCATCAAAGAGGCCTAAAAAAAACCTCTTCCTCAAACACATCCTTACTGAAGCAGATTAAATGCACCCAGAGGAGACAAAAATAAATAACTTTAACAACACAGGAGGGATTTATTGTTTTCACTTTGTCTTTATCTGGAGTGGAAGCATTAAGTCCTACTCCTGCAAGCCTTGGACTGAACGTGATAAATGGTGAAGATCCTCGGAGAGCTCCAGCAGCTGGTGAATGGCATCTGTATGCATCAGTGGCTCTGAAGTGAGACAGACTGCAGCGTGTACTGCAGAGGCTCAGGGGGAGCAGGGAGGGTTCAACCAGCGAGTAAGCGCCTGTGATGCAACACGATGAAAGAGCCGCGGCAGGTCATATTGTAACGGTCCTCATAGTGACGCCAGTGAGTGTGCATAATGAAAACCGTTCCTCTATGAAAGGCAAAAAAATACAACAGCGGTGTGTGATGCTGTTTATTAATTTATTCTCTTTGTGATTAATTTATACAGAGAGTTGTGGAGCATCGAGCAGAGAAACACTAACATCCACATTCACATTTTTCACTATTGTTATGGTGTTATTTGAAACAGCTCCGGTTGTTATTCATGTGTGAAATATGGAAAAGATTTAAGGGGATTTTCTCTGAGTATTTGGTTCATCTTTGGTCCAAAAAGAATCAGATTGAATATCATTAGCCATATATGACAGAGGGAACACAACATCACAGTAACTACAATAATAAATACAACTAATGATTAATATTTCCAGTGTAATTGACAGTTTTGGCACATTTGTATGTCAAACAAGCTCTTGATGAAGTTTTTGTCAGCTGCTGTACTTTTTGTCCTCGCTCACCTCGTCATGTCTATCAGTCATACAAAGCTCTTTCATTCATTCCAGGTTTTAATTTCCTCCAGTGTTCCATGACGGATTTCAATACATTATTTGCCTCCAAATTTGTCTGCCAGCAAGCGGCAGCAGGATCATTCATTCATACTTTCAAATATAGAAAAATCTACCTGAGGGCAGCTGAATTAAAAAGGATGGAATGTTTCTCCCTTTTGAGCTCTGGCACAGTTTCTGACAAACACAAGCCTTCACACACACACACACACACTCACACTCACACACACACACACACACACACACACACACAGACACACACACACATAAACAGAGTAATATCCGAATGGAGCCTCGTAAGCAGAGTGTAGCTCACCTACAGGAAAGCCTGCAAGGTGAAAACAGGGATCTGATGTTTGGATAAGACCTCAGTCATCTCTGCTATGTGCTGACAGCGAGCCAGACGTTGCTCACACTAGTCAGGCTGCAGGGTGTTGGACCAGTTTAAGGGCAAAGAGGCTCAGTTTCACTGTTCCCAATTCTTTTTTGATCACTCTGCAGGCCAGACAGAACACCTACACCTCCAACTAACTCCATGTGTGCTGAAACAGAGCTTAAAGCACCATGTTTCTCTGAGCTACCATCAGTCTGCATGCTACAGCCACACTGAAGTGAACAGCTAAGGAGGATACACTAATTTAAGCTCCTGAAACTGAAACTGCTGTATTTGCAAGTTTAACTTCACTGCAACAGCAGGTTATATCAATAAGATAAAAGCTTAAAGCTAATTGCTTGGTATTTTTGCATCTTTCCTGAACTTTGCCGTCTTGTGCACGAGTAATAAGAGAGAATAGAAGCAAATGAAACAAGGATAAGAGTTTCACTGACCTTTTTGAACAGGCGGATGACGTCCTCGCCGATCTGGGCCAAGCGGACGATGACATTGTTGGTGTAGATGTCGCTTAGGGTGGCGTGGTCACGACTCTCTCGTCTTGTCTGGTTCAGCACGAGGTACCAGCAGTTTACTGAGGACAGCAGGTGTTGGTCTTTCCTGTTAAAATAAAAAACACAACAGGAAGAATACAGATTAGATTTTCAGATTGTCTCTCAGATGAAACCAAGCAAGAATTATTTAGAGAGCTGATATGTTATTCTTTCTCATTACTTGCTTTAAATTGTTAGTTTTTTTATACAGCACATCCTTTGGGTTAAGTGAATGTCTCTACAAAACTTTATAGCAATCGATCAAATCATTTTTAAGAATCTGGACCACAGAAGTGGACCGAGAGAGTGACCTCGCCATCTCCAGAGCCCTCTAAGAATAAACTGAATGATTTCTTTTTCCCAAACAAGGCGAAGGTGTCAGGCCAAACGAGGCCACGCTCTGCTCTGAAGAGGAAGTAATCATATTGTTTCACTAGTTCTTTATAAGTAAACAGTTGATCTGCAGAAAAGAGCCACCAAAAGAAGAACCATTTTTCCATCTTTCTTTCTTTCTTTCTTTTTTTAAATTTTTGCCTCTCTGAAAATCTTTCATCCCATCTCCAAATGATGATACACTCTAGTGAGAGCGTCAGCTTGTTGAATGTATATTACTGGTGTCCATAATGATGCCCAGAGTCATGAACATTGATTGCTGCATAATCAGTTTACACTGTCTCTGCCTTGGGTGCTTTTAAATAGAAAGACCAGGGATCATCGTCATCAAATCAGACACACACACGCACACACACACATGCACACACACAATCCCTTCAAACCCATACCCTTGTCTGGATCCTATCTGAGCATTAATCAATCAACTAACCCCGAGGAGGAGACAAAGAGAGAGAGAGAGAGAGAATGAGAGCAAAGCAGGGTGGGGAATAGGGTTTCACTCTGAGACAAAAAAAAAAAAGAAATGAGCAGCAGCAACATCAAAGCTCTCCGCTCCATAGAGCCTCCATAATGCTAATCACATCTAATGAAGTTAATATCTAGCTGCTCCAGAGTGCTCTCCCCTTTATTCCTTTCCTTAAATCTGCCACTAAACGCGCTCACATCGGGCTTGTTCTCTTGACATTGTTGTGAGGCAGAAAACAGGATGGCACATGTTGTAAACTTTGTGTGTCCATTTAGTCTCGGCCCTGCTTCTTCTTTAATGTCAGATTGAGAAATGTACTTTTTCCGAGAAGGCAAGTTAATTAACTTGCTATTACAAAAATGTGATGGTAATTTGAAAAGTGTAGAAAATTCAACCATCAACCACACCACATTTAAGTCTTGCAATCAAGAAGTAATGATAAAATGATTCAACTGGATATTAAATTGCTGTATTGAAATGATATGAAACTGACTGACTGCCTGTGCAAAGGATTGGCAGGAATTCAGGGTTTTTACAAACAATAGAGGGCCTGATGAAGACCGTAATGTCCTTCACTCCACTGGGATGCCCTATTTCGACTGTCTCACCATCTCTCACTTTGTACCAGTTCTGCTTGACTGACCTATCTGCCTGTGAAGGGATGCAGCTCCACAGTGTACAGCTGCTGTTTGTGGATGAAAGGTTTAGGGAACAAGCACCTTTACTCTTTGCTAATCCTTAAAAGTGGTCAGAGATGCTTCGTCACATCCCTTAACACAACCAGACACCCAATTTTGTCACTTTTTCTTCCTCAGCTTTCCACGCACACTCTGTTCTCTGTGCATTAGAGTAAAATCCTCAGGTTTTTAAAGTACATGTGGACCTGCTGTCCCTGATGTACGGCTGCTGCTAAATCTGCTGCTTGAGGCACTTTTTCCTTTTACATTATTAGATGTTTAATTTGAAAGGAGCACCAGGCTGTTTACCTTTTATGCCATACTGCAACCTACAAATTTTCAGTTATGAGCTTTTAAAGTGTTTGATTTGCATGAAAAAATAAACAAAAACAAATTATATATGCTAATGTCATGTATAAAGCCTCTGTTAGACTAGTCAGTATGTATCAATGAGCTTCATGCTAACATTAGCATGCTCATTTGCTCACAGTAAGGCTGTTAAAGGACCAGTATGTAGGATTTAGTAGCATCTAGTAGTGAAGTTGCAGATTGCACCAGACTGAACATCCCTCTGCTAAACCCTCCATTTTAAAGTGAAATTTTGGAAAAACATGGACTGCCTCCTCTGGAGCCAGTGTTTGGTTTGTTTACTGAGGAAACATGGCAGAGCAACACTGCAGCCTTCATGGAAGCAAAATCTGTTGATAAAAAGCTCAGAAAAATTTTGTAGCAACTGTCTGGTGGATTTGGCAAAACGTCACTGGAAAAAATGATAACTTTGACCTGCTGGTGGAAACTGTCCAGGTAGAAGTTCATAATGCTCAGGGTTCAAGCCTTGAAGAGAGAAACAAAAAGGAGACAAGATCTCTTTTTCTCCAGTCACTGTCCTCATTTCACAAGAATTAGGAGCACAAGGTCGCTAATTAGCCCTGTACACCAGCTGCATCTCTGGGTACTGAGTATTTTAGCACAGTAATAAATGTAGCTCCTCCATTTGTTTTATAGGACAGAGGCAGTAGCCTACCTTTTCTATGCTGACTCCGATTACAGGCCTATCCATCACAAAGGTTCGACTAAAACGTACAGCAAAAACTGAGCCTCCAGTCTCTACTCTGAGCCAAATCTACTCCCGTAAAAAGGCTGAATATCAGTCGAAAGCCTACAGGTCAATTAATCTAGAGGGCTTCAAAAGGGTTAGTCTTGGATGGTTCCATGCCCTCGGTATTTATACACAGGATATCATTAACATGCAGAAGGCGAAGGATGAGCTCTGAGAGTCTCTAGAGAAGTGAGAAGGAAGAGGAGGAGGAGAGACAAGTGAAGCTTTCTGGCATCCTGTTACATCTGTCTCATCCTGCAGAGCACTCTCTGGCCGTCTCTGTGGTTTTCCTCCAAGTCCTGCCTCACTGCCCCTGTGAGGCAGATACATACATGCAGCATAATCTGTGAATGCATGGAGGAGCAAGAAGAAGATCAGACACAGAGACAATGGAAGTGAAAAGGGAAACAAAGAAAGAGTTTATGGTTGGAGAGTAGTGTAATAATCCTTTGATTCCAGGATAAACTGATGGCAAGCCGTCTCCATCATGTGCACACGTCAGCGAGCATTGTATAGAGCAGTCCACGTGCTTTAGTCATGGCTGCACTGGATGCCACCATCTAATCACCCTGAGCGTATGATGTGTCTGAGCCAGGATTTCCAGAAGGAAGTGTGTATTTATCAAACCAGGACTGGGCTCTGTGAAGGCCTTTAATCCCCTCCACACTGCCTGCCTGCTGCTTATCAATGACAGAGCCAAAGAAAAGGAGACGGAGCCAAACACAGTTTCAAAAGACAAGGGGCACATGGGTACATGCAGCCAGCTTTGCCATTCAAATTCGCTTTGCCCCCATTTTCAAGCGGGGCTTCAATATGCTACATGGCTGATTTGCACATCATTTAGCTTTTTTTTTTTCTTTTTTCTTCTTTTTTGTGTAGCAACACACTGCCAACATTTGATAATACGCAGCTGCTCAGACGCGGGGGCCAGTGCAGAGAGGAGCATGAAGAGGAGACGTGGGTTTGACAAGATCTGAAAAACAAACTGCAAACAGGATAATCTATTGATGTTGTACATGCTGACTTCCCCCACCTGAATCTGTCAACCTGACAAGAGCCGGGAATCGACTGTTAGGTTAAGAAAACCAAACCTGGGCAGATATGGTGTAACCTTTTAGCCTTTGACCCCAGAGCTCCTGCAGGCAGCCATTGTTCAACAACAAAGTCCAACAAAATGAGACTAAAACTATAGCTGCAGTTTGGTTTCAGTGAGCAACAAAGCATCTGTTACAGCTCCAGCCTATGGCAGCGGACATTATATTTTATAATTATATCATAAGTGAAGCATTAAATTATGCTCTTTTAAGGTGGTCTTTTAAAGACAAACGTGTTCTGGCCGCAGACAGCATCACATGGCCTGAAATATCCGTTGATATATTTTCAAAGCTGTGCCCTGCTGACCATGAAATGAACAGAGAAATTACTTTGAAGCGAGCAAAATCTGCTTCAAAATACTTACAAAGATCTGGCTAGAAAAGATACCCTCACCCCCCCTCATTCCAATCACTTGGTAACACACACACACACACACACACACAAAGAGATTAACTCACACACATCAGTTTGGACACAGCTACAAGCCCTGTCTTATCTTCTCCAGACAGGTTATTCTCCATATCAATATTGCATGAGTTGCCTTTCTAATGGTTACATCTTTATATGTCTGTGTGACGGGCAGATGATGCCATCCACTCTAATTGGATGGGGCACATTATAAATCACATTCATGATATACCCTGAAACGTCTGCTGCCACATAATTAAAATGAAGTTAGCGAATGTCTCTGAGGAACTGTGAACCAGTAAGAAAAAAAAAAGAGGAAGTGGTGCACTATCTGGCACTGAGCGGCTAAGTAACCCCTCAGTGTGTCTTTCACTGTGGCAAATTAGGTAAAGTGGAAGAGCAAAATTATCCGCGGTCGGGCTGCTGCGGTGTAGCTGTAGCTGCAGTAGCTGTAAATCACAGTGGCATTCAGCTTGCTAATGAATCTGCACTGGAAGGGTTCAGCCAACAGACTACAGACTGTGATCCAGCACATATGGAAGTCCATCGTGGTCAGGATGACGCTATTTTGTTGCTCTATTTTGATCAAAACCATAAAGGTAGAAACAAGGCACGAGATACAAGGCCGCTTTTGAAATTCTCTTCTGCAGTTTCCAGACCACAACTTTTACAGCAACAACAGACAGTCACAGGCATGTTAGGGGGTGTTGGCAAAAGGATTGTTCAGATGTGTTACATCAGATGAAACACCAAGTCAAAGATAACAAAGACAAAACCAAAAGAAACTTATTGTACACCCAGAGAAGAGGTTACAGGATCGAAAATGTTTTTCTTTACTTTAGAGGGTGCATGATCGGGCTTTATGACAAAAAGTGTTTTTATTGGACAAACACAAGTGTTTTTCTAGCCTGGGCCCATTTGGTGTGGCTCACCATGAACTTTACAACACTGAAGTGGGAGGAAAAGGCACAGCAAAGGGTGTGTCACAGCCGATTACCAGGATTTGCGGTTGCTTGCCTGCTCAGACTAGGAGTGGATGGCACAAGGTGCAATCATGTTATGAGCATTTTTGTGGCTTCACCAAAAAGCTTAAAAAAGTCTCTAAAGATCATACGATGTTCAGTTTAAATTTAATGTACCATTATTTTGACCTGGTTACCCAAGACAACCCACAGACTTTATTGTAAGCTGTTTTCTATGTTCTTACTACAAAACTACAGCCCCAACTGTAAAGCTGCACAAAAGGAAGTAGTACATCTATTCATGAATAAGAGGCTGCTGAAAATTAATGACATCCTCCTCATCCGAGGTGTAACATTAAACAGCTTGGTTAGCTTAGTTAGCTAGCTGCTTGTCCATTGTTTTATAGACAGAAAATAATAGTTACATGAAGCCGCTTAAAACAAAATATGAGAATTATCTTGTGTAACCGGACATATAATATTATCTTAATAGCTAAAGAAAATATAAAACAATACTATTTAATATTTTTCAAAAAGAATCAGTCAAATTCATCTTTTCACAAATGTTAGCTATTGTGTATTTGTCTCTTTTTTGGCACATGAACTACATTCTAAATACAAGTAAAGGGGAGTTGAAGACCAAGGCTGTAACCTTAACTAAACAAAAGTGCACAAAAAGATGGCAGATGGCAACCAGCATCCATGACAACACAAGAACTGAAAAAAACAGGAATGACTGAAGGGCACTGTATTATTTATATGGCATTATCATATGGGTTTTATTATCATGATAAATATTTAATCTTTAAATATCGAAGTTATTATCAACCCTCCTACTTTGAGCCCCACAAGCTGAATGACATTTAATTCCATTAGTTCAAGAGACGATGGCCAATAATCTCTAGAACTCTGCAACTCATACCTAAACAAACCAGATGAATAAATAGCAGGTTATATAAGGAGAAAAGTGTTTTTTTTATTTTCGGGTGAACAGTTCTTTCTTTTAAGCGAGCGAAACGGAATTCATGAAACTGTTTGTGTGGTATGAATGTCGGTTAACATGAACTTTCAGTATGACTGAATATTATATCCTCTATGTGAGGATGGGTGGTAGCCTCCCACCCTACCACCTCCCACCCCCATTTCCTCTGTGGTCTGTCAATGCCTCAGTTCTTTAGCGCCTTTTGTTTGAATGTTTTACCCTTTCCACATTTTTTTCATTTAAATTAAGCACGTAAATTATAAGTGGTTTCACATTGGATATGATGTCTAATAAGAGTCAGAACACATGGTTATTATGTATCAATAAACTGTATATCAGTGCATGCGTGCGTGCGTGCATGCGTGCGTGCGTGCATGCGTGCATGCGTGCGTGCGTGCATGCGTGTGTGCGTGCCTGCCTGCCTGCCTGCTTGTGTGTGTTGCCTATGTCAAAATACTGCACTTGCTATGTGGACAAGTTCAACTGTAGAGTCCAAAGGTTAAACCACTACGTCCCGACAGCAGCGGCAGCACAGTTCTGTCGATTATCAGCCAAGACGCCAGAATGAAGCATGTTTCCTTCAAAACAGCTGGACTCAATTATCCACTCAAATCCTCCACCACTTCACACACATACATGCACACATACACACACAGACACGCTCCTACATACAATTCCCATACATACTTTAACATGATCTTGTTCTGTGTCATGAGTGTTAGGAATGTTAAAATATGTCAAGTATGTGAGAGTACTCTTGATTTCCTGTCTGTCACGTTTGATCCCCACCTTACACAGTTAATTTGTAACCAGAAAAAATCCCTGTCACTCAAATCTCTTCACATGGAAATCATTCAACTTGAAGATAAATTGGCTTCTCTGTAACATTTCTGAAAGGCAGGCAGAGCAGCTACATCTGTTTGTGTTGATCATGTGGCCAAAGAGAGCAGAAAATATCTGTATACTTACACTATGCATTTTAATGTTGCACATATATATTTACATATATGTAGTAAATAGCAAAACAGCTCAAGCTAATATGGCAGTTGCGCTGTTTTTTTACTGTATTTGCTAAATAATGTTTGAGATTTTGATGTGTTTGTTTTCTGTAATTCCACAGAAGTCTCTCTGTTAGAGCAGGTTTTAAATAACAATATTGTGCAGCAGATCATTTCAACTTTAAAAGAAAAAAAGATTCAAAATAAGAAAATAAATGGAATGCAGTCCTGCTGTTTCCATTAGCGAGAATCAGAGCTGGGGTCAGACGACATATATGCTGGTGTAGATTCAAGTCTGAGATCTGCTGCCAGATCACAGCTGGATTAGTGTCCCATTTCCAGACCCTGAGCTCGGCTGCTCGCCTGAGGTGTTTGATTTTGGGAGCGGCAGCGCTTCATTTCATGCCCTGCATGAGTCATGTACCAGTGGTGTTTCTGAGCAGACGATCCTTCTTTTTTTCACCAGTGTACATTCTGGTGTTTGCAGAGCTGCAAATATAAATAGGAGAGGCTGAAGGTGAGCTGATTTTGACCTGATGTCATTCAGTGGAGTTCGTTATTATCTTTGTCAGCTATTATTTATGAAAACTTCCTTTGTACTTTACCTTTCTCTTTAAAACACTCAGTCTTTCATTAAAATATTACATTTCAAACTAATTAAAGTAAGAACGAGTAATAGGAAGAATTTGTGCTGTAACTGCTATTTTGAAATTTGGTTTAACTTCTTAATTGTACTTCTGTAATTGTATAATGTTGATATTGCATCATTTTGTAGAGAGACTGAAAATATTTCAGTCTGTTGCAACTAACAGCTTCTTATCTTTGAAATTTGAAATTACTGTAACTCCCTCTCATAGAAAAAAGGCAGGTTTTTTGTGGTACAAATACACAATCAACGCAAAGATGAAGTGGAAAAGTGGACATACTGATACGAATAAAAGTAATTGGCGTTATTTGTGTAAAATATTCAACATAAGCCAAGAATCAACTTGTATAGCAGGTCATTGCTAAGTAGTCAGGGCAGAAGTGCAGGGTTAATTCAGAGGTTGCTTTGCCAAAAGCACAAACACATTTTTAAACACAGTCAGTTGCTGCTGATGCTAGCTTGCTAGCCTGTGGCTAATCGACAGGTACTATGTATACTGTGAGCAACATAAAGCAAAAGCTGACTTTGCTTTCTGTATGAACGTGCCATAACACAGTGCTGTTGGTGACTCACATTACACGAATCCATCCAGCAAAATTCCAGCAACACATAAAGTGCCAGAAATAGTGTATGATACTTGTAGTATTTTTGTACAATCCTGGGTAAATTAGATGTTTTTTTCTTATCATATATCAGCCTCCATATCGATGCTGATGCAACCCACCAGTTTCTGTCGGATGCAGAGCTCAGAGAGAGTCTGCCATATTTGTAAATAATGGATGCACTTTAAAACATAATGAAGCATAAAGTTTCACTCAACGCCTCCTGTAAAGCTGAGCGCAAAATTACAGCAGTGCATTGAAGTTGTAATGTCCACCCCTCAGCAGTCTGTAACCGTCTCAATGAACTGCCTCCTCATCATCATCACGCCAGATCCAGCTGACCTTTCAAGACGTCGTCACCATCTTGACTGTAATAATAGATGCTCCCATACACTGCATAAACATAATGCAGTATTTTGTTATTTAGTTCTGCACTGTAATCAAAGCAGGCACTGTGATTAACAGCAGGGCTGGGTCCTTCAGCCAGGTTATAAATAGAAAAGTGTTTGGAGGGGGATAATGTCACTTGGCATACAGACCCCTGTGGTCTGGTTACACAAGGAAAAGGGACAGTTATGGTCACAGAATGCATCTAAAACGAATAAAAGCAGCTTGGCTAAGGAAAGCAAATATGAAAAAGAAAGAGGGGCATTATTTCCCCTGAGGATGAGGAAGACACATGCTCCTCATTTTTCAGATCTCATCTTTCTCCCCCTACTTTTATTGTTTTAGATATATTTCTTCACTCAGATCTCTCTGAACTATTTCCTTTCACTGACAATCAATACAAGGTTTCTTCTCCCTGGGTTTCACCTCTCAGGCCTCATACAGGCTACTGTCCAAACATTTGACAGGCACCAGTCATCCTGCAGCCTGACAGAAAGACTGCAGACATGACTCAGAACTGAATGATTTGTCAAACTCCTACTCACATTTTTCAGAAAAATGGAAAAAAAAAATCTCATTTTTTACTCTTACTATATTCTGACAGATTGTGTTATCATTGAACATCAGTCAAAAGTTTAACATTAGATGTCAAAGTAAAGGACAGCACTTTGTTAGTGAAGATGCACATACAATATCTATCTATCTTTGAGTGATTTTTTCATTTAGACAGCCATTTATTGAAAAACACAAGTAATTATCAGGAGTGTAGCTCATCTTTCACATACCTCATCTTCACAAATGAGCTCTGAGTTTCACAAACACTGTACATGCAGCAGGAAATGCATGCAGGGAGGGAAACTCACTTGAATTGTTGGTGTTCCCTCGAGCTGCGGATCTTGGAGGAGAACCTCTCTGCCAGTTTCTCTAAACTGCGGGAGTACTCCAGTTCAATCTCTGCTTTGCGGCGGAAGAACTCCTGCAGGTCCTGCAGCAGCTGGATACGAGACTCAGACTGTTGCTCCAAGCATTTGAACTGCTCCACCAGCTGGTTACGGATCTCTGCTCAACAAAACACAAGACAAAAAAAGGCATGAGTCAGCTGTTTATACTGCTGTCATGACAGTGCACAACAAGCACTGGACAAAGATTCCATGAGAACATCAAGTACTGCATTATTAGGAGCTGTACTGCATTTTTATTTGACAAAATGCTTTTTATCAGTCATCCATCCCCCACACATGCTTATTAAGTTATTAGATTGGTTACTGCTGTGATACCAAATGAGGCAACATTTAAAAACAGCAAATTCAGTTAAAATTTGAATAAAAAACAAAAAAAAGGTCCAAGGTTAAGATGACCCCTAAGTTTTTATGCATCCTGTTTCTGTGTTTTACTGAATAGGGGATATTTCTCTAAGGTCAAAGGGTTTAGATGGTTACTGACTCAAGTTAAATAAGTCATAGTCATTATTCAGCCACAACAAGAAACATAAATGGACAGATATTACTCAAGAAACACTTAAAAAGCCACTGTAAAGCAGTTCTGGCAGTTTAATCATGTAAATGATGCAATGGATCACATGATCACATGTTTCAATTCGTTCAATCCTAGGTGAAATTCACTCTGATGGGATACAGTGATCCATGCCTTAAAAACCACTCTTGCTTCTGGTAGTACCAAGTATTCACTTTGATCTCAACTTCAAAACTGTACAGTTTGTGACTGTATCTGCACAGTGATCTTATCACTTTGACATATTCCACCAACAAACACGTAAACACATGACAAAGTACTCAAAACTGCTTCTTTGGTAGTTCCTGCTACAATAGGTTTTTCCAGGAGCACATTTTGCGATGAACACACACTGACACATGCACAGACAAACACACACACACAGACTCACAAGGTGAAAACAATAGCAGCCACACTGTCGCAGCTGGTAAGCATCAAACGCTTTCATTCAGTTATTCTAAGCTGTTTCATTAAAAGTCCTTCAGACAAGCAGCAGCCATAATGCCTCTGGCTGTGAGTGAGAATGACCAGTGAGGCTCCATGCCAAGCAAGATAACCCGTGTATGTGACCTCTCATTAAGTGTGTACGCTGTGAGATCAAACTGATCTAATGAGAAGCTAATGCATTCCTCCATCGAGAGCAACTACTAGAGTTACATTGCTGCTTAAGAGGAACCTGACACTTCCAGGCAGACTTCAGAGCCTTCATGCCAGTGGGAACCCACGAGAGCAACCTGATTCCTCTTTGTAGTGCTGTCATCAGCAGCAATGATGCCTCCACTTCAGGAACAGAGAAAAGCCCATTTTGCAGAACAAAAACTCAACTTGATGGAAGGAGCAACGGTAAAGATGATGAGTTGCGTCGCTTCTCAAGAGGAAGGAAAACCTTGTAATGAGCGACCTTTATTAGAAAGGAAATGCTTTTTGATCATCTCATGTAAAAGATGCTTTGATGACACACAGCGCAGCTCCTGAGTTGAGTGGAGAAGAAGAAATAAATGACAAGAGTTCAAAACTGCAGCACAGACACCAGTGGTTTTAACATAGTGTTAAGAATACTTTTCTTGTGATCTTCAAATGAATGGTGACAAAGAAAAGGTGGCTGTTTCTTAAGAAAATGTTCAATTTCCCCTTTCAAAAAACATATTTTAACTGGAATGCACAATTGCATTATGTGCTGTCTCCAGTGTATTATTTGGCCAATTCATTCAAACTTCCTCTCCACTCAAAGGAACTTTTTCATGTTTATTTCTGTCTTCAAAAGGTCTGCAAGGAAATGCACTTGAAAGCAGCAGGAGAAAAGTCAACTTTTAAATGAGACTCACTGCAAGTTGTAACATCTTGGAGTTACAACATGACTCATTTCTTAATTTAACACCAAAAAAATTGGATTTTAAGTATATCTGAGCCATGGCAGTGACACTCTGAGACACTCTGCCACACAGATGAACTGCTGACTGAATGGTGAAACCACAGCAGTGACACACTGGCTGTGTTTCCATGCTGTTCAGGCTGTAATTTGGTCGGCCAAGCCCTGCTGGTGGATATGTGCACGGGCCCTTCACTGCTTGGGAAGCTTGCCATTTGAACTGAAACAGTGACGTTGTGCGGGCAAGCCTTTTCTCTCTGTGATGTCGTGCCGCCTGGCCTCAGCCTCGAGCGGCATGCTTCACTCTGTGGTTAACCATTGTCCCAGCCCCCCAACCCTTCATCCAGGGGCCTCCCTCTCGCTCTCTCGGCTCTGTGGGCTTGAAGCTCTGTTTTTTTGTGGGAGCTCTGAACAAGAGCTCAGGGAAAGATACCGCTGCTGTTGCCTCAGTCCTGTCAGGAATGTCTTGTCTTGCCTTCCCAGACATGCAGCTATGTTCCCTGTTTGCACTGTTGTTTGTTCAGTTTTTTTTCTGTATAAAGAGAAAAAGAGTGTCAAAGCAGGCAAGCCAAGAAAAATGCCCCCGGAAAATCTGACACCGTCGATTTGCATGAGTGACAAGGAGCACTTTTGAAAAAACAGTCTTTCACAAAAAGGGAACTCTGAACCACCAGCTGCAGCTCTGCAATTTGACAGATGAGTTTGGAAAAATAGGTCACGCACACCAGAAGTGTGCCCTTCCCTTTGAGAAGCCATGAGCAACTGGAGATTCATTCCCTGAGTATTCCCAGCCTCTTTGAGTGGCTTCACTGGCTTTGGTTTATCCAAAGTGACGGACCCCTTTACGAACTTTTCAGTCTGTGAGGAGGGGGGAAGGCTACGAATGTGGGCCTGCAACAAAAGTGACGATGACTGTTTATCTTTTTGAACCCCATGCCTTGCACTATTAATACACTCCTTATATCAAGAAATTCTTCTGAAATCTGTAATCGTCTCTGCTCTGATTTGCTGCAGTTGAATAAAAGAGATCAGGATTTTCCAGACACACAACCTTTACAGCTTTCAGCACTGATACAGGTTCAAGCTACCAACAAATCAGGTGCTTTTAAAGCTGTTTAAAGCTCTTCTATTTTAAAGATATCTAAGTGTTACATAAATCTGTCTTGAACTGCACTCATCACCTCCAACCTTTTCATCTTATTGACATGTATGTAACAAGGCTTTGAACCCACAGACTTCTATGTTAACATGCTGAACATGGATGTCCCCATTTTTAGCTTGGCTGTTCTCTTTTCTGTTTTTGTGGCTTTACAAGCAGAATACGATTAAGCATAGAGAATAGAAATCAGTTTTCCAGGTGTGTCGCTTCATAAAATTACATATTTAGGGTTTAATTATCAGCTGCTATCAGCATGTGCTCAGTTCAAGAGCAAAGCAGGTCAAAGTATTAAAGTTCAGGCTCATAAAAGATGTTTTCTTTTACTGAATCATGGTAATGGCTAAATTACTCCTAGTACAAGTGGGACTCTCTGAGTAACTGATTCACAGTGAACAACTTAAACCTTTAATGTAGCTGCTTGATTAAGCATGCAGCTATTATGTGTGGCAGACCTTCTGTGTGTTGCCTCCGTGTCTTTCTATTTAGAGATGGAGCCATCTGCTTAATTCATTCTTTCTGTCTTTCTTTCTTTTTGGAGGAGGGAGGTTGGGGTTATCTTCAGACAAAAAGGCTGATGGGGAAAGAAAAAAAAGGAGGGGGTGAGACTGAAGCAGCTGAAACGCTGGTCAAGCTGTGGTGGGATCGCACACATGAAGAACAAGCTTCTTTGTTTGAAGGATAATTTTAACCTTTAAAATCTTCATAACAGCCTGTAATTGGAGGAACACGTGACAGACAGCACAATTAAATATGATTTATGCTTGTGTAATTTAGCTTAATGTGGCCCTTTTGTTACCAGTTCAGTTATGTGCGATGAAAAAAATAGCCTTTTCTGTATTATACAAACCTTGCTTTTCTTTCCATCTTTCACTTAGTTGTTTCCTGATACTAAAAAATGCTTTTGAGCTGTTTGTTAAATCAACTATAATTATTAAGTCCAATACATTTTCCTCTCAAACTCATAGTTATTTATAGCGAAAGCAAGAATAAATCCCCAAAAGCTGTATTCATCCAATAACATCTCTAATCAGTAGCTTTCTGTAACACTAAATCTAATGATGAAGCTGTATTATCGTACTTCTTGGACTTAAAGCTTTTTTTCCTTTGAACTGAAGTGTGTAGATGACGGAGATTTACAATCCTCACAAGAACACTTCATTAATTTGAAAAGAATGTAGATATGCATATTTATTCATGCATAGTTTGTCTCCAGTGTGAGCAACATACACATCGGTTTTAGATCTCTGGTGAGTATAATTATGTGTCTGAGGTCAACAGTCATGTTTTAATGTTCTGCAGGTCCATTACTGCTGCTCTGCTGCTGTTACTGCACCAGTTAATTATGACATATACTGTATATTATGAGAGCAGAGAGTGTGCATTCATAACAGACACTTATCATTCCTGACTTCAAGACTATATACATCATCGTTACAAGATTATAACCCTTCAAGTGGACACCTGCTCCACAGTATCATTCTTCCTCCACTGCTGAGGGACAGGAATTGAAAGCGCAGTGGGCACTTGTCTCCTCACAGCACAGGAAAACCTCGGAAAACCTCTGGAAACAATAGCAGGATGTTGGAGATCCTTGAACTTTGGCCCGCACAGACAAAACTCTGTATTTGCAGCTGTGTTGCAGCACGGTATGTTGATGTTGCTGGCAAAGATTGGCAGAGAAAAATGAAATTTATCTTGGAACAAGGTTTATGTTGAGTGAACTGAAATCTGTCTACGAAAGAATGCACTCCACCCATGAACTTTGGTACAATGAAGTATGAAGTGTCTTTAAAATTTTAAGTCTAAAGGCATCTATTAATTCTCTTGCATGTTCCTGTTTGGTTCATTGCGGACGCATGCACTGGTTCACACTTTAAATGTATTAACAGAGTCAGGTTTTAAGTTTGTGTTACACACGTTCAGGTTTTTTGCACAGCCAGCTGTGATCCTCCATGTTATTGATTTACTTTGACTTCCTGATCGTCCCCACACACACAAATGGCATTAATTTATTTACTGATTCAGTACTTTGACATTTTGCAAATTATTGTAGAGCTGCATGGATTGAATACTGTATTCAGGGTGTTTGTGATGCTCAGAAAAAAACATTTTGCCATCTGTAATTCTTTCTGTATTAATAAAGTGTGTGAGAAAGTTGTTTTTATCTGGTGTACATCACATGACTTCAGCCATTTCACCCGAAATCACCTCACAGCCCAACACTGTTCCTGTAGGCTTTGTTTATGCACTTTTGCAATTCAAAGCACTCGATTGTTGCTCTTCCACTGATCAGAACAACGTTCTGTGTGGAATTTACTGTTTTGCTTACTGCTTTGATGAATCTAAATGAACAGAGTGAACAAAGACAGTGATTCTCATTGATGGAAGAGCAGACAGCCAACACTCCTGTGTGTCCAAATCGACTCTTCTGTCTGCTTGCAAGTGTAACAGAATGGTACATGAGGATTGAGACTGAAGCAGTGTGTCATATTTTGCCAAAAATATGAGTGTTCGGAGGACAAAGATGGACATCTGACAAATGAATGATACTGCAAGTTAGGTGGAAGAGGTTTCTGTGGGCGATTTGACAATATTTCCCCTCACCGTCTCTGTTCTCTGTAAAGGACAAAACTGCAAACATTTAACAGCCGCATTTATGACCCACATGGGATCATTTATGAGTTGTTCCAAACATTGTGGGTGAACGTCCTCTCATAGTACCTGTAGTGTTTGTTTTCTGTCTCCCTTAGGCAAAATGCAGCTCAGTGCATAACAACCTCCTCCAAAATGGACACAAAACCCGATGCAACCCGAAAGAAAATTAGTATTTCTTTCACAATTAGACCATCACTCCCTCTGCATTCCTGTTACAATAAGGACACATTTTAGAGCTCAGGGCAAGATGTTAGTTATCGTCTTACAAAAGTAAAACCTGGGCTTCCTCCTGAAGTCAAATCAGGACACCTGCACCGGTGCAGCATTTTACTGCAGGTCTGCTTTTTAAGGTGACCACGTGACGTCTTGGCGCAATAGAGTTGAGATAAAATTGGAGCGCAGTGAATGAGAGGGATTTTCTGCAGAGCCCCCTGAGGGCAGCGGGGGAAGCTGGGCTGTACGGGGCAGCAGGCTGCCCGGGGAGGAGTAGGAAGGGAAGATGATTTCACTGCAGGATTGTAACATCCAATAATGAAATACTTTACAGAGAATGTGGTAAAATTTGCATATAACCTTATCAGAAATGTAATATAACCTAATAATGTAATAAATTGTCCTGAGATTGATCTTGTACTAACATTTGAACCAATAAAGAATAAATTTCAGATTGATCTCTTTTTTTATTTGACCAAAACTGTGATGTAATTTTTTTTTTTTTTGGACAAATAATGTTATAATGTAAAATTATAGAAGGGTTTTCCTCAGAAATGTTCACAGATGAGGTCATGTATTTAAGTTCTGTTCACATTACATTAAGTCAAGTTTCCGGACTTCTTTCCTCGCTCTCTGTCTGGTGTTTCCCTGGAAATGAGTGACAGGCAAAATGAAATGCACTAATAACTTGAATAAAATTACTGTTTTCTCTGGTTTAATCATAGTTGAATACAATAACGTAAGTACAGAACTCAAGAAAATATTTAAGAAAGTCAACCTAGTCATTTTTAGACATTTTAATTTGGACATTTTCCTCAAATACACCTCTGTAGAATATGATGAGGGGATCCTAATAATATTATACAGTATTTTATTGTCAATGTGTTACTAGACTATCGCTGGCTGTTATTGGATCCCATTACATTTTATCAGTAAAAATTTTAATACATGACCTGGTGGCCAAGCTAATACAAGTATTACATTACTGAGTGCTAAAGGGAATATAAAGTGAAAGCATTATCTTACACATGGTGGGGTTTGACGGTGTACATGGCCTCTTGTCAGCAACGTTTCACATACATTTTAAATGCTTAAGATTATCAATAAGAACCAATGACTCCATTTCATGCATTTTCACAACACGGTACAGAGATACAGTGAGTTGTGGAGGAAACAACTAAATGTCTCTGTGTAATAGGGATAAATTATAAATCATAACCAGCCTCAGAAGGTATTAAACACTCTGAAAATAATGTCCTAAGGCGTTCACATCACCATGAGGTAAGACACACAGAGTATGTCAGACACACACACACACACACCAGACAAAAGCCACTCTGAGCCAAATTTCACTAACCTAATCCTCGACTCAGCTCTGCAGTATCTGGGCTCTACACTGCAGAGCCACATTCACATGAAAAACAGACACACAGACAAATGCAACCCTTATCCACACCTTAATTCACTCTCTCTGTCCCGCGTACCGAGTCTCATGATACAAGTTCCAATCGTTGAACTAATCCCCCACTTCTCTGTTCTGTATTTTAATCCCCTAATGATTAATGCAATCTTGGATTCACAAGGACGTGCTCCTGATGTCAGCGCAGGTTCATCTCTGTCTGTCTCTATCTGGCCTGTTCCCTCATTAGCCCAGACTGCTGCAGCACATGTACTCAAAGATAAGACAACAGGAGCTAAGACCAATCAATGGCGGGAGCAGAGGTGAGCTGATGGAGCGTCCGACAGCAAGATGTCAGCTGTCAGTCTCTGTGTCTCCGCTCGCTCTTAATCCTCCCTCCTAATTATCTGCTGGTTTATCCAATTTTCCAGTGGATGTTCTGTCAAACTAAAAATCAATCCAGACTGTAGAAATTTTCATTGTATGAGCTTGCTGTATTTATTATTTTCTCTAACTCACAGCTTTTTATAATAACTAATAACCATTTTGCCTTGGATGGAAATTAATCTCATTTAGGGTACTTCTTGTTCTCAATAATTTGTGACAAACTGCTAATTGAAGCCTCCCAAACTGTAATTAACCTTGAACAGGAAAAAACTTAACTGTTGATGACAACATTAACAATTGACTGTCGCCCTGCTTACAATGCAAAGAAAAGCATTGTCAGTCCAGACTTCCTCACCAGTATCGCCATCAAATCAGCACGATACACAAGACTGATGCTTCAGGGAAATCTGAGCATGAGCTACAACCGGAAACACGCCCTTTCAGAGACTGGCTGTCCATCATTGCTGTATCCAGGCTCCAGCTCCGCAGGACCAGGCTGAGAGGTGTCACCATGGCAACACAGGCGTGCACCAGTCCTCAGGGAGCAGCTTATTGGAGGAGAGGTGGAGTCTGATGGAGGTGGCAGAAATGAGTGAGGAGGCACGTACGGTTGCATGCATTGAGACATGGTACAAATTTGTCTGTGGGGCTGATTAGGAAGCCGCTGAGCTGCAACATCTGATCAAAGCACTAAAACCAATTTGACTGTTTCCTTCTGGACTCTGATTGCATCAGTTTCGAATTAAATCCACCCATCACATGTGGTATTCAAGAGATGCACGGAAAGTTTGAAGTGATTCAATTTATCCAGCAAGAGTGAGCTTTTTATAAAAGGAGAGTGTGTGGTCCACACAAAAAACAGCAACACTGAACTCAGATCAGCAACAAGGACAACACCTCACGGGCTGAAAGTGGGTGAAACTAAGAGCAGAGTTCAGTTAAAAAAAGGACTGAGAGGTGAATAGAGGTGAGACATCATGTCAATCACAACCAGAGGAAGATCTTTCTGCAGGTTGCATTTTGGTGAATATTTTAGGGACACAATTAACTTCAATTACTGTCAGTTGTTAGGTAGAAATAAACTATTACTAATGGTTAATTAATTGTTTCATTTATTGGCAAAAAAAACAAGAACAAAATCTAGTTTCAGCTTTTCTACTCTGAAGCCTGACAGCTTATTTTTGTGTTATGTTACAGTTAACTCACTATCTTTTCTAATTTGGACTGTAAGTCAAACAAAACAAGCCATTTAAAGACTCCACCTTTAAAGACATTGTTGAGAAAACAGCTTTTTTCACTATTCCTGACACTTTAGAGACCATGCAATTCCATATTAATAGTCAAAACTAATCAATACTGAAACCAATCAATAGTTGAAGCCCTGCAATAACCAAGTGAATTGGATGCAACAAAATGCTGCATTTTTTGTGCTCTGAATGACTGCCGAGCCTGTGCCACATATGCTTCTATTTCTACCGTCTGTGGTGGGTGACAGGGATTTGTGGGCTGCAAATAGGTGCACTCTTTAATTATCTAAAGTCTATAGTGGGACGTGTGTTTCACTGATACATAATAACGTTAATTTTAACAGGTCCCAAGCCTACGCTGCAAGAACTTAACTAATTACTTCCTCAAAGTGCAACTTTTTATACTCTAACTGTAAAATGATTTTTGCACAACTGCCCTCTTTCCTTGGTTTCTAAGGTTACTGTCTCTCAGAAGGAAGTTTGCTTTTGATTTTTTTTTTTTGGTGTTGGCCTATTAACCTTTTTTTGCATATCAACATGATATCTCTTGGGTAATAAAGTAACACAGTGGCACAATTTCCTGTTTTTGAGCTCTTAATTTTTAAAAGTAACATTTGCAAAATTTTCACTACATTTGGATTTTCTATGGTGATAAAAAAAATGGAGGCAACTGAGCTGACAATTATACTCCACGGGTGAAATATCAGGCTGTATGTGTTTCCCTTCAACTCTCAGTGAAAGGTTTGAGACTAAAAATGCTCTTCAAAGCTAAATAACGCTTTTAAATTGTGCAACTGCAAATGGAGTCTGAATTGGTCTAAACTCAAGTCAAAGTTCAGTGTACACAGAGCAGACTGGCAGTATTTACCGACATAATGCCATGTTGTAAAGCAACTGAACCCAAACACTCTCAGTGTCAAAGTTACCACACCTTATCACACATGATATGAGGTTGCTGAGTTTTCCTGACATTAGTGTGAATCTGCAGTGACTAAATACAAATGACAAATTCAGTGCATCTTTAGCTCAAGTCAAATACATCTCTAGGGAAACGTTTCATTTAAAGGCTGAAGTGCTTTTACTTTTTTTAAAAGATTATTGTTGCTGTTTTGGCTCATATGTTAAAAAGTAGGGCTGGTGTTTCTTCAAAACATTAGAAAAAATGTCTGCCAGTTCATGTTATGCTCTATCTTTTTCCATTTGGATGACACTTTTACACATTGGGAAATTGCAAGGATGTAGGTAGGAAACTAATATGGAGGCACATAAACAAACATAGAGGACAGCAATAGTTTGAGGTAATTTCAAACAGGAGAAGTCAAGGTCTAGCCGAGACAAAATGTGGAGATCCTCACTAAAAGTGGAGCTACTTGGTTACTTGCTTCGGGTGTGAAAAGTCTATGAACCAGAGAACTGTACGCTGCAGAAAGTCCCCACACACGTGAGAAAAATTTACATTCAGGACTTTCTGCCAGAAGGCTTTATAAAGTCAGGTGCTGTAGTAAAAAAGAAGAGTCGCAGTGTCTGCATAAGGAGAAGGAAGAGGTGGATGGATGGGTCAAACACAGGTCTTTCACCAGAAAACTGCTGTTAGTGTCCAATACAAAACCAAAAGTCAAAGTTACTTATGAGTTTAGCCAAAACCATGGTCCTTTCCTGACCCTAACCAAGTAGTTTTGATGACCATGTTTGACAACATTAACCACACATTAGAAAGGCTTAAAGGCAGAAAGGCCTAAAGGCAAAATTCCCGTGTGAATTCAAACATCAGACTCAAGCACATGAACACTAACCTCTTACATAACTTACAGTAAATATGCTATTTCCAGATAAAACTTAATCTGAATATGAAATGACCTACATCTAGATATGAGGTTTTGGTTATATCCCACAGCTCTATCAAAAGCATCCATTCATCCATTTTTTTTTTCATTTCTGAGATTTTTCCAAATAAAAATTTGTTGCATGTTGGTCAGTCAGATCCTTAATTGTAGATTTGAATTAAATTCAAGTATCACAGGCCTGTAACTAGATTTTATTCGCCCAGAAAAAACAGTATTGCAATACTGAACTTGTAATACAATTATAGTGTTGAAACTGCACTTCTCTATACAGTTCTGATTAAATTTCTTTCAACACAGACACAAATAAAATGAGAAGTGAAACCATGTAGTGACCGGCACAAAGTAACCAAGAAACTGTTTTTTTCTGTTTAAACAGACCTTTGTCTGTTTCCTCAATGCCAGCACACAGACTGAAGAACTATTCTGAGACTGTGTTAAGTGATAATCTTCGCCTGGCTGATCACTCGTTTCATGAAAGGCTGATTATCCTTGTGAAACTGACAGAACAAGCTCTCAGTTTAGTGGCAGCTGCAGTCATCACACTGAGTTTAAAGTTGAGAAAAAAGGAGAGGAAATGGTACAAAAATAGTTGAAGGAATAGTTTCATATTTTGGGACACATTCTTATTCCCTTTCTTGCCAAGAAATAGATGAGACATTGATACGTCTCTTATGCCGAGATGTGCATTACGTTATGCAGCCTAACTATTATCAGCACTTTGCTAGCTTATCATAAAGACTGGTAATTAAAGTTATAGGCTTAAATTATTGTCATGAAAAAAGAGATATAACGTATTGGTTATGATGCTATTGCTAGTAGTTGTTACATGTGTTTTGCCACCCATGCATGCTGCTTCCTATGTTTCCAGTCTGTATGCTAAGCTAACCAGTTACTGGAGGTAGCGTCATACTTTGCATACACACCTAAGAATTCTACCAAAATTGTTGGGTTACAATTACCTCTGAAGTCTGAAGTTGGAGATGGGGCATGACTCACACCAGAGCTGTCCATGTGCTCATACAAGTTAGAAAAACAAAGCTTTTACAGGGTGGGAGAGGTGGGGTTTGCTCCAGCATGTTTAGACAATGTTAGCAATATCAGTTCATAACAATGCGTCACACGGTACTTTGTGAGTGCAAACACATTAGCACAAGATGACAGATAAAAAGTAGACAGTAACCTACAGTGTGTGTGTGTCCTGATTTAATGAGATTTTTCCAACTTTTCAATCCAGAGATCTGATTTTTAGAGGACATTAAATTGAAATTTTCAACTGGGAACTAGAAATTCAGACTTCCTAGCCTGCCATAGTACTCAAATAGAAAGTGAACAGGCATATTTTCCAAACATGTCAAACTTTTCCTGTTAAATTTTTACCATATATTAATAGAATGAAGTCATGCAATCCTAACTGAGTCAGCAACAGAGTGTCTTGAGCTTCCTGTTTGTTGGCTACTCACTGCCACGCCACAAAAACAAACTAGCCCTGAACAAAGCCCAAAATTTATTGGACTGCAAAAACAAACAAGCTGTCCCTCTAAAGATTTTCTGCCTCAACAGCCTGTAGATGATTATTTCTTTGCAAATGTTCTCTCAGTCAGCTGCAGGTTTGCCAAACAAGCTGGGAGCTTGAGGATCCTCAGCCGGTGAGTCTGTGCAGCCATTTCTTAAACTCCCAACATGTCAGTTTCTGGAGAGCCAGCAGCTTCATGCCGCCCAGCAGGGTGTTAATAGCTAACTAACCGACTCACACCACGACGGTGACAAGCTCTGATCGAGACAGATTTCCAGCATCAACTGCACAAGCAGTACCAGGGTGCAAAGACACCACAGGCTGTATTCAGCTGGCAAATTATTGTTACTATGTTAAAAAATAAATAAATATATAAAAATACATGAACCGTGAAAAACTTTCAGCATTTATCTCCCTTAGCAGAGCTGTCTGTAGCCTGCAGCAGCAACAAACACAGACACACCTAGTGTCACACATAATTCTCATCAGCATTTAAGCAAACCGACGACACTTTTAAGGATCATTAGAAGGATCACTGTGTCACACAGGAAACTATGAAGGTTTTATTTTCAGAGGCAATGAGAAGCAAGGCTGCTGAACACATAGGGGTTTGCTGACATCAGACTGCTGCTACCTGAAATTGAGGATTGATATGTGCAAAGAAAAATAACATAATGACATTATAAGGTTTTTGTGATCACATATTATACACAGAAATGCCACAAAACCTGCTCTAATTTGTGAATATGCTGCTTCATGCAGAGCCCTGAGGCAGTCCAATACCATCAGTGTTAGCAATGTTAGTAAGACTTTCACCAGTCTTCTTTGCTATTGGCATATGAGTTGGTTCCTTTAAGTGCAGTGTGCAAGTTAAGGTTCAGTGTAGCAGGATTTGCAAAAACAATTATTCTGACTGTGAACTTCAGATTATAGTTTTTGTGTACGTTTGAATGTTCATAATAATGCACAATATGAGTCAGAACCCTTTACATCCATTTACAGCAAAAAAGTGGAAGATTTTAATAAGCCACCCCCTTAAGTCTTATTTGAAATTCATGTTGAACAAATTGCTTTCAGGTTTTATCAGGTCTGCTGTGGAGCTTCCTTTCAGTATCAGTTTGTGTTTGTGAGTGTGGTTGGCATGAGTGGACATTCATTTAAGCATCTCAAGGAGACAGTTTCCATTAGCAGTTGTCTGCATTAATTTCCCTGATAAGAGCGTTTGCTTACAGCCAGGATGAAAAACAACTAAAAGAAAGAACAAAAAATAGTTGAGTCTTGTGTCAGTTTTATCAAGTCAGACCTGTATGTCAGCTCAAACACAAGTCATTCATATATTATCACTCCACTGCATGCTTTTTGTGTGTGTGGGTGTAATGGTGTCAGTCTGGGTAATGACTTGTGTGGGCTATGACTAAGTTAGACAATAGTTACATCAAGGAAATGATAACCATTTTTGGCCATGAGCTCTGCTGTAGGTAAAGGGCAATCAAAGACAAATGCATATGCCACTTTTGTGGCTTTGAACATAAGCTATAAAAATAAGATGACAAGTTAGAGCCCTGACCAGACTAACTTTTATCTCAAAAACACTGCAAGAAAAATACTAAGGGCCCAGTGCTGCAGAAAATGGGAGTAAGGCAAAAATTGTGATGCACCTCAAGTAATATTAATGAGAAATTCATTGTAAAAAGGGGGTTCAGGGAACACAGCCAACAGAAGAGGCAACCTGCTGTCCCTTGAGTGCAGCACAGCAGAAAGATGTAAACACAAGACCAATTTAATAAACCTAAGCCGTGCTGAAGACAATGGAGTCTGGCCTGGGTGCACTTATGTCTTGACATTTACTGATTTCTTGTCAGAGCACAGGTTTGGTTTCAAATCTTTGTCATGCACATGTACTGCAGCATCACCGCCTCTCTTCACTGCTGCCGCCCTGTCACATCCGCTCAATAGAGATGCAATCTGTAAAAAGGCAAATCAGCAGCTGTTTCTTTTTAAGGAAGTTGCAAAGTTTTAATGTGGATGTGACACTGATGAAAATGTTTTATTCTTCTCCTTTCCTTTCCTTAGATTTGCTGATTCAGCAATTTTGGTCCTAAAAAAGTAGGAACATGCTGGTAAAAAATTTCAGGCTGGGCTGTAAATTTATTGGTGTTACTCTTTCTGACCTTCAGCAACTGTATGAAGGGAGAGCTGTCTGAAAGGCACAGACTATTAATTTGGACCCTCAACATCCCTCATATGTTGAGATTCAGGTGCTTCCATCAGGTTTAGTCTCTCAAAAGGCAGCACTAAAAGATACAGATTGTCCTTTTTGCAATGTGTTATTGGTATTTTAAAACACAATATAACTAAAAACCTCTATGATTCACAGTGACAGTGTAGGCGACATGGATCTTGTGTTTTTCATATGATGAATTGTATGTATTTGAGTTAAACTACTGCCTGTAAAGCAAAATCGCTGCACAGGGACATTAAAGTTTTACTCTACTGTGCTCACTTCAGCCTGATGTGGAAGTACGGGTTCATACTGAAGCCATATTTTGGTCTCAGAACCTCAAACATAAATGTCAAACAGCTGCTGACGGTCGAGCCCGAGAGCAACACTTCACAAGCCGCCTATAAAACTGGCAAACAGGAGGAGGCTGAGCTGCAGTCCAGCAACCACACGATGGTTAGCAAAGAAATAGAGTCCAAGATCCTCAGCCAGTCTCTCTCTCTCTCTTTCTGTTCAGTGTACGACCTCTCACTATTGACATGCTAATGCAGGATCTGCCAGCTGAGCAGCTTGAATAAAGTGAACACCATCTCCCAGGGTCCTTCAGAGACCTGGGCTTTGGCAGGCAGCCTCGAGGGTTGTCAAGAATTCATTAATGGTCGGGTGTTCAGATTTTACCAGGGTGTTGTGTTACACTGAAGCAGAGGAATTAAACACAATAATGTGCTTTTACACCTACATTTATACTAGCAGCGCTCCTTCTTTGTTATTAAACTAATGCTGAAACCAGGAGAATTTTTTTTTATTAGGTCTCATACATAATAAAACAACCTCTGTGATCTTGTTATGACCCAATCAATGACCCGCTAATGATTTGGCCCCTTCTGTCATGTACACATTAACCATAAAGCAATAACTCAGTGCAAGACAGGTGCAATTTCCAATCTGAATTTCATTACAGTTCGCTCACTGCCACCTTCAGCTCATCACATCGCCTTTGTTGTGAATCTGTAGATTGTGAGGAGGGGAGGCCTGTGTGTCTGTAGGCAATGCAACGCACCAGCCATGAATGAGAAACAAGCAGCATTCCCCATAAATTAACGTTCTTCCTCCTCCTCACAGAGTTCAAGGGCCCAGGCTAATGCGAAAAGAGGAGCAGACAGCTCCGTGAGACAAGAGCAATTCTCCCATGACACGGTTGGATATAAGCTGAATAATTGATGCCTGAATTGAAAAAAAAATGGCCTGGAGTAAAAGTGGAAAGCAGCAGAATAGGATGGGCATTGATTTGGCAGGAAAAAAAAGACATATTTACAGATCAATGTTCTGAATGACTAGCACATGCAGGAAACACAAACTGAGCTCAGAGAGGCAGGGGAAGTCTAGTAGGTAAGAATCAGTCAGACTAGTAGCTGATACAAAGTCGACACAAAGAAAAATGTGTCTGTAGATCTACAAATCCCGCTGCTCACACTCTGAGCACCCTAAGCTCTGGACTGATACCTAACAAGGATGATCAGCTGAAGCCCCTGAGGCGTAACATTAGTGAAACCACTGAGAGTAAAAGTGCCAGTAATGGGTCCATCTCCTTGAAACTGAACCTAAGATCCACTCAGGGAAAACGTCTTCCCATGACCCATCTGCTCGGCATGTACAGTCGCCCCTTCATTTTTTACATCATACATTACAATGCTTCAACGCTTTCCATAATCAACTGGACCCACAGTTCATCATATGCAGACAAGTCCTGGTATAATTAGACAAAGCAGGATTCAATGAAAAGCAGAAGTCTAAATCTGTAAGCAGTGAATACAGTTTAGTTGACTCTATATCTAATACAACAAAAAAATTCAGTGTAATCACTCACTAATAAGACTATTTTAGACTCAAATTAGGTATATAATCAGTATAGTAATGGCCAGTATATAATCTGTGCTTCAATTTTAAGTGGTTAGGGTTCAGCATCAGAAATATTCAGCATGTGAAATCATACCTCTAGCAAAGGGGCTACAGACTGTACAAAAGGAGTCATTGGTGGCACTAAGGCACACAGTGTTTCATCCATGTTGCCAGGTGAGAGCAGTGTGAGAAAACAGCCAATCACTGTTCAAACGCACAAAACGTGAGTGGAGTGTGATCAGGACAACGTGAAATAAAGCTGAGACCACCTTGACATCACAAGCCATTAAGAGACACAGTAATTAATGTGCACATATATGTATTACGTCTATTGTAAAATATCTGACATCTCTAACCACAGCGGTCAGAGGCCCCAAAGTGTGAAAGAATGAGCTGCAACAACGCAGCCAGATCTCCGTTCATCCTGCACTGATCTGAACACAGGGATCATTTCACCCAGCAACAAAGCTGCAGAACCAGGATCCAAACAACATTATGAGAAATCACAGAAATTCCATCTGGCTGTTACTGAATAGATGGAAGAAACATTTGCACACGAGACACAGAGGGAAGAAAAAACACTCTGATGCTCTTGTCATTGGACTGACTGTCACGGTTTACTTGTCACACAACGGGGAACTCAGGCAACGCTCCCAGTTTTTACAGAAAATAACGGGCAGATTGCATTATAACACACGAATAAAGGGAAGAAAAGCATAGACACATGCAGGCTGGTAAAAAAAAAAAAAAAAGACTGTGGGTCAAAGCAGAGTCGACGGACAGGCTCCGCGGAGACAATACACACAGAGCCGGACACACACCAGATTCACACCGCACCTTTCACTTGGGTCTCATAATCCGCTATGATCTCCTTGTCCTTCTTGTATTTCGTAGATGACATCGTGCCGCGGGTTTAGGGTGAGATCCTCCAAACCGAGGACTCTCTTGGGTCTTAGGTGATGATCCCCCGACTCTTAACGTTGCGGCGCTCTCCTCCCGTTTGTCTTCTTTCTTTCTTTTCTAGTGGTCGTGCATTGAGGAGAATAAAAGCTTTAACGTGTGCTTTTCCTGCAGTCCGACACTTTAAATCACCTTATCGTGAAAACCAGTGCAGATCAAACACCAATGTTGCATGTTTTTTTTTGTTTTCTTGCTCTTTTCCTTAAGGTTTTTCCTTTCTTTCTGGCACAGGAACCGAGTCCTCCTCCTCCTCCTTCTCCTGCTGCTGCTGCTGCCTGGCACCAGTCAACTCAAAGGCTTCAGCGAAGGGGGAGAAAAAAAAGCAAAAGACACAAGCGAGCTCAAAACTGTAATAACAACATGATGAAGGAGAGCGGAGCGACGCTTGAAGGTTTCATGCAGACGAGTCCCCTTTCAGTGTGAGCCCCCAAACCAGCGGACATGCGTACGAGCAGCGAGGCAGGCGGACACCATTCACTCTGACAAATTGCGCTGCAGGAAAACAGGAATTTTAAAAGATCGTCACGTGAGCCTCCTCATATTGTCAACCAGACCTCCCCCCGCACGCCCCCCCCCCCCCAATACACACACACACACAGGCGCGCCACACACAAACACACACAGAGAGAGAGAGAGAGAGAGAGAGAGAGAGAGAGAGAGACTAAATATGTAACTTCTTGTGGTTTAAGTGTTTTTTTCTGCACATAATTGGGTTGTGGTTGGGGTCATAACACCTACAGGTATGCTGGTGACAGACCTGTAGGTGTTATAAGTAATCAGACCTAACAATGGAAAAAAAAATATCCCGATCTTTAGCCTCCATCTCCATGGTAACCTCATACTTTTACCTTTGCTTTACTTTCACGTTGTTTGAGATGTGGCGCATCTTATTAGAGGTTGGGGGGTGGAGGGAGGGACTTCACACCCACCCAAAGCAGAGGTCTGGTGGTGAAAAGACTCAAACGTGACACACAAGCACGGACGCCACCACTGATGCTTTGATGTGTGTCACGAAGGCTCCACTGTGCACGCGCTTTAACCTGCGTTAATAATAATAATAATAATATCACAACTGTTTTGAAAAGTCAAATTTGGCGTTGTGGTGATACGCAGAGACTTCCTATTAACTTCAAAGAGTAGTTGCGCTCGGGTAATATAGCTCATTAACTTTTAAAAGGAAAAGTGTCCTTAATATGGCCGTTTCACTGGGACATAAAGGTGCATCTTCCTGTCTGTGTTGCATCCAGTGTTTACTTCATCTCCTCTTCTCTACTGGCAGAGATGATGTTGATAATTAAGGCTGCTTGCGATGGCAAGGATGTCATTGATGAGAGAGACATGTGTATTTTGTCCAAGAAGCATGAAAAAAAACAAAAACTGCCCATTAGATGCAGTGATTAATGTAATAATCGGAATGAAAACTTCCCAGCGTGACACCTGGCTGAGCAAACCCTAACAACACATACATCAACATCCAATTAATATACTGTAGGACAGGAGTGCAAAAACTCATCAGTTTGGCTTTAATGAGCTAAGTTTTTGTGTTAAAATGAATTATGCCCATACATCCGTGCCTATGATAGAATCTGTGTTCCTCACATTAGAGAAAAAGACATGTTTTTAAATTCATATCATGGCGAAAAGCAGCTTTTCAAAGCTTTGCACTGACAGAGACTGAATGTGTTTCCTGACAGATTCTGTCATCTGAGTGCTTCTCTATGTTTTTAACAGCCTGTGCAGCTCAGTTTGTTGTCTGTCACCATCTCTTTTCACAGTTTAGGAGGAACAGGCTGCTGACTTACAGTGAGGTGACTCAAACCTGCAAACCAGAAGCCCTTCGCATTTCATCTTTCTTTTGATCAGACAGGTAGGACATGTTGGATGGATTTGACATCTACAGTCTGCCACATTAAAAAAAACTGAAAATGAAAAGGTTTGTTGGCAAGTTATGACCTCTTTATCATCGCCATACTAACATATGTAACTACAGACCTGGTGGCTCATTAGAGTCTGTAAACCAGTGAGCATTTATTAATGGATTACAAACATATATCTGCATTACTAATAAATAAAAGCCAGTCAGATTTTTTAACAACCTGGCAACCCCAACAAATGTGCTTGCTAACAGCTTATAATTGATCTATAATAAAGGGTTAGTAAATTATTATGTCTTTAGCATTAATGATGCCATTAAAACCACTATACATGGTGCCGTTTGCCTGAGATTATGACTGAACTATATCATTAAATATTTACAACATACTGGCCTACATTAGACTACAATATATTTCATTACAATAATTCAGTCCAGTCAAAAGCACATGATTCTGAGTTATACTGAGAACATGAATGATTTTCAAGGTAGATCAGCTCTTCCTGTCAGCTAGAGCTCGATGTTAGTCTGCAGCCAGCAACACCTACTTAAACAGGGATGTAAAATGAAATATGAAGATATTAGATTGCACAAATGAGGTGGAACAATTAACTAGAAACCCCAGAGAGTCTAATTGAACAATTACAGATGTGCAAGAGACTTTGACAGTGTTTCTCTCACTTCATAACTATCTATTTACACAAATGTGCAGACTCCTGCCCTGTGCTTTCCCACCAATAATGTCTGAAGAAATCAGGTTTGGAGTCCTTGCTGGCCTTGATGTGGAAACATATTTTCAGGCGTTAAACACAGCATGCATGCATAACACTCTTCACAGGGGTAAAAAGCCCTGAGGAATATTAAATAACCTCTTGTAGTGTGTGTATATCTGTGTATATATATGTGCTCAGTGAGTCAGGATATGAAACAGAGACAGACAGAGCAAAGGGTGAGTGTCTTCCTGTGTTATGTGTTTCACTGCATTATGCTTTCTTTATTGTTTTTGCAGCTCCGGTGATGGCTCTAAGTTGCTTTTTTGATGTATCACCTATGTGTCTCAGGAGAGTGAGGCGATGAGAGCACAGACACTTCACTTGTGACACAGACGAGGCCTGCTGGAGGTTCACAGTGACAGCAGGGTGGTGCTGCTTTTGTTTGTGTTTGCCACAGAGAAACCAGCGGAGGTAACCTTTCAGTCGTCTCTTCCTCCCCTCCCACCTTCCTTCTGTTCCTCACCCTTACCTCTCTCATCAGGGGTTTCATGAGTGATGGCTGGGAAATGATGAGTTCACTGTTTTTATGGCACAAAGATCTATAGTGAGATCCCTTTAATATTCTCTTCAAGTGGGAACTTAAAAAGCCATGCCATGCCATGCCATCTTGGGTCTGAATGCTCTGGTAGAAAAGAATTCATAAATGTTGACATTTTAAGGCTTGAAAATAGTTTTTGGCAGTCAAAATATCTCTCAGGGAATCTACAAATGAACGCAAACAATTGCATTTTCACATTGAAGCAAAGTTAACGAAAAATGTTTTGAGGCTAATATTTCTAAGGACTTAATAAGGACTTAATACTCAGAATTTTTAAATTAATAGAGATAGAAAACTTGTGCATGACATCAGATGTCTTCAGGTGACCCAGACCAGGGTATCACAGTTGCAGACAAACTAAAGTGACAATGTAGATCCAGAAATAAAGTGATGCTTCTTCACAACCATTCATGTTAGCATTCAGAGCATTTTTACATTCAAATCAATGCTTGCATCAACCTCAATTCACGCTGTATGTTGAGAACAAAATATATGAGTTTCGACCTGATATGAAGGTGCTCAACTAAAGAGTTGGTGTGATTACTAAAACTCTGGGAAAGAAGCTAGATATATGAGATCAGCAAATGCATTTTTAAAATATCCTATTTAGTATTTACGATCAACCTGCCTGGAAAAAAAACAGTTGTAAATACCTTGATTCTTTCTTAAAATAAAAAAATATGAGCAGTTGTCCCATATTACCTTTAACAGAAGAAAGTAAAAGTAAAAGAAAATTTGACCCGGTTCTGGGTATAACTTTCTCTATTTTCTGATACAATTTAGAGACTGTTAATCATAAATGTCACAAACTTGAAAGAAACACAATAAATGAGTCCTTTTAGGGCTCAAAATAAAGAGAGGTAGCACATAATGTATATTTTCTGGTCTGCAGCTGCCAGCTGTGTGTTAATTGTGTTTTCAAATGCATTTGTAGCAATATAAAATGACCTAAAGTGTTTTTTGGTTTCAATCTGGCACATATCTCATAGTAAATATGGGGGATCCATTTGTGTTCACAGCTGTTTTTTTCTTTCCACTTAATTAAAAGATTCCTAGGCTCTGACTTTTGTTAAATCAGATTACCACTGCAGACATCAAATGCAAACCATCAGCAGCCTCTGATGTAGTCTTTTGTATTCCTTGATGCTGATTGACAGTGTCATCAATCAGTCATCAAACACTCCTGCTGAGAGAGAGAGATGTCTCCTGTATTAGCTTTGTATTTCTTTCCCTAAGTAGTCAGCTCATATCACATCTATTCGTGTCACATTTAATAGCACATGGAGTAGCACACTGGGAGAGAGATCTGAAGAATGATCCCAGTGAGGGTCCTCTCAACACTGGGAGAAAATCCCAGTGTAACATCCAACAGAGTTTATCATTCCTGACTGCTTTGAGGATCTTCTCACATTCTCATTCTTGAAATTTCTGCAGCTGAGTCGCATGTAAAGATAGAAGTGTCTCACCATGTCTACAGTACCTGCATGGATAACACCTAAGTTACACACAGATCAAATGGAACTGTGTCTGCTTGATCTTCTGTCAAAGCAGCAAACCTTAAGCTGCATCTCCTTTTTCACCCTGGATTTCTCTTCACTGTCCGCTACTCTTGGCTTATTCTCTTTGCAGAGGGAATAAATTTGTGCAGTATGAGAAAAGTTGTCTTCATTAATGTGTTTATAAGTGCCTGACTGTATTCTGTGCAACACTGGCCATCTGTTGCGCAGGACTTTTCGTTTCTTGACATGAACACACGCCTACTTGTCTCTCAGACTTCACGCTTACTAATCGGTTGGAAAGAATGAAACAACAAGTTAGAAAAACAACAAAATAATAAACATACTGGATGTAGTGAAGACAAACAACCAAGCTATGATCTGAAGAAAGTCCTTCAGAGAAAGACTTTTCACATAATGCATATAAACAAACAAATAAATAAATAAAGAGCTGCTCTTTATTTTCTCCCACAGACACAATTACCACATGAAGTTTAAGCTGTCACTTTCACGTTCCAGGGGTTCAATTAATCACACATTTCCTTGTGTGATTAATAGCTGTCTTCTCCTTATCACCATTCTCTACATAAACCTCATTAATCACAAATGATAAATGAGGTAAGGAAATTGTGGGCAAAAGTCTAGCTGCATATTGTCACCGCAGGTAGCCACACTAGTGTGACAGGCTATCTGTTTAATTGAACAGATCTTTATTTCTATGTCATACATCTTATTGTTAAAGAATGTGTACTTAATTGGTAAGATCATTCTAACACAAATATGAGGAATATCTCTGTCATCAACACACGGACCATACAATGAATTATAACAACTGGTTAATGAGAATAACAACCCATAATTGAATTAAATAACATATGGAACTAGAAACACAAATGTGTGGGAAAAAATGTTTCTTTTCTTTTTCTCTGTTTGATACTTTTTACAGTGGTGGCAAAGAGAGCTGCTGGACGGATACTGCACACTTCATGTGGCCTAGAGCTGCATATATCTAATTCTCCCTCTTTGCTATTTCTTGTTTTCACTCAAAGTGAGTTGTTTTGAGCTGTGTTGTCCATATGGTTGAAAAAATTATACTGTGGCGCCATCTGTCGATCATTTGTGGAAAAGGTGCACCCGGAAGTAATCAGCCAGTGAAGCAGAAAAAAAAACATGGATGCGTTAACATAGTTTTTAAATAGTAAATTTGATTTTAACCCCATATCTACTTAAGTTAGGTCATTAAAACAATAGTGACAAAGGTTATGCAAAAAAATTCAGTAGGGTTAGGGTTCTGGTCTTCAATTGTGGCCGCATTTTCGACTTTGACTTTTTCAATTTCTTTTTTGGTCATGTAAGTTGTTTCTCTTGGACCTGCTAATAATAAGATTTTCGATTACTTACTTGATGTTTGGGGTTCCTCTACATGCTCTATGCACATACTGTAACTCGCTTTGGATACAAGCCTCAGCAACACAAGTGAAAAGAAAAGTACTGTAATGTTTATGTAGAAAATCATCGAAAAATACAAATCTGTATCATCGAAAAATACAAATCTGTATTTTACTTAAGACAACCTGTTAATTTTTTCTCTGTTTTGAGAAAAACAGAGATGCTTTGAGGATGAAAGAAAGAAAGAAAGAAAGAAAGAAGAAGAA
>JAPZDV010000012.1:14682720-14706833 GCA_029814665.1 Acanthurus lineatus | reverse complement strand
ACTGTAATGTTTATGTGGAAAATCATCGAAAAATACAAATCTGTATTTTACTTAAGACAACCATTTGAGAAAAACAGAGATGCTTTGACGTTGAAAGAAAGAAAGAAAGAAAGAAAGAAAGAAAGAAAGAAAGAAAGAAAGAAAGAAAGAAAGTCTTAACATCTATAATTATGAATCCTCACATTCATTTAATTCTCACATCACATTCGGTACATCCCTTAGTACTTATGATATTCTGATATGATTTTTAGAAAAATTTGATATAATGTTTTTCAAGTTGAATACAAAAAATAAAAAGTTTGATTTGTCAATCTGTTTGTAGAGATGATGCTTTTGCTGTGAAGGATGTCTGCCGGAAGTTTTGCTGCTGACCGGAAACAGCATGTTGTCGCCTCGTGTTTGACAGTTTGGTCAGACTTCATTTAACACTACTAAGCCTCCTACGACTGACTGCTTCTACAGTTTAACTGGTGGGCTCATCAAATGAACTTGTATCATAACGTGACAGCGGATTAGTCCAAAAGCTGTGTCAGTGTTTGTCAGTGTTTCCTTGTTTTTGATTCGGAACAACTTTTTAGCCTCTTGAAGCTAACGTTAGCGGCTAGTTAACTGGTATTGACACCTCTCTCACGTTAATAATACAGTTTTGGGTTTACATATGTGTTCGCATGAACAGTTGCTAAGATGCTAACTTATGAAAACATGACAGTATTTAGTAGTTCTGAAAAATACGTTCTTGCCTATTAACTCTTTTTGTCTGAATAAGGACAAATATGCTTCATTGACAGCCAATATCTTTCTTTTCTCAGGTGTTACATGTGAGCCACAAAGCTTAGGAACAGCTGTAATATATATCTATCAGTTAAACCTCTGTGACTAGTACCCAAACACATCATGACCTCCCGAGAAGAGGATGCTGCAGAGCAGGGCCCTGACACAGCGACACCATCCGCTCCCTCCTCCCCCTCCGCTGGGAATGATGGGGACATCATCACCGTCACCATTGGAGCAACTGTGCCCACGGGGTTTGAGCACACTGCTGCAGAGGAGGTCAAGGAGAAGATTGGGGTCGATGCTCGTATCAGTAAAGATCGTGGTCGCATATATTTTCCAATAACCACTGACAAGCTTTTCCAGGTATGATACTTGGAGCCAAAGCATGCTGTATTCTTTCAGAGTGTTTCACGCTGTCAAGTCATAAGATGAGCATGAAAATACCTTTGCTTTGATGTTGATAACAGCTGTCTGTATGTTAATGTGTTGGAACTTCCAGTTTAATATTACAAGGTGCATTACGTGCGCCAGAAGGTTAAGTCTATAATAATTTTCTTTTTGCTTTTTGTCTGTTCGTTGAACTCCCCACTGCAGGTCCATCTTCTGAGGTCTGTGGACAACCTGTTTGTTGTGGTTGAGGAATATAGTCATTATCAGTTCAAAGAATCAAAGGTAACTTACAACCAGCTGAATTCTCTCTTAGCTGATGTTACAGTCATGATTCCAATAAAAGTCGGGAAGACATGTAAAATATAAACAAAAAAGTAGGCAATTAACTGCCAAATGATCTGTGTTTACCAACACTGGTTTATAGTTAAATTCTATTTTATTTATTTCCCAAGATTTTTAGCTGTTTTGGAATCAGGCTTGTAAAAGTGCGTTGTCATCAGGGCCGTAACACTGTGTTTTGTATCAGGAGGAAACATTGATGGAGTTACAGCAGCTTGCCTCCAAACTGCCCTGGAATAATGCCTTAGAAGTATGGAAACAAAACAGTACCCTTAAAAAGAAGAAAGGCTACAGAAAAGGAGGAAATGGCAATAAAGTCAAACCTAACACCGAGGCCACTGATGCAGCCGTGGCTGACAATGAGCAGCAAGAGCCGCCCAAAGAGGAGTCCTCTGCTGAAGGCAAGACGAAGGAGGAGAGCATGCCTGATGTGCAGGCCGGTACGCAGGACTCAGGAGAGGCAACACCTGAGGCGAAACTCATCAAGTTTCGTGTGACTTGCAGCAGAGCCGGTGACAAACACTGTTTTTCCTCTAATGAGGCAGCCAGAGACTTTGGTGGAGCTGTGCAAGAATTCTTTCAGTGGAAAGCAGACATGACAAAGTTTGACGTAGAGGTAGGTGTATTTCAGCTGACATTTGGATGCATGTTTGGATACATGTTTAATTGATAAGTAAGTTGCCTTACATGTGTTTGTTCAGTGCTTGCATATTTCCATACATTTATGATGATATACTAGAATATTGGGCCTGCAACTAACTGTTATTTACATGAGAAACCTGTAGATTTCTCCAGTTAGTAAACAATGGCCATTGCAAGTATTTAGAGCCCAATGTGATGTTTCTTTAAACATTTCGTTTTGTACAAATAGTTGTTCCAAATCAAACAATATCTAATTTGCTTTATTATATGACCAGAAAGCATTAAGTCCTCTCACTCTAGCAGGGAAAACCAGACAATAATCAATTCAAATCAAAATAGTTGCAGAATAACTTTCTGTCAATTGTATTAGCTCTGTTGCTAATTGATAATTAAGTTTTAATTATGTATTGTATGATCCTGTACTTAAGGTCTTACTAAACATTCACAATGAGGAGGTAGTGATTGGCATAGCGCTCACTGAAGAGAGTCTTCACAGGAGAAACATCAGTCACTTCGGACCCACTACTTTGCGGTCGACCTTGTGCTATGGCATGCTCAGGTAAATCTCTGACACTGTTCACCTGGTACTCCATGTGACCACGCTGATCTCACTCTGTTAGTATCAAATTATATTTTCTGCCTTAGCGTAGCCGCAGCGAGGCATAAATGTAGTCCTCTGCTCTTAACTGTAAAACTCAGAGTGGCTGTCTTTGTGCAGCATCTTTATGAATATGAACAAAAATGTAGACACTGACAAGAGACGCACACACTAGACCCTCAGCAGTGGGAACCTAAACTGTACTTCATAGGTTTTCTCATAATATATAAAGGAACCATGTCTCTATATGTGTATTTCTTAAAAGTTAAGTCGGACAAATGCCAGAGAATAAAAGGATCAGGACCATTTAATTAGGGTGGGGCTGAAAAACAGTCCTTTATAAGAAAGCTGACATGCTTGAGGTAAGCATGCGTGTCATGACTGATGACTGTCACGTCCAAATACTGACACACTAGCTAAGAATACTCTTCCCTGCAAGTCACACCTCAGCTGATTTTGAGTAGTGAAATCTGAGTAACACTTTCCAAGAAGCAAAGCACATAAATTAACAGCATGCGGCAAGTTCAGGTGCAGTTTGTGTTGTGTTGTTTGTTTTAAAAGTAGCTCCTATCAATACTTATTAGTAATACTTATAATACTTAGTACTTAGTAATACTTAGTGATTTGCACCAGTAGTCACAAAAAATGCTTGTAAATCAGATGCTGATGATGATCAAGCAATAATGTAACTTAAAAAATAATAATATTAATAATAATAATATAAACTTTATTGATATTATTTATGATTTAAATGTATGATATATTAATATAGATGTAAAAGTTAGAGCTCGAACCTGCTACATGCACTTTTCTGAACAGGGACAAGAACAGGAACTTCTTGAAGGCACCTCATATGTCAGCATGAAGAAAATGAGTTAAAATGTTAATAATGTTGCATTGGTGTAATATTCTGTTATCTGTTGACAGGCTGTGTAAACCTCAGGCATCAGATATAATACTTGATCCAATGTGTGGGACTGGAGCCATACCGCTGGAGGTGAGACACAACTTTTGTACCTAGATGCAAGTTTTTCTAAGAGGAAGAAAACAAGCAAAAATCAAATAATGTATCTTTCTCCAGTAACGTCATAATTAAACACTTCACAGCTGCTGTGTCAATTGACAGAAACATGCTTACACCTTTTCTTTTTTCATAGCTTGCAGTGACCATAGCTTTTTCTTTTTTTGGATGGATGCTTGCATATTGCTTGTGTCTTTTGTCTGTAACCAGACTAGCTTTGCTTGGTTTTGACTTTCAGTCACATCTGGTTGCTTCTTAATGTTAGAAAGTAAAAACATTTTCCTGAACCAACGTGTAGTTTAAGGAGGAGATTTTTTTTTGGTGTTACTCATCTCTGATGCATTTTCATTTCATACCATTCTGCTCACATGACCTGAATTTCCATGTGAAGCACATAAATCTGGACTGGAATAACTGATCACTGTCCAGTTTACTTTGCTGCAGACTTAGTCTGTGATCGAAACAGCTTTCAGTAAAACAAAACAAAAAAAGAGAACCTATTTATTGTGTTTTTCTTCCCTAGGGGAGCATTGAATTTAACAGTTCATTCTACATTGCTGGTGACAACAATGACATGGCTGTCAGTCGAACGATGAATAATATAAGTCACATTCAGAAACGGAGGGCAGACAAGGGCAGGTGAGAGCGTGGACAGCTGAACATTTCATGTGAAGTTCATTTTTATCTGCAGTTTTATCTAGTTGATGATGATGAAAATGATTTTTAAATCTTTTTTTGAATCCATTCAAACAGTCTGTCTGGATTGCCCATTGACACAGTGCGCTGGGATCTGTGCAATTTACCCATAAGGACCAGCTCTGTTGATATAATCATCACTGATATGCCCTTTGGAAAGAGGTACCATAATATCAGTGCTGCACAATACATTGTGAATAATAGTGTTTAGAAATTATGCTAATAAGCCAGTGCTATTAATTCTGAAATAGCTGATGTATCTTTTAGCATTGTCATTCAACACTCATCCACAAGATCAAATATTACCTTTATTTTCTTGAAGAATGGGCTCGAGGAAGAAGAACTGGGACCTTTACCCCTCCTGTCTGAGAGAGATGGCCCGTGTGTGCAGACCAGGCTCAGGAAAGGCCGTCTTGTTGACACAGGACAAGAAATGCTTTTCCAAGGTAATCCTTACCCTCATGCGGATAGGGAAACTTCAGCTTCCAGGGAAATAAAATAGCAATACATGAGAACTTTCAAGTTAGTCAGTGCAAGTTCTGTCCTGCCACTGTCTTTCCCGATAATGATTCACAGAAGCCATCGTTCACTCGATCCAAAAGTTAATCCAGATGTGCATTTACGGCCCATCTGGGATACAACAACTCCCTTCTTAAATTGCATTATTGGTGTCACTAGCCACATGCTGTGCATTTTAAGCAATGATGCAGAAACAAAATGGATTCCAGCTCACTGAGTTTGAAAAACTTGATGCCTCTTTTGAACCCCTTTTTGAAAGTTTTGGCACCAGGCACCTGTTTTCAGCTTACATCATGTAGTAGAGCTGCTGGTAGAGCTGGTAGCTGCTGCTTTCAATCAGTGACGAATAAAATCACAATCAATGCTGCAGTTTACCTGTGCAAAGGTAATGATTAGCAGTTGTGGTACAAAGATTGTATTCGTTTACAGTTGGGTGAAAACAGGTAGATTTACCTGCTGAACAAATAATTATTGTTGTTACATTACAATAATTATCGTCATTAGACATTGTATTGTTTTTTTCCCCACCCTTTTAAAATCAAAGGTTATGCTTTTCCAAAACTCAATCACCTTGAGAAGGAGGCGTGTTAAGATTAAAGTAAATACTGCCCTGTGTGTACAAGTACACAACCTGTTGCCATGGAAGTCTTAACACTTAAAGGATGTTTGTAGACTAAAGCAGAGTTTTCCAACCTTTTTTCCTCATAGCCCACCTACGTGTATCTAAGAAAAGCTCAGTCCCCTAAACCTACACACACACACACACACACACACACACACACACACCCACACACACACACCGAGAGAAAAAAGTTGTAGTATATAGTAGCCCAAAAAAGTGTTAGTGGATTCTTTTGCTGAGAAAAAAATGCCTTCTATTGTTGAAATATTATAGTTCATTTTCATGAATTGCAGTCAATTAAAATAGTTAACAAGCTTGTTAATGTAGAACGAAGCATTCATGTTGCTATGGTCACCTGTAGATACACACACTGTACTTTTCTCCCTGATTTGTGTTAATGGTTAAACCGTTGACTGGAACAACAGTTGTGATGTCTTAATAACTGGTTATACCTGACTGTTAGCCACATTGTCTCATCTAAGTACTTCTGTACATGTATTGCTCAATGTTTATCTTGAATACTTGCAATCTAGAAAATTATTAGCAAAAAGTCTGAATCTGTTAACGCAGTGAAAAGACATGATTGACACTTCTCTGCCTGTCAACAATATCAGAGCGGCTCTTAGCTTTAAGCTAAATGCAAACATTAGCATGTTAAGATGCTCACAGTGGTAACACACCGCAGGTCTAATATTTACCATGTTCCCTCTTTTCGTTTAGCATGTTAGCATTCTAACATTTGTCAGTAAACACAAATGTGGGCTGCGACTTCTCTGCAGCTAGCTGAATGGAGGGTGAAGTATTTGGAACAAAAGGTAAAATCAGAGGATCATACTTCCAATTAGATGAAATAATGACATCATGCTTTTTTGAAGTGCTCATAAAATGGTAAAAGATTCTAAAAGTGTTCAAATTGATAACCAAAAATTTGAAATGCACTTCTTAAACTGGCTTGTGGTCCAGAAAGCTTCTTAACTGATGTGATTTGAAACTGTTGGCGTCTAGAATGAAGTCTTGGGTCTCCAAGTTAAACTCCATGGTATGCGGGCTTTCCCAAATTTGTTTAAATTTAAGTAATGATAGTATTTAGTACTGAAGTTGTTTGTGTTATATAATGGAAAAAACAATTATTTTTAGTAGGTTTTTTTTCACCCTCTATAATCCATCAGGTGTGATAACTTGTAAATACCAGTGTTTTTGTATGTTTATCCAGTCCTCCATTAGCTTTAAACAACCTAGTGTGGCCCTTCTGCAGGTACCTCTCGGCCCAGTTTGGCCTCATGGAAAAAGCCTTTGAGCAGCTGTATTTATTCGAGAAGAGATCTTGTTTAACACAAAAAAATGTGTCATTTGTTAGTTTTTCGCCCTGAAAAGATTTATGTGATCTCCAGGCTATCTCTAGGATGGGAGGACTGTGGAGGAAACTGCACACTGTTTGGGTCAACGTCGGGGGTTTACATGCTGGAGTCTACCTCCTCAAACGGACCGGGGCCGTGTTTGGCCAAACTCCAGAGGACGTCTATGAATCACGAGGAACAGTTAATACGCAAGAGGATGAGAGGGATGTCAAGGAGCTCTCTTAACTAAAGTCCGGAGTTCAAGTTGTGAATTTATATTTCAGGCCATTTTTTTGTCAACATTATTTATATCCTCTTAATTCAGGTTCTTTGGTCGAGTGTGCCAAGCGGTTTTAGTGTTTAAGTTTTGTATTTTTTTTTCATTTGGTTTACGGTTATCATTGCCTAACTGGAAAGAGCTCTTTTTTTCTAAGTTTAGCAGCAGTTTGATGTTTGGCTGACAGTTAATTTGTCACACTGCTGTTCAGAAACCTGCTGATGGCTGTTTCATTGCCCACCTCAAACCCACTGTGTCCACTTCACAGGAGCTGCACATTGCCATTGGTTCTTATCAATAAAGCTTTAAGCAAAAATGTCAGTTGGTGTTCATATTTATCATATTATACAATATGCCTGTCTCAAAACAGTGACAGTCAGAGACTAAACTGAACCGAAAGCTGTACTTTCTAACTTTTTGGGGGCATTTTCAGGAACATTTAAAATGTTTATTTTCCTGCAGGAATATTAAGTATGAATATGAAAGTTTTGTCTGAATGTATGTGTACTTTTCCCTCACTTCTTGGGGGGAAGTCCTGCCCCACCCTAGTTGTGCATTTTCATTCAGCTCCTCCATATTGGACGTGCAGAGCCCAGCGCAGAACACAACAGGTGGGGGAACAAAAGCCCGCTGATGTCAAGCACTAGAGGAAGTTTGTGTATAAGTGTGTGTGTGTGTGTGAGTCAGTGTGTATGACGGTAAGACTGCGATGTGCGTGAATAGGATTTGCTAATAAATAGATATGATTTGCTAATTTGCTGGCGGGGATATTCCCAAACAGGAAAATAATGCAGAATTATTTTGAAGTTTGCGCCAGACTAACCACTGGGAAAAATAGCAGGAAACGAAAAAGAAAGACAGACGCAATAGGTCTCGTGATTGATAGGTTGTGGTTCTTGAAAGAGGGAGTAAATTACAGGTAACAAAGAATGATTGTATTTTTAGTGTAGCCTGTTTCAAACAGGATCAATCGTCAAAGCCTACGTTTTAATAGTTAATCATTATCAGACAAATGGTCCTACAAGTGCGGCCGCAATTTCTATTATATACTTTCTATATATACTTTCTATATATATTTCTCCTCAAATGAATTAATAACAGTCATAACTGTTCAGTAATTAATCAGTGTTTCTAAGTGGCCACTGAGATGTTGTGTGAGTGGGAGAATATAAACAGCTGTAAAATGGCACGCTCAAAGATATTGGAATTGCGTTTTTTTCCTCCGCACAGTCAGTCACTGGGTCATAGTGTACGCATTCAGCGTCGTGGAAGTTTACACTAACAGACAATGATGTTATAGCAGTGATGAGCGGTGACGTAATTCTGGGTGAGGAGCGCTAATAAAAGCCACGTGAGGAAGAGGCTGCTTCATTGATTCTGCGGAGCGGAGACGGAAACACGCGAGATGATCTGGACAATCTTTCTGCTGGCTCAAGCTGTCCTGCTTTATTTCATTCTCACACACAGATCGAGGTAAATTACTATCTGACTCACTTCCATTGTCCTTTATGCATATTAATATAGTTAAATTTGTCTGAAACAAGGAAGGATTGTCCTTTTTTACTTTTTGACACTGAACGCACTGTAATATCTCTGTTTTTGCTTCCACTTCTAATGTAAATTCGTTGCTGGTTTAAATCCACTTGTAGCTTCTTAGAAATGTCAATAATAATATTATGATAGTCAAAATTTTAATAACTGACTACACCTTTATATTAACACAAGCAAACTTATTTTTGTCAGTTTAGTAGGTTGTTTTAGCCTGAGGAATGTGGTTAAACTCCTACAGTGTTAAATTTAGAAATGCCCCTTAGTGGGAAATTGCACATCTTACTGGTTTGTGTTTTCTTTTCATGCAATTAAAGATACAAGAAAAAAAATCTGTGATGTAATGATAACTTGCCTAACTAATCCCTCTTATTGTTCTGTTGACCTTTAGCTCCATAACCTTAATCTCTTTATAAAAGGTTACTCATACAGAGACAGGCTGTACTGTTTGTGCTATAAAGACAAAATACTGTCATATAAGATGCCAAATAGACAAGCCACTAAAAATTTTTTTTCTTTCTTGTAACTGTAGATCCAAGAGTGATCCCCCTCTGGACAAAGGAGTGATCCCGTGGTTAGGCCACGCACTTGAGTTTGGAAAAGATGCCTCCAAGTTTTTGAATCGAATGAAGCTGAAACATGGCAACATTTTCACAGTGAGTAGAATAAACCTTAAGATGACATATAATAATAATATCACCCCTGTTAAGACTTAAATTATTGCTTCTCTGAGCACTTTTAGGTGCTTCTGGTGTGAAATTTTCATTCCAAAGTCATTAAACTGCTTGAAAAAAATGGAAATTTAAACTTTTACAGTTCCATAATAACTGTGCAAAGACCCTCTGCTGAGGAACAAAAAGCGATAAAATAGAAAGCTCTAGAACAGCCACAAAGTGACCACTGAGGTGAGACTTGCTTGGCTGTCACCTCTGATGCTGAAATAGAGGGACTGCAAAAAGAACTAAAACAATTCCTATTTGTGAAATGTGGATAAAAAGCTATGGAATGTAAATAAGATGTTTTGTAAAACTTTCTCATCTGTTTTCATCTCATAAAATCTAATCTGGAAGAGGCTAACAGCACCTCTAAAAATGATACTGCAGAATACATTTTGATTTCAGAAAAGGTTGACATGAATTTAACATGAATAAACACCAGGATATATTGTGATTTTTTTAAACTTATTCCAAGACAAAATACAAAATTGCAATTATTTTTAAGTGAGACATGATTTTGCAAGAGCTGTGAAGTTGAGTTTGCTTTAACTTCAAACTTTAAAAATGCAGGATACTTCATCAAATATCTATTAAACTGGTGTTATTTTATTTGGATATTGTGATATAAGATACTATGCACATTTAATGCAGATTAATTTCCCTGCATTTCATAAAAGAGTTAAATACTCATAAATGCTTGCAAAAGGATTTTACCACATTTTTTTCTGTTTACAATTCATACATTCTAACTTTTTGGCTGATGATGCACAGGTACGTGCTGCTGGCCGTTACGTGACGGTGCTGCTGGATCCACACTCATACGACGCAGTCATCAATGACTCGGACTCTTTGGACTTCACTCGCTATGCACAGGTGCTCATGGAGAGGATCTTCAACCTGCGGCTACCGCATCACCAGCCGGCCAAAGCAAAAGAAATGATGAAAAAGTAAAGATGTTATATCATTATTTTCCTACATAAAGCTTGTTCCATGAGGTTTTCTTTTGTATTTCATGTGAATCATGAAGTGAAATTAGTTATGAAAAAACATCAAGTCTCATAAATAGTATCACTTTGGAAATTTCTACAGAATGCTCTTCCCATTTTTGGAAATCTATTTTTAGATCTTCTTTTTTTTGTCGCCCAGATGTCATCGAGTAGCCTTTGTTTAAGTAGAAGCGAAAGAAAACAGATTGCTGTTCTTGTAAGTTGTTGGTTTGCAGGAAAACATCCAAGAGAGGAGGGGAAACACCCAATACAGTCTATTTATTTTAAGGCTCATAAGATTGGTATTTGGGCACACTGCCATCTTTATTTTCCGTCCAAGTTGTACGAGCCTGAAGCTATCCTTTCACAGATTTTTTTTTAATATAAAACCTTAATTTTGTTGCCTCAGTGTTAATAGGTAAGTTAACTGGGTCAACAGAGTCACTGTTTTCACAGCACCTGCATTCAGTGGGAAATGATTTACAGAACTTCCTTCAACGGCACAGCGGTTAACTCGCTCTTCCCCTGTTTACTAAAACCTTTTGTGTCCGCAGGTACTTTCTGGGAATGAATTTGGGCGCCCTTAACAGCACCATGAGCAGACACCTGCAGGCCTCGCTGAAAGCTGAGATGCCTCAAAACCAGAAAGACTGGAAAGAGGAGGGACTGTTCGACCTCTCCTACAGCTTACTCTTTAAGTAAGAGAAATCCCCCACCCCCCCACCCCACCCCGTCGCCGCAAACACCCACACACATACGTACGACTCCTCACTATGTTAAAAGCGAGGCATGCCTTGAAGCCTTCAGCTAAACAGTTTATGCACGAGTCAGTCCTGCGGTTTTCTGTTTGTACACACAGCAAGAAAAATGTAGAATGGCTACACTCTGCTGTACAAATTATGGAGGTCACTTTTCCGGTTAAGCACTTTTGGCTGAGCAAATGTTAATTAAAGTTTGCCTGTCTTTCATGTTATGACCAGAAACTATCTAGAATGTAATAGAGTACAGAATGTGAACTGTAACAAAGTGACATGCTGCGTGTTGTGGGAAAATACCAGTTTCCTCTCTAGCAGAAAATCCGAGTGGGCTGATTATCTTTCCATCACTACAAAAATGTCATTTAACAACCGCAGAGTCCTGCATTTTCTCACACTTCTTCACACCTCTCGTGCCTCTGCAGGGCTGGGTACCTGACTCTGTTTGGAGGAGAGCAAAACAACAACAGCACAGATCCCTCAAGTGTGTATGAGGAGTACAAGAAGTTTGATGGTCTGTTGACCAAAATGGCAAGAGGAACTCTAAAAGCAGGTAATGACACCAGAGACACCTTTTGTTTAAGAACTGTTTCAAAAACTTGATGTGCCTGCTGATATCATTCATCAGTTGATCAAACAGAGATACTGTAGTTATCTGAAATCACTAAGACTGATTGAATGAAAACAGTTTGAATGTACAGGTGTCGAGCATGAGTCACAGGAAGGTATCACCACTGTTTACATGTGTCACTGTGTGTTTTGAATAACGTAATGTGACATCACTGATGGCTGCTGGGTTCAGAGTTGTTTGGTGGTTGCCATAGCAGCTTCTACTTACTCAGGTGCTTACATAGTGTCTAGGAGCCTTTTCATTGTTTTTGTTGACTTTCACGGTTAACAAGTCATCACCACGGTCAGCTGAGGACTGTGACCTCACTTGTACAGAAAGCTGACGTCACTAGATACGCTGTATGTCCTCAGGGCTTGTCTTTCTTTGTGAAGCCTTTCAGTGTTTATAACTGAATTTGTTACACCCATCCTACAAAGGAAAGTCGGCCAAATGCAATATGATTGCGTACTACCTCCTCGTGCCTGTCACACCTGATATAATATTTCTCTCCCACCTCTTACGCACGGTGTAATATGTTGATGTTTCTGACATCTCATTTATTGCCATTCAGATTGAATTCAACTGTTTACGTTTCTCCTGTGACTCACTTTCTCACTCACTTTTCCATGTTTATCTGCGTGACAGAGGAGAAGAGGACAGCTCAGAGTGTTCGACAGAGACTGTGGGACCTTTTGGCCCCAGCAGGTCTGACTGAGGACTCGGGATCCAGTCCTTGGCTTCATGCCTACAGGCAGCTCCTGCAGGAGGAGGGGGTCGATGAGGACACGCAGATTAAGGCCGTACTGATGCAACTCTGGGCCACGCAGGTGAGTCAGATTTCACATGAAGAAAGGCATTGTGTGAGTGCAAGGAAGGAATTTTTGTTTGCGATCAGCACTAGAGATATGCAAGTCACCCTGTCTGTCAGGTGAACTTGATACCAACTGAGGAAGTTTTTCTCCTACACACCTGTGACCGCACCTGAAGTAATGCAGATCAGGATAGAGATAGATAGAAGTGTGTTGGCAGCAGTTCTCTGATTTGGCACATGAGTGTGCTGTTCACCTCTGCTGTCACAGCACACTTTGCCTCTGAGTAGGAAAAGAACTCAAGGAAATATCGAAAACAGCAGGATTGTAATTGAGCTCTGGCTACTTTAAAGGTTTCACACTTCAAAAGGATGAAAGTTGACATGACTATTTCTTGAATTATAAAAAAAGCAAACTTTATTGATAATTTTCTCTGTCATGGCACATTTTACACAGTTAAATGTGTTTTTACTCTGGAATCTTTGTCACAAAATAAATACAAATAATACCAATAATAAGTCAACAACCTTTTGTCTGGATTGCTGTATGTTCAAGGGTTCCCATGTTAAAAAATTATTGTTATTCTACATTTACATAATAAAAGAAACAACACTAACTCTTTAATAGTTTTAACACATTCAAATGTGAATTAAAAAAACCTGTAATATGTATGTAATCAAGTGCTTCACAAAGTGATGAACTTCATCTCATCCTTGCATGTATCTGACTGAGCCACTGAGCCTGATGCACCTTTCATAACCAATATGATTAAATCGCCTGTTAGCAATGAACCTGTTTACCTGTGGAATGTCCCAAGCAGGTGTTTTTGGAGAATTCCACAACTTTCCCAATCTTTTGCGGCTCCTGTCTGGACTTGTTTATAGCATTACAGGCTTGTTTTTAATCAAGCACATATCATTAGGATTAATAAATCATCTCATTGTTTTATTCATGTTTAAAACTGTATCAGATTTTTTTTTTTTATTCAGAGCTGTAGGTTATTGGAAATGCTTCCTTTTGTCTTAAATTGGATTCGAGCAGGGCTTGACTTCTTAATCTCATGTAAATGAACTCGCTGTTGACTCATACAGTCTTGCTTGCAGCCCTGCTGGGGGGTGTAAATTGCATCAAACACACAAATCAGATATTTACTGCAACATTTGCCCAACTCTGCAGGCTGCTTACTCATCCTTTTAAACACTTGTCTCTGTGGTTTATTTCCATTCGAATAGAAGTTTTGACTCATAACTTTTGGTTGTTTCTGAGTCACATTTTAAATTTTCTTAAAAACCTCAGTAAGAGAAATAAACACATATTTACAAGTTGTACCAGGACATACAGAGGATTTGCTGGACAGTTGATACTGAACAGTATTGTAATCAGAGTAAATATTATCGTTATCTTCTTGTGACGCATGCTTTAATAAACACACAAGTTCTGTTATCATCAGTGTTTATCCAGTTTAAAGGAAACATTAGTGACTGAAGAGGCACATTTGAGTAATTTAGTCTCTATATTAAATTTCCCATTTTACACTTAGGAGCATTCATGTTTCCACAGTGTTCACTGTTTTATGTGTCTTCTCCAGGCAGACAGCGCTGTTGTTTTCCATAACACTAAATAGCTTCGATGTCCTGCCCTTGGATGCAGGCAGATGGCAGGGAACCTCAGGTTTCCAATGGCTTTCCTTTTTAAGTAAACCATTACCGCGCAGGGCTTTGCCAGCAGTGACACTGTCCAGATCATGGCACCTCTCAGCCCAGACACATGAAAGGAAGCCGCTCTTTTTTATCTCGGCATGAGCCTTTTTTTGTTGAGCTGAACTTAAATTAAAATGTGTGTTTTGTTACACCCCCAACAACAGATGTGCATGAGCTCTACAGGTGCCATGTGATGTTCTCTTTTTGCTATTTCTAAATAACTGCCTGTGCTATCTTCATGCAACCTGAGAGCGACAGAAACTATCTTTGTCCTCATGTGAGTTTTTGTTTGTCTTTCAGGGAAATGTTGGTCCTGCTGTGTTTTGGCTGTTGGGCTACTTGTTGACGAACCCTGAGGCTCTGATGGCTGTGAAGAGGGAGATGGAAACCTCAGAGATGTCTCTGCCGGACAGACCAGTGAACACCCCTGTGTTTGGTGAGGACTTGATCCCAGTCTGTGTAAACAGAGAGACATTTATGGTAGTAGGCTGTTCCTAACGTCAGCGAGATGAGGTGGAAACAAAAGTTTGTATGCATACATAATGGAAAGCAATCACAGATTGGAGCAAGGGAGTAATGAAAAAATAAAACGTATTAAATCATGAATATCAGAGCTTAATAACTAAATAGTCAGAAACAGCACAGAAAGAAATTGGCCACTTTAGGAACAAAAAAATTGTAAGTGTTGCTGCCCTTTTGCTGTTATCAGTAACATTTATTTCTTCCCCTTATCAGACAGCGCCTTGGAGGAGTCACTTAGACTCACCGCTGCCCCCTTCATAACCAGAGAAGTAGTGCAGGACAAGACCCTCCACATGGCTGACGGTCGAGAGTACCTGCTGAGGAAAGGAGACAGGGTGTGCTTGTTCCCCTTCAACAGCCCTCAGATGGACCCAGAGATTTACCAGGAGCCACAGGTTTGTCTTCCTGTCCTGTTCAAGTATCGTCTTTGATGTAACCAAACCTCCTCACTCTATCAAAACCTTCCTGCGCTGCCAACAGGAATAGTAGTAGTAATTGTCTTTGCGACTAGTTGGATGCAGACTTAGGTGTAATTAGTGTAGTTGTTTATGTAAGGTGGAATCAACGCCTCCGCAAAGCTTCCCTGCAGACCCAGCGAGAGGTCAAACCAAGAGCATCGGACCATTGAGGGATTAGCTGAGCACGGGAACAGAAACACAGCTAATAGGCGTGGGAAGGTCATTGCAGTTCAGCTGCAGAAAGCTGCCTTGCAGAAATTAGACCATCAAACACACATTAAACTGTATATTCAGGCGTATTTTTAAAGATAATGCTGTCCTATAAAATTGCTTGCTTCTAATGTCTTTTGCAAAAAAAATTTTTCTCTCCAGATATTTAAGTACAATCGCTTCCTAAATGAAGATGGATCATTGAAGAGAGACTTTTATAAAGGAGGGAGGCGGCTGAAGTATTACTCCATGCCATGGGGTGCAGGGACCAATGGCTGCGTGGGAAAGCAGTTCGCCATCAATACCATCAAACAGTAAGTTTTCCAAAACAAATGCACCTTTTTACTGTAATATTAGTTAAGACCTTAAAATTCTTTCACACTAGAGGAGTTTGTTACCTCCGATTTCTGCTTGAATGTTCTAATCTATTTTTTTCCATCTGTGTTTACTCTTCAGGTTTGTTTACTTGTTGCTGACTAACTATGATTTGGAGCTGTGTGACCCAAATGCTCAGATGCCGGAGGTAAATGCCAACCGTTATGGATTTGGGATGCTACAGCCAGTGGGCGACTTGCTTGTCAGATATAAACCTACGAATGCACTCTAGGATTTTAAAAACAAGCAAAAAACGTGTTTTTTATGCACATTTCAACACATGTACATTGTGTATAGTGTCAATAAGCTCTTTGTACTTTTGTATTCTATATTTATAATGTGTATTTAAGTCATACAGTATCTAATTATTTTGCTATTTATCTATAAATGTAAATAATACATTGTGAAAGATCTTGTGTTGTCAAATTTCTCAAAGTTTTGGGGTAAAATGTTATGTTTAAATGTGTTTTATCTCGCATATTCTGGCTGCACATTGTCATTTTTTAAATAAAGCTGAATTAATAAGACAACTTATTTTGACCAGTGTTTACTAGTTGTCATTTTTAGAAGCCGTGAAAAGTTTAGCTTCCCAGCGTTTGCTTCTGTGTGTTAAATAGAGAGCACCAGCATAATGAGGGGACTGCGTGTACTGTAAACAGAGCCGGCCATGCATCTGTCATACTGACACATGCCTGCTGTTTGCAGAGTGAAGCTGAGTGGAAAGTTTAGATTTATAAGTCGTTTGGAAAGCAAATGATCACTTGCTAGCAGCAGCAGATGCACAACAGATTGTAAGGCAGAGCGTGGATCCGAGAGGGAACAATGAGAAAAAAAACATGCTCTTTTTTCTACTCAGGGTATAACATTTCTGTCAGCTCACGTCATGTTCCATGATGTTTTGATTACAAGATACATAAAAAGTTAGGGCACATTCATGAACATAATCAGTTGCTGTAGCCTCAGTGAAGCTGACTTCAGGTTCATCATGTCTCCTAAGTGCTGAGACCTTTTGTGGGGATGTTTGAGTAACTGTTGCATTGGACTGCACTGTCAAAGTGCCAATCCAGTTAAGTTGTCTCTGCCAAAGCTGAATGATACTGTGGCACACACTTATCTGGATATTTTCACTATATTCCATACAACTAAGTAAGCATTTTCAGTCTACTATCCACAGAGAACTAAGACCTCTGTAATATTCTGAGGAAGCCATGTGGTATGTCAAATAGCAGGTTAAATATGTGATATTATTTTATCTCTTATTTCTATTGGGATGTATGATGTGCATAGTGACATAAGTTTAAATCTAATCCATTATAGTTTTCGTAGAATAAAAGTTTAGAATGATTGGTTATTACTCTGTTGGTCTGTAAGGGTGCTGCACAAAGCTGAGACACAGTAGATGCGCCGAGTTGCGTCTCACTGGCTCTGTTAGGGTTAAACTCGCGCAGGCTGCAGCCGCTGGAGGAGCCTGAGTGAAATCAGCTCCTGCAGGATCCCACTCACAGTCCCAGGCGCCGGCCAGCACGCATTCACTCTGCGAGCAGGTAGAGGAGGGCAGGTACCCAGAGTATATTCCCAGTTACTCTTCAGGGTCTCTACTTGTTGAATCGCCCCAGGAGGGGTGCACAGGGCAGACTGGACGCACTGATGGTCTGTGTAAAACTGTTATATTTGTCAATATGTCGCTACGTAGCTCATGATGCCTCCATCAGCTGCCAGCAGAGCGCCGGAGATCTGGACGGACGTAAGAAGTTTTAACGCGTTTACTCTGGAAATGCTGCTCATTTCCGTCCTTGAGGTGAATCGGGATATAAAGAAGACACGTATGTATATTTCTTGTGTGGTGTTTAAGATATTTACATTTAGATTCAGCTTTGATTTTTAAAGGCAGTGGGTTTAAATACCCCGCTTTATTTTACTTCAGTATTTTTTGTGGTTTTATTTGGCGCAGTTTAATTACAATATTTACTAGTTTGAGCGCCAACTCATGTTTGTTTACGCACATATGTAACTAAAATGCAGTTGTGCTGAAACTCAGATATGCGCAAAGAATACAATAAGTACAGTATGTTTGCATTTGATAAAATTAACTTTATATGTTGAAATAACTGTTTGTCTGACGAAAGTCGACCTTAGACAGTTGACTTGTAAGGGCACACGGGTCCCAGGGGACGATATAATGTACTATGAGCTAATCAAAGTTGATAATCGGTGTTAGTATTAGTCCAGCTTAATATCCCTCTAGAGAACAGTCCAGCAACACACTCTCACTGGTCATTATTAACTGCGCCGCCTTTAATTGGGGATCGACCGCTGTCCCGTCCGAGCTGAGGCGTTTTCAGCACCGGAGTCAGCGGACAGCGACAAGCCGCCGGTCCGTAAAGTGGCAGGAAGGCGTTTCAGCACCGGACAGCGCTCGCGTATGGAGTCCAGTTTATCATTGGCCCGGCACTCCACCCCCCCTACCGCCACCTTTGTCAGCAAGAAAAGCGGCTGTGCCTGTTAAAGCTGATTAAAATATCTATCTGTGATGAGTGGATAAACCACCTGACATTGCTGCTGTAGGACACCGGCTCTGGCTGCTCAATAGCGCCTAAATATTTTCTCCCTCTTTTTGTTTTTTTCTTTCTTTCTTTTTATTACAGTCACAAGAAAAAACGAGGAGGGTGCCTGATGCGGTCAGCTACAGGACCACGTCTTCTTAATCTACCGGACTGTTTATTCCAGTCTTTCCAAGTGACCGAGTGACTTGAGTGAAAATGATCAAAGCCGGGTCCCGGACGGCCACCTCGCTGCCGCCGGATACGATGGACATCATCCGCAGCAAGACCCACACCCGCCGAGTGCGACTCAACGTCGGCGGCCTTCACCACGAAGTCCTGTGGAGGACGCTGGACAGGCTGCCCCGCACAAGACTGGGCAAGCTGAGGGACTGCAACACCCACGACTCTATCATGGAGATATGCGACGACTACAGCTTGGATAACAACGAGTACTTTTTCGACAGACACCCCGGCGCCTTCACCTCCATCCTCAACTTCTACCGCACCGGAAAGTTGCACATGATGGAGGAGATGTGCGCCCTCTCGTTCAGCCAAGAGCTCGACTTCTGGGGCATCGACGAGATCTACCTGGAGTCCTGCTGCCAGGCCAGGTATCACCAGAAGAAGGAGCAGATGAACGAGGAGCTCAAACGAGAGGCCGAGAACATGAGGGAGAGGGAGGGAGAGGAGTTTACAACCACATGTTGTTCCGAGAAGAGGAAGAAACTCTGGGACCTCTTGGAGAAGCCGAGCTCATCATTTGCTGCTAAGGTAAAGTCCAACTTAGCTTTTTTTTTTAATGCCACACTGCCACGGCAGGACAAAGCGATGAAAAGTAATAGGTAACTTGAAAAAGGGTATCACTAATAAAAAATAAATAAAAAAAGTTTTAAAGGATGGTTACTCCATCAAGAAGTGGAGGGGAGTTTGCTGAGATTTGGCTTCTAATGATGAGAGTATAAATTTAGAAAATCTTTAAAGCCAAAACCAGAACAAAGGGGGTGCATGAGAAGTTTAGTTTAACATCCAGAGGCAAGCATAAATCTCTCTTTGAGACTCGCTCGATCTGATGTCTGACTGTCTTTTAACCTGAACCAGTGCTTTTAATCTGTCACTTTGAGCAGCTGGAGTACAGGAAGTGAGAGAAAATGAGGGATAGACAGAGTGGGAGATATTGCTCCTCAAAGCTGTCTCTAAAGTTTTGCTTATTCATCAGTGTGTATTGAATAGTATGACTTTGGAAACTAATTTTGTTACTCCACTTAAATCAATAATCTCAACTAGGCGTATTCACCCAAGAAGAAAAGGCTTGCATGCTGTTTTTTTCTGACGAGTCATTTAAAACCCCTTTTTGTTGTGCATAACAGCCTTCATTGTCTCCCTTTATTGGTTTCAGTCAGATACTTGTTCCCAAGCCAGTATTGTCTGGAAGCCGGCCTCACTGGGTAATTATTGAATGTTTGTTTTTTCACTGGCAACACCAGGGAGGATGAAAGGAGTGACAGTTATTGCTGGAGTTTAATTCATGTCAGGACGGCGAGAATCTCTTCTGCACACAATATATATTTTTAGACCATCACATAACTTTCCACAGACACCCCCCCTCCTCTTGGCTTCATTAGCCACTCCTGCCTCATTTCCAGTCCAGTCTTCAATCATCCAGCTCATTAACGGGCTCATAGCTCACACTCCAGCAACAAGACTTCTTCACTTTCCTGGATCAATGCATATAGTCATGTTAACAGCATTTTTAAGTGAACTGCCCATGAAAGAGATGTGAGCGGGTCAATATTTAATTAAAAAAGTGAAATAACCACACAACTGCATATTAGAAATAGAACAACTGTTTGGGGAACCTGCACATAAAGAGATGTTGCCCTTTAATAGTCATTCTACATTTACCAGAGAGAGTTATAAAGATGAAAAGTGCTATAATACAGCATGTATGTGCAAGTTTTTTTTTAAATCTCAGATCAAATTTAAAGAACTTTTTCGATATCTTATTGGTGTATTGGTACAAAGTTAGAAGATGTCACATTTGTGTGCAGAGATATGTTCGAAAGACTTCAGACCTCCAGTAACATGTCTGGCTTCCAGCTACAACGGATGTGATGGTCCAATCATTACTCAAAGAAATTTCAAACACCTTCTCAAACAGGAGTTCCTGCATAATTTATTCGGCTCATCTGTTTAAGGAACCTGCTCTAGCTCTGGTCTTGAGTTACTGAAGCCCTTAATTATTTCTCTTAATAACTCAATTAGGTTGCTTGAAGACATGAGCTTTTTGAAACAATCACAGACAAAACATCATCCAGCGCCTGGTGCACTCAGATTCATGCTGCCGGGCACCTTCCTGGCATCAGAGATATCAGTGTATTAGATTACCCAGAGAAGAAATTCTCAGTTTTACTGGTCCTCTCTGTCAGACTTATGTAATGTCAGTATATCTGCAACACGTTTTATCTATGACACTACTTCACTGCATAAGAAATTTAGCTGAAGCTATTAATTATTTTGTGTCTGCTTGGACATGTATTTCAGATTGGGATTCACATGTTTAGCCCTGTTGTAGAGTTGTAAATATTTTTATATCATAAATATAAATCGTAATCCCTCAGGTATTTTACCATTCTGACCATAATATTAGCAGCTCCCCTTTAAAATAATGCAAAATTAATTTTTAAATAAGTAAGTAATAAGTCATATTGTTTTTGATTGGTTGATTTTGATAAAAGTTTGTTCTGTAAATCCAGTAACTTTTATTATTGTTTATGATGCTGATATTGAATCAATAAACCTTCAAATGCCCTGCCAGCGGGGTTCCTCAAGGGTCATATCTAGGCCTTTTATTATTGCTAGTGTAAACAAGTAACATTATTTTCTATCTAGACTAATTTTATGCAGGTAACACTCACTTTTGTAGACTAGAAATGTGTTTTTAATATTTTTCTTGCATTTCTCCTTAATTCTTTGTTTTAAATGTCAATCTAAAATGTTTTGTTAGCATTAACATGTACCGCATTTGTGTTTTTATTCAAACATATAACATATAAAATGCAATTATTTATCCATACAAAGACCTAGCAATATGGCTCAGTAGAAGGCTATTCCTTTAAATAAAGCCAGAAGAATGTAAAATAAAAATTTTAATAATTGCAAAGCACAAAAATCTAAAATATGTTTTAAATCAAAAAGAGCAATGATACAATTGACTATCATATCCTTACATGATTTAATAGAGATATAGTAACTTGTACTCTTTAATGCTCATTCTAGCCTAAAATAACTTGCTTGGATGTAAAGATTTAATACAGGGACACATAGAAATACAACATTAGCCTTTTAATCGGACATTTTTCACTTTTCCCATATCAAGTCTTTCTCTGTAAACTTTCACAGAACTTCCTTTCTTTGCTCTTGAAGCAGTTTAATATTGCACCAATTCACAGAGATGGTTAGCCTTAGATTTAACAGTTTGAATGCAAAGATAAACCATTTGCAGTATTATGCATTTTATGAATGGAGATAATTCCACTGGCTTTGAAAGTAGATTATTACATGATTATGTAGCTTGTTGCTTGAATTCAAATGTTAAACTGTTGACTTATCTAATAATACGTCTGACTGCCCCAAATGCTAATCTGTGTTTAAATGTCATCTTTCATTTGGTTCTCTGGTTTCATTTAAACACAAAGCTGACTCTAGTGATAGAACAAGAACAAATACGTGTTTGAATCTGAATATTTACTCAGTTGTGCTGTTGATCATTGAGCTCCCAGGACTAGAAATTATGAATTAATAGGCAGGTTTGTGACCAAATAATAACAGTTTTTTTAATGAAACAGTGCTCACTTTGCAATTTCATAAAGGGCTCAAACATGCTCCATGGCACAATCACTATTGAGTAATCTGCATTTTGTTTTTACTAGGTATTTTGTAAAATTATTACTCAGCAGTTTAGAAAAACAACTTGTGCCTCTGGGTTCTTTACATAATTGCTTTACATTTCAGCATCAGCTCATATTTCTCCTCTGCTGTGGCTGTCAGTCAGCTTGAATTTCTCCTAACAGTCAAACAGAGAAATATAAACACACTATTTATCATTCTCCTAAGGCCATACTAGCATGCAAGCTCATGACCCCTGTTAAACACGAGTATTGTGCAGTGTCTCCAATTATGAGGCAAAGAAAGTTTTAAATTGAATAAATTATGCGAAAGTGAGTGTTGTTGGACAAATAGGGCCATGTCCTCAGGGTTTTTGTCTAAGTGAGACAGAAAACAGTAAAAATGCCAAATTGCGGTTAAATGGCAGCCATTAAACGCAGTCTTGTTTCGGAGGCTTAATTGAAGAGTTGCGTTGGTGAAATCGCTTGTTCCCAAACACATATTCTGCCTCATTTATTTTTCAGTGCTGATGAAATTTTAATTGCACATTAATAACGCTTGACTTAATGCCAGGGAGAGAAGGTGTGATCCAGAGTATCTATAGCTCCAGATGTCACCTTATCCTGGACCTTTTGGAGTTATAACCTCCCCAAAAATACACACAGCACCAGCGTTTGTACTCGACAAGCCATTTTTCATGTCAAAGCAGTAGTGAAGGACACCATGTGTGCAGCTGGTCTGTCTTTCTTCTTAAGAGTGTTGAGGTGCTTCTGTGTTAGTTTTAAATCAGTGTAACTCTGGATCTCCAGCATGATTCTGCCTAATAAATTACTGAGCATAACAACAAAGATCTCCAGAAAAACAAGGAAAACTTGCAGGTAATAGTTTTATTCATCATCATAAAAGATAAACTTCAGGTGATACTAAACAGTATGTGCTGAATGTCTGTGTCATGTTCAGTGTGGCATTGTGGGATCAAAGGGTTTAGTGGGTTGAGAATGAAACCAGCCTTTGTAATACAGCATGTCCCAGCATGCCTCTGTTGCTCAATTGTCCCTAAGGTGCAGTTCAGGCTCAGAGGGATCATAGACACTCTATAAATCTCACTGCAAGGGGTTTGGCATCAGAACTGTCATGGCTGTAAACTCTGAAAGTAGCCACATTAAAACATCCCAATAACCTGTTTGCTCAGTTGGTTGCTACACATGATGGAGTCATTCAGGAACAAAACATCCTCTGCCGAAGCTAGAACATTTTTGTTCATTTCATCATTTCTGTCTCATTATTTCACTCCCTGTTGGTTTTGTTTGTGTTTTACCCACAGGTTTTTTAAAGGGTGGGGACTCTTTTTGAAATACTATATGTCATGTGCTTCCATGAACATGACATTAAGTAAAATCATGATCATGTGATGACAGCTGTGAGGTTTCAGTATCAGTTTAATCAGATGAAATATTTGAACTCTGATGGTTACATATGAGTGAACTTCGGAAAGTTTTAATGGAAGTTAATTTCATAGAAATGATACATTGTATTTTAACACCATGTCACTTTTCATAGTTATAGATGTTAATATTTGTTTTATAAAGCTGGAATAAAGAATACTAAGATCAGCATCCAGGTGAATGAATGAATGAATGAATGAATGAATGAATGAATGAATGAACACTTTAAATGACTTAAGCAAGATCTCAGACCTGGAAAGTTGTGTATAAACTAATGAACATCAATAACAGGTGATGAAATCTTTGCCTAGTTAGGCAGAAGACCAAAATGTGTGA
>JAPZDV010000012.1:14601079-14682620 GCA_029814665.1 Acanthurus lineatus | reverse complement strand
TGTCTCATTATTTCACTCCCTGTTGGTTTTGTTTGTGTTTTACCCACAGGTTTTTAAAAAGGTGGGGACTCTTTTGGAAATACTAAATGTCATGTGCTTCCATGCACTTGACATTAAGATCATGATCACGTGATGGCAGCTGTGAGGTTTCAGTATCAGTTTTATCAGGTGAAATATTTTGAACTCTAATTGTTACATATGAGTGAACTTTGGAAAGTTTTAATGGAAGTTAATTTCATAGAAATGGTACATTGTATTTTAACACCATGTCAACTTTTATAGTTATAGATGTTAATATTTGTTTTATAAAGCTGGAATAAAGAATACCAAGATCAGCATCCAGATGAATGAATGAATGAATGAACACTTTAAATGACTTAAGCAAGATCTCAGACCTGGAAAGTTGTGTATAAAACTAATGAACATCAATAACAGGTGATGAAATCTTTGCCTAGTTAGGCAGAAGACCAAAATGTGTGAAGATATATCTTCACACATTTTATACTTGCAGTACACAGAAAATACCAATGTTTATATAGAGAGGGGGAGTCATTTGACAAAAAATATTAAGTAAATTTATTCCTGATGCATGTTTTTTTAATCTGTAGCTGGAGGAGAAGAGTAGCTTTAGGCATCGAAAAAGCTTTTCACAGACAGTCTTTGGTTTGGTACCAGTCTGTTTGAAAAGTTTGTTTAATCTCCAGGTCAGCTGTTGGTTACTGGTCAGCAGCTTCACTTCTTTTTTCTTTATAAAACAATGTTTAAAATCTCCTTCCGTGAAAAATATCTCTGCTGACTGACTCATTCAGCTACCTGGGTTAAAAGTCCTGGCAGCTAGCTGGGGAAGGATCCAGTCAAGTGCAAACAGTCAAACTTTCAAAAAAAAGTCTTTAAACTGTAGATAATATCCCAACGGCTTCAGTGGTTAGATCACACGAAGCAAACTAACCAATTGGCTCACTCATAATAAATCAGATGGTTAAACTCATGTCTTCAAACACAGACACTACTTGCCCCAAACAGAGTGAGACAGAGTGGCCGTCACATCACAGGATATAAAACGGCCTTAGACTGCTTGGCTGAGGATGGCTGAGGCTGTGTCTCATCATTCAGCACAGTGTTAGGTCCAACAATGCGTATGTAAACCTGCAAAAGTGTTGGTATTTGAGCAGACAAAGGCTCAGACAGGCTTTGCCTCAGCAGTGAGAAAAGGTAGTTTAATAAAAGAGTTTTTTAACAAAAACTCTGATAAGTTTTACTAGAGGTTTTTTTAATGTTGAGACACATTATGGGTAACCGAATTTTAAAATAACAAAAATACACTGACTGCAGAACAGCTGATTGGACACAATGATAACCTACAAACTGAGTAGGAGCTGGCACTGATCATTAATTTCCTGTTATATTTTGCAGTGCTTAAAGTTAATGTTGACACATCACTTACAGACTTTTTTTGACACTTCTGCACTCTGGGAATTTTAAGTCTCATCTCCTAAAAGCCTCACAGCACTCTATCCACTGAAGCCTTGGTCCAGAACAGGATACTGGGCTACAAAAACTGACACTTAGCTCTTTTGCCTTGGCAGAGACTGTTTCAACTAATTGCATGGAAACTTCTCCAGAGACAGCCATGGCTGGAGGCAGTTAACTGCACTTTTTACCGTGCATCAGATATGCCCGACCGGCCTCACTGTTAGCACTTTGTTTTGTTGCCTGTGAAGTTTGATGACTCTGTGCGTCCAGACTCTGGCTCTGCTCAGCGTCAGGTTGGAGATTTTCTCTGTGTTGTGTTACCTGCTGCACGTTCACCCCAAACGGCCTTGCAGAGGACTTTTTTGTAAGAATGGAAGGAAATCAATGGCAAAGACTTTAAGATGTAAGGTAAGCCGTTTGGGGTGAACGAGGACACACTCTGACCAACCATTAGAGAGAAACTAAGACGTGTGACTTCCCACGGACCACTGCCTGCTGATAACTCTGGATGAGGGAGTGCAGTCACTCATGCTAACCCTTAGCACAGTGTCACAGGGAGCGCTGAGGGACCAGAGGAGATGCAGCAGTAAAGTCACTATGATTTTATTGTCTTTGTTGTTATTTTCAGCCATGACTTCAAGTAATGGAGCTGAGAGTTTCCTCTGTCTCTTTGTGTTTCTGTCTCTCCTTCCTTCTCACCCTTCTCTTCCAGTATTCGTGTGTGTGTGTGTATGTATGCTAATAGCCAGGCACCGGGCTATCCAGCAGAGTGTATTTCATTATTTGTTTTCAGGGGTTGTTGCTGGGTGACAGCAACTCTTCCGTTGTGCTTAGGTGAGCTTTGAATAGCCGTAAATCAATGGCACACAGTTTCCCAGCTGCCAGGCTGATTGCAGTGCCATATATCACTGAGTGGGCTTACACAGTCACAGGAGTGTCTGGCAGATTGAACCCAAGTCTCTCTGTTTCTGTTTTCCTCTTTTATTCTCTCTCCCTTCATTATTCAGTTCCATGGAGTCCCAACAGCTTGTAAGCACTCATTAAAGTACAACATCTGATTAAAGATAAAAAGATTAAAAAAGCAGCTTCATTTATCTAAATGCACAAAGAATATAGCTATGCTCATATTCCATAACATGCCAGGCGATTCTTTCTATAGCTTTTCATACTCGGCTCCCTCCTCACCCATGATCTGATCTAAAGTTAATATTTGGTAGCCAAGCTTAAAAGGAGGAAAAGAGATATTATTTTTAGGTTTAATCTACACAAACACAGACCATCCATATAGTGACAGATCCAACCTTTCACTAACCTTTTATACAAGCTGTTTTTACTGCCTGCAGACTTTCACACTCTTTTTTTTATACTTTGGAGTCTGTTCACACCAGTTAAAGCCACAGATGTTAAAGGCTTTGGTTGGATAGCAAAGTGCCAGCATGCTTTCCTTTTTCATTTTTCTACTGAGCTCTTTTCATAATGTTTATCTTCACACTGTAGCTTCATCTTTATTTTTGGGCTGCACACCAAGATCGTCCTCATGCAGTCACCACCACACCGACTCCAATGAATCACAGCTTCTAAACTGAGAGAGACATTAGCATTATTGATTTAAAACATGGCTTTGATGTCGTTTGATCAACGTCCATGAATGGAAATTCACCTAAGGAAGTAACAGGTCCCATCAGAGCGGCCGCTGGTCGATAGAGAAAATCTGCTGCTCTGTGAACGGCATCGACGAGAATTCATTGTTTGTGTATTGGTTAGAATGTGATCTGCATCTTATTTTCTAAGCCGAAATGATTTCTCCAAGACTTCAAAGACCAATGCTGCAATCAGAGCTTCCTCACTGCATTAGCGCCAGTCCACTAAAACTGACAACTGGACCTTTGGATGCTTCATGTTTATTCATAAAGCTTCAACTGAAAACTGTTACGTCTCTCCAATACATCGAGATCTTGAATAAAATGTGGCATTGATGGATAGGAACTGATTTTTTTTTTTATCCAAGAACTTCTATTTCCTCAGAAATTACCAAGCGTCTTGGTCTTTGACAGCAAATTTCTGCTCCTGTGGTCTGTAAGCGACTTCTTTTATTGATGCAGGTGCTGTGTTGCCAGCATGAAGAAACTGTTAACTATCTCCCCTTCTGTTGTGTTTTTACTTATGTGACTACACAAATGACCTCATTCACAGGTGAAAACCTTCACTGAAAAAATAACATTTCTAACATTTTAAACAGCATGAATTTCTGTTAGACAGCCATGCATGAAGAGAAGATTGTATTGGATTAAAGGTTGTATAACAGCATGAAATTCTCCTTCTGAGGGTATAAAATTAAAAATCGTAGACTTTGGACGACGTTGTCACATGAAACAGCAGTATGTTTCTGCACATATTAATGTGTTTAATTAGAAGCTCAGAAGCTCTCTTTAATTAAAAATAATTTGCATATTAACAGTCTCTCTTAAGGCAACTTTGATCAATATTTTTTATATTAATAATGGATCAAGTAGCAAAGTGTATGTAAAAGGGGGTCACTCCTTGTGATGAACCCACAGAAAATGATCCCCGCACTCTGCAAATCTGCAGTGTTTTTGCTTCTGTCAGCTCATTTTTTAAATTTCTGACCCTTAACTTTTAGTTCTCTCTCTTAAGCGCAGTTTGCCACATTAGGCAGTTTTTATGCCAAAAAAAAAACACTAACTCAGCACCAAACAGCCAACAGACAAAGTTAACCACTTGCTGCAAAACATAATGGAGCATTTAGCGGCCAAAGAAGCACCAATTTTCCTCAGAGTTATGAGAGAGAGCCAAGCTAATTGTGAACAAATATTGGACCTGAATGTAGTTCCCAAAGGGGTTTAAGGTTTTGCTTGAGAACACTTAATTGAAATAATGCAGATAAAATTTATGAGATATTTCTGGGTTGTAGAGTTGGTTTAAGTATCAATCCATTTAACAACACACCAGACAACAGATGTCTTCTTTTAACTAGTTTCAGTTTGGAGCAGAGTGTTCAGGAAAAGTTACTCAGCTGTGGCCCCTCCTTTACCCTGCAGTTTCCATGGAGAGAGGTGATCTGGTACGCTACATTAGCTTATCACATGAGCCAGCTGGGGCATCACTGTGTGCTACACATGCACACACTAACGCACACGCAGACTCAAACTGCATGCTATCTCTGTTAGACAGGCTGACAAAATCTGTGCTTTATTCTTGGTACAATGCCTTATCGGACTTCCCTTACATCCCTCACACACCGCTGAGTTTGTGATGGTGCAGGTCCTCAGTGACGCTGACTTTTTAAAAGGTGAGATGTCAATCGGGAAGGGATGGAGACACGACTACTTTGCTGCAGACCTTCATTTATTATTCAGACGGGCCTGTCAGCGAGAGAACATCACTCAAGGAGATGTACTGTGAAGTGATGTGGGGCCTGGTGGTCACCTGCGGACTAAAACAGAAGTTTCAAGAGAGTTAGACATTAGAACCCAAGGCCACTGCGTGCTTAAACTATTTCTCAAGCCACAGTTGAACACCACACCAAGGTCTTCATCGCTCACTCAGCAGGCTGAGACAGAAAAGGTCGGTTTCTAGCCACCCATACAGGAATGACAGGCATGGCTGAATAATGCAATGTAATTCTGTAGTCAGTCCACACACTCTCTGACAGCAGATGTATTTTCTTTGGAGCCTGTAATCCACCTGTGAGCTCTCATAGATTTTTTTTTTCCTTTACATGACACTGACTGAAGACGCACATCTTTTGGCTCCTTACCTAAACTCAAGTGCTACATGTGCTTTACCCTACTTGTCATCCGTTGGTTACAGCAGAACAAAAAGATTGCTTATGCATTTTTAAACAGCTGCCTTCGTCATGTATACCTTGAACAGTGTCACTTAGCTGCCAACAAATAGCTAAGATGCACAATGCTCACTGTAACTGAGGAAGTTTAGAGCTCTATCATTCAGTCTGGCTGCAGTGCCAGAGCTCAACATTGCCAGCTTACATCCATTTCTTGTCTTTTTTTCCTCAACCCTGATATCCTCTAGTCATTTGAGACGGTCGAGGAGAAAGATTGGAGATATTTAGAGCTAGCTGAGTCTGAGAGAAAAGATGGCAGTGCGATAATTTGTGAGATAACTTGAGCAGTTTTCTTCTATGCAGGATCGCACTGCTCTGTTGCTGTGAATCTTTCAAATGAGCTATTAATAAATGACTAAGCAGAGGAAGAAAGTACAACAAAAAATGCTGAAATTACTCCTCCACTGGAATGGTTTAATGATAAGCAGAGTGCATTTTTTGAATAATTGTTTTCTCCTACAGGCTTTTTTTATTTGATGATATGATACACAAGGGTAGATCAGGTTGAGTGCACATATTCAAATCAGCCTGTTTCTTCTTTCCAGTTTCATTAGTTTATTGTTATGCGTCACTGTTATTCAGAGGAAAACATGAGGGGAAAAAAAGTGTTCTGGGGTTTAATTGATAAAGGTACCTGAGCTGCATGGATGTTTTTACAATATTAACTGTACCAACAGTGGTTATTAGAATACAAACTGAGCTTTATGAGACAGCATCACAGCAGCAGCACAGCAGCACACACACACAAATTCGAAGCGGCTGCCAGACTGAGGAACAGTAATTAACTGAACTTGATACAGAACCCAACACCTGAGAGCTCAATGGATGAACAGTCAACAACAGGGTTCAATTAACACAAGATCACCTGCAGTCTCTCACTGTGGAGCATTATGTCTGCCACGCTAGACAGGCTGGATTAAACAAAGCATCAGGTTACTGTTGTGGTGACGTATCACCTTGCACCATTTTGATAGATGCTGGGCGCACGTTTAATTACGTCAGTTAAATAAACTTACTTTCTAGTTTCAATTGTTTTTTTTATTTACATGAGACTAATGCAAGTTCAAAATGAGATTATGTCCATTGAAAAAGAGTAAAGCAGAGGCTGCACAAGTTATGTGACTGAGGGAAAATGTCAGCAGGCAGCGGAGGCAGATGGGTGAGAGAGATACCCATTGTTCTCCATACATGGCTCACTCAATGGCTTAGCTCTTTGGCAAACAGAGTGAGAGACGAACAGCAAACACAGGAGCTACGTCTAAATCCTGCCATCATCATTTCTCTTTTCACAGCTTGCATTCAGACATGACATGTGTGCTGTCTCATATAGAGAGGAAAGCTTTAAATCCAGTTCTTTGACTTTGTGCACATTTCAAATTATATAATTAACAAATAATCTGCCGCAGTTTGAGGAGGTTGAGTTCATCAAGCCCACAAACTGAGCCTCTGATGCTTGATTTCTTAGCAAAGTCCTGCTGTGGTGTGAAGATATAATGCAGCTCTTGAGGTCAGGTTGGTCAGGAGTGGGAGTGAGGTGGGAGGTTTCTTCCAGTTTCCCCCACCTCTAATGATTGTCACAGATTTAGACAGCACAGGGAGATAAGAGCTTTCCTGCTCTTTGTTGTCAACTTCTCACCTCTCTGCTTACCTGTGTGGACCCGAAAGAGTAGCTGTTACATTAAGGGTGTGTGTGAGTGTGTGTGTTACTGGAGACAAACAGTCATTGGGAGTTCATGTCGATTTCTGGATCAATTTGTCCACCTACTCAGTTTCATTCTTATAGAACTGAATAATTAATTCAAACAGAGGCGATCGATAATGACAGTGAGCATTACAAATCAGTAGATAGAATATGTTTATCTTCAATCTTAAATAAACTTCATATGAAAAACAAGAATCCCAACATGAATTTGCAGTAAAGAGGAAACTGACATTGTGGTCTTCTCAGTTACTTCCCCGAGAGATTGTGCTGGTGTTTGTTTGTTTTTTTTTTATAACGTTCACACAAAGAAATGTCGAAGGACAATGCAGAAGTGTGAGTTTTTCATTTCCTACATGGTGTTGCTCATACTAATGAGGCACAGCCTGTGTAGAGTGATGAAGCCACATTAGTGTGACATCTAGCATAGCCCCACCAGATTTTCTACCTTAGCACAGTAATGGCACTCCTCTCCCAAGGGGCCTCTATAAATAAATATGCTGTCACACACATATATAATCACACACACACACACACACACACACACGGACACATACATAAACACACACATACACACATGCATGTGCTATTTTACACATTTTCCCATCCTTTCACTGGCTTTCTTTCAGACATATTTTTTTCCTAGCATGCTATTTTCCCACTCATTCTCCCCATGAAACACAAACACTCATAAATCCTTAAATAGACGTATTGATGTTGTAATTCAGTTGATTGTTTGTGACGGGATGAAACCTTTAATTGGACTACATCAAACCTAAGCAGTCATGTAATTTCCCAACAGCAAATTCGCAAGTGTATTTCTTTTCTAAATCATAAGAGGGTACAGCAGAGGTGTTTCTTCATACAGAGGGTGTCAGAAAGAGGGAGTGAGTGAGAAAGAGTGTGATTTGTGTGAAAGAGTGTCTCAGGCGGTGGGCAGTGGTCAGACGGATGTGGGCTCAGTGCTGCCTGATATAGCTGGAAGTGCTGCCACACAATTTCATAGGTTATTTCCATGTTAAGGTGATCCCTCTCCTCTCTTTTATTATTAGGAAGAAGCTCGCCTGGCACTGTCTTATGTTTAAAAACCTGTTTATACTTACACCGCTAAACCTCAATAATTAACATGTTATATTTTGTTTGTTTTATACATACAAAAAGAAAAAAGTGTAAAAAACAACATTTCACTTTTTAACAGGGAGAAATGTGGGTGAGACTCAAGAAAGGCCCCGCTCCTGGCAAAGCAATGGCATGAAATCTTCTTATAAAACTGCAAGTCATATTGATTACACAAATGTGTAAATTACAGAGCTGAGGCAGATAGCCTGGCTGAAAGCATTTCATTACCCTTGCAAGGAGCCATGCCAATTGTTTCCACCTGTTTTCAGCATCAACACTAAATTAAGCAAACCAGCTGTCACTAGCTTCGTACTAAGTGGACGAGTCGTGAGTGATATTGATTGAGAAGAAAGCAAATAGCTATATTTCTCACAATGTCAAAGTGTGTCTTTAAATAAGGATTAGGCAATTAAGTCCTGTTTGCACTTTATCCAAATACACAGGGGTTTGGTTTTACCTAATAGCTGCTGTAACTGGTATCTAATAGAGGTTTCATTTGCACTTGATGGCTCAGAACAAATAGACTTCTGAAGGATCACAAAAACCCAGAAACAACTTCTCACAGAAAACACACTGAGGTATCAAAGAGTGGACAGTTAAAGGAGGTTAGAGACCAGCAGAAACATTAGCATTCTGCACTCAAGATCTACAAACTTAAATGCAGGTAACCTGAGTTGTTAGAGAGGAATAAAAAGGAAAACATGGTCTTTATGTGCAAAAATGCTTGTCAAAATCATAGCATCTTTACATAAAGGAGAAATATGCAGACAACTTAAAACACCTGTCTGCGTAATAGACTGCAACCCACTGTGCATACACTTCATACACTGCAATATTTGTGTGTATTTACAGTACCACATACTGTATGTGGGTGTGTTTTTTTATGCTTTTCTGAGTGAGTGTAAGTGAGAGAGACGTGATGTGAAAAAGAAAAGCTTTTCTAGGTCAACACAGTGAAGATTTGAAGCTGATTTTGCTTCTATTTAAAACTAAATATAAGGACATACTTTTCAGTCTCTTTCCAAAAAAATTTTGCGCTGTGGAGATGTAAGCAAAGAGAGTCTGGGTTCCTCTGCCAATCAGCTGTGTGTTTCATCTCTCAGGTCGCACAGTTTACTGTAAGATGCCATCAAGGGAAGCAAATGGGTCAACAGATGCACTGCAGGGCCTGTCAGTCAAACATACAGTGATGAAGAGAGACTTTAAGTGCGAGGAGCATAAGTCAGTCTGAAATAAGCAGAATCCTGCATGAACATATGGTGCTGTGAGGGAGGATCAAAGGCCACATCCTTGTGGTATTTTGTATGCTAATATTGATGGTAGTTATGTGAGACCCCTGTGATGTGCTGACTGAGGAGGAACTAATGTTCATTTGTTGTAATTACATTCAGGAGTGGTGCTTTGAGTAGCAGAGTGCTGCAGATGAGCCATATGAGACTCAGGAGATCACTTTAGTGGTACATGACTCTTTTTATGTTTGCCAGGATGACACCACAGAGAGGTCCCTGAGGAGCAGTACACCTCCTCAGGTAGCTCACCTGAGACCCCGTGGCCACTCGGCACATCGAATGACTGACATATGCAGGAGTTTCTCATTAAAAGGATCCCAGAAAGGTCCTACGCGTTTAACCGAATTTGCATGCTTCTCCTCAGCATATCGCACTGTGTTACACGAAGAACCAGTGGAGCTGATAGTCGGGCAGTGCGGAGTGGGTGGATTGTGTGAGTTTCAATCACTATCCCACTAATCTCCAGGCAGCAATCCCAGGAGTCCCTGTTCTCCCCCGGCTGCTGCCTCAGCCTACTCGCTGCTCTCATTTCTTTCGCTTCTGTTTCTGCCTACCAGACGCTAGCCATGAGCACATCACCTTACCTCTGTCTGCTATGAGATGTAGGCCACGGAGATGTAAAGGCACGTTGGTCATAAGTGGGCCAAACAGGAGAGGAGAGGATGTGGGTCACAGGTTGAAGTTTAGGAAATTGTGGAAGATGAGTTGGCATAGAACAGAGGTGCAAAATAACACAGTGCTATTAATGTTTTCAGCACAACATATAGCACTGCTCTATATTTCACTCCAATACAATCTGTGTGTTCCTTGCTGTCTCTCCTGATCACTTTAAGATGTTACAGTTAACATGATATGCATCCGATGCTGCTGGTCTGAGCTCATAATTGATGGAAATTCATTATCTTGACGCCTCGTCCCGTGTGTGACGTCGATCGCTCGAACTACCTCAGGCAGCTGCAGCTCCCATGAGAACAGGAGCTGAGAGTCGCAGGGTCCTGTGTAAACTGAGAGGCGTGATGTAAATTGAAAGGGGAAACATGACTCCCCTGACGTTACATTAACACGTTTGTGGTTCCAGACTCTCTGAGGACAGAAACACAGACTCAGCTGGGACAGTTAGAGAAGTCTCACTGTGTAAGTGTAAAAAGGACTGAAGCTGAGAGGAGTTGGACAAAGAACTGTCTATCTGATGGATGGATGAACTGGCTAATTGACCATCCACTATAGCCCTGGCCTCTTGCCTACTGTTACACCTGTCAAGCTCTCCTTTCTCACATGGCCCATTTGCAGTAGAAGCTTTACTGCTTAAAATTCAGTGGTAGACAAAACATTTCTCCTTATTTATAGCTGGCAACCATTGACCTTAAAAGCTTAAAGAAAACTACTACTTTTAAATTGTTAGAAGCTGGAATTAGCCAACTTGTTTAATCAATGTAAGCTTTATTTTAATACCACCTCTAGAGAACTCTCTAACATTTCCAGCTCATTGTAAAACAAAACTTCACTGCAATTTTTGCTTACTATGCAGTTAAAAGTTAGCTAAATGGGGCTAAGCTAACAGGTACCAGGCAAAAAGTTGATCTCCAGTTAATGATCCATTTAAAAGATGTTGTAAGTAGCAAGTATTAATATTAAAAAATATTAGAAAGAGTGCATGATTAGACTGTTATATCCTTCTAACAAAACACTGTTTGGCTTCTTGGCCTACAGGCTATTTTTGTTGGTATTTTCAAACAATATGTCATCACTTTTAATGGTACCATGTCATGTCCAGACTGTCTGTTGTTCAGAAGCCCAATAGTCTAAGAAATGTCCCACTGGACCAAAAAGCCTATTTATCCAACAGCCCTTTATCCGGAAAACAAATGTCCATTGCTCCAAGGACTCGTTGCTCTCAAAATGCTTTTTTACTCTGTTACTTTTCCCCCATCTGTTCTCTGTGAAAACTTGCCCCTAGTCTGCCTGACTGGTCCTTACACTTTTTCAAACTCAAACTATCTGACAAATCATAAGCCCAACCCCAACCAAGCAACAAACACCATCCAAACAGAGGCAAAGTAGTGTGTTGAGTGGGTAATTTCGGAGCGCTGGGCTTTCTTTGGTGCAATGGGAGTAAGAATTCAGGATAAAGGACTGTCGGAGTCTGGATTTTGGTCCAATGAGACATTTTTTTTGGACTTTTGGGGTTTTCAGAAGTGGAGATGCATCTGTCACAAAAAAGAAAACAGGTATTTCTTCTGTAGGGAGTTGCTTGTTGTTGTTCAGGAGAAAAGTAAGCTCCATGGTCACATCTATCTAAATCAATCACTGCTTTAATGCATCACCTGGTGAGGGTGAAGTGAAGTGACACAAAATTAAATACACCCTTGTTGGATGACCTGCTGGGCTTGGCTAAATAGTAAAATGTTCAAGTTGGATCCAGCAGTGATCTTTGTGTCATGCTACATTACTGAGAAACTTCTAACAAATGAGTTCTGTCATGGTGGAGCAGCTCAAGCGTTTTTTGCACTTTGGTCAGGGGTTTGTCCTCGCTATTGTCGTGCTTGCTCATGGGGGGATGTTGGGACTCTGTAAAGTGCCTTGAGATAACTTTGTTATGATCTGGTGCTATTCATGCATATATATATTTATATATATATATATATATGTGTGTGTGTGTGTGTGTGTGTGTGTGTGTGTGTGTAAAATAAAAAGAGTTGAATTTAATTGAAAGGCTGGGAGGACTGGTCAGCTACAATAATCACTGACAATGGAAAACAGGAAGTTTAACCAAGAACAGATTATTAAGGACTTCACCGTAAAAAAAAAAAAAAAGACCTGGCATGATTTTGGTCCATGAGTGTTGCAAGATTAACATTCAGTACCCCTCCTTTTTACTCAAGTGGACCAGTTTTGAGGACTCATTCCATATCGCAGGAAAGAGCCTGTAATATTTTCCATTAACTTTTACAGCCTCAGGCACAATTCTTCAGGAAGTGGAGATATCTAAAGTACAACCGGGCTGCCATTCAATAGAAACTCACTGCCATAAAAATAATTAAAATCAACTATGACAGAAGCTGTATTGTGTTATGTATATGGGACTTGTAATTTACATTGATAGATATCATCCTCCTCCGTCTCTTCCATCTAAGACAAAGTGGTGGTGAAAACAGCATGTCCAAGTAATCTTATCTTTTAAGCCTTTATGTAATGCAGTTCCTCTTGGTGTTAGCACAGTGTGATTGTAGCAGGACAGAGCTTTAGAAAAACGCAACGAGGAGGCTACTCATTAGAGCCTCCTCATCAACTCTGCGCCCAGATCAAAATCAGTATTAAATGGAAATCCCAGGGGCTATCCCATGGAAACCTTGGCTCCATGCAGTAATGCCAACAACAGCCTTGCCAAATCTCTAAGGATTTGCTCTCTAATCTTAGTGTTATCTCTCACTCCCAGAGTCTAATGCCAAAAAGTGATTACAGAAATGTTCGCAATTCTTGTAGTGAATCAAACTCACTTGGAACAAAGAGGATTGTCAAAGAGGAAGAGATTATTGTAATTTGGTATTCTGCTTTTCTAACAGATTTGGTGACTTTTACACCCTTTTGTCTTGTGCAAAAGAACATTGTGTAGCGTAAAAAAGTTTACAAATCTTTATATGATGTGTATTATGCAACGACAAGGATCCAATCAAGAGCATCCACTGTTAAACAGCGGATGAACTAAGGCATATAATTCAAACAAAAGAGTCAAAACTTAGAATTAAGACAGATTAATTAGGGCACTTAAACCCCAACACAGGAACTAATTGTTTAACTTTGGTAATTAGGTAAGGTCAACATGATGTGTAATTGAAAAGAGACAGCTGAGATGACTGTGTGCTTTGACTGAGTTTTATGAGCATATAGTGTGTGTGACATACATTAGACAAAGAGGTTAATATTGGTTTGGGAGAGGCATTGGAGAGGAAAGAAAATGAATTTCACATGAAAGATTTATGAGTAATCACAAAACTAGATGTAATTGCCCTCAAATGGTGTGGAAGTTATCATGGAAAGAGAGGGAGATGAATTAACTGATTCAGGAATAATGACAGGATGAGAGGGGGAAATGCGTCTGTTTAAAAGGCCACAGAGAAATATACTGCAGGCATGTGTTTGAATGTCAGCTACAGCTTCTTTTATAGTCTGTCTCTACACTTCCAGTGCTTTGGTTGGCAGGAGGGCTTCATTTGCGAAGAAATATGACTTCTTAAAGTGGATTTGTCACTTTATTGATCCCTGCTGAACTGTCTTTCCACTTGCACCCAGAGAGTGAGGTCACAGCAAACAGACGCTTCAGCATGGTGGGTGCTTGTCAAAACACTTGCGACGCTGAAAGCAGAAGAAGATGTCTCTGTAACCGTCAGGACGATGTGCAGCCTCTACATTAACCAATACAGCAGTTCGTGGGCAGGTCACCAGCTGCACTCGCTGCAGAAGAGACAGATTAGTAGCAGGACGGATAACAGCTGCAAATTAAAACGACTCCCTGATTGATTTCTTTCATAAAGGGAAGCACTGTGACTGCCCATTGGCCAGGCAATAAAGTTCTGTTTACGCAACCTAAAGTAAGGTTTAATCCATAATGGGGGACTGTGTGTTTTGGATTATGGAAGTAAGCTTAGTTCAGGTAAACTGAGGATTATCTTAAATGTGCGGTAATGGAGGTGAAACAGATCATTTGCAATAAGGAATAAAAAAAAATGTTGTCTTGAGGCGAGCATTGTAGGAAGAACGGTTAAGTGTGTTTTAATCTGAGGTCAGCATCTCCATGTATGGCAGTGATTGGATGGACCAGCGTGCTTGACTGTCGGCCAGTTTACAGCAGGCTGGATGGATATAGGTAGTGTGTGGAGCGTCAAGTACCAGTCTGACATGTGTTTAGCCTTTTTTCACTGAGTGCGGCTATCCATTTCAGCCTCATGTCTGGGAAACCAAAGCGAGTGCACAGAATTAGGGAAGTTTTTTTTTTTTTTTTTTATTTTTGTCTTGATCTTGATTTTGTCTGGCACAGCTGATTTGCACCTACTAAAATCTGATCAGACTTTCTTTCTGCATCATGTCCTGGTTCCAGGAACCCTTAGCATGGCAGCAGCATTAAACACATCCCGCTATAATTTAGGGTTTTGTTCCATTTGCAAATCATCGTCATTGTCACTCCCACATTATACAACTAGGACGCTCAGCCGTTCCAGACTGGGAATCAGCCGTCTGCGACAGTCGATGCTGGCTCTGTGCCAGCTGCTAACGATCTGGCTCACTCCAGCATGATGACAGCAAGTTTTTAGTCCAGACGCAGGAAGCAAATAATACAAAAACAGCAAACACCACATAGTGTCCAACTCATATTTGATATCTTTACATTGGCTGTATGACTTTGGCAGACAGTAACCTCACTGAATCAGAGGTGATCGGAGCTTTATTCTGTGTATGTTGTCTTTAAAACAGAGAGAGAGATGAACACACAGTCAAGGCAATGTGTTCATTTTATTTTATTTGAAGTGGTATAGTAGGGCTTTAATTACTGAAAAGCAAAGGTGCTGTCCTGGAAGCTGGACTCTCTTTTTTCAAGGTTAAATTAATGTGTTCACAGAGGTTTTTTTTCTGTGATTTAAGATCTGTGCCCTGTTGTGAGCCTTTTTCTCTTTTATTTCTTACATAACAAGGCACTGTGAAGCTCTGTGACACTGCAAACAATAAGTCAGGGCCAAACAAATAAACTTGTAACAATAGCAGTAAATGAAGCGTAAACTCTAGAACTGTGGGGGGATTTTTCACAGTGATGCCAAGAAAAACACAATTTCCTCAGGCATATATTGGTATCAGCACACATCCGTGTGTGTGTGTGTGTGTGTGTGTTTGTGTTGTTTGATATTTATAGCTTTTATTATCAATGAATTTAAAAAATCTATTTATTGTCAGTTTGTTTTATGATAAGTCAAAGTGACATATCTTACTAAAAAAATCCATAAATGAAAAAGAAAAGCATCAAATTAGGAGCTAAGTATTGTTTCTTTAAAAAAATGACTAGAAGATCAATCAATTACTTCTACCAACTGATTAATCAATTAGTCCTTTAAGTTTGAAGAATTTGCACAAATTGGCAAGAGTTGGATTTTTTTCCTCACAAACTTCTGAGCACTGAGTTGTCAAAGTTCTTATGCTTTTTCTGTGTTGATGTGGGACTTCATGAACTTGTGCTTTAAAGAAGAAACAGGAAACAGCCTGTCAGACTTTGACAGTTATTAAATATAACCTGATGCTACTTGTGCATTTATTGCTACAAATCAGTTCTGACTTACTGTAGCTCAATTTTAATAAAATCTCAGTGATACCAGAAATCCCTCTGTCGATCAGTGATTGACACTGAAGTAAATGAACTGTATTTTTTAACTATGTAGTTCAGTTTGATCACATGACCTCCAGTCTCTGTTTTTCTCTATCATGTTTTTGCGAATGTCTCGCTGCGTCTGTTATGCAAATGCAAAAAAAGCTTCACATCACCATCAGCTGAGCTGCACACCAACAAATCTGCAGTCTCCAGATGAAGAGATTTGAATAGATTCACTTGTGTATGTGTGCTGCATAGAAGCGTTAATGTATATGTGTGAGAAAGAGAAGAAAGAGCAGAGTTTGAAAGAGGAGAAGAGGGGTGAGCCTGCTTTTTTTTTCCTTCTTCTTCATCACAACATGACAAGTAATCCCTCTGCGTTCTGTATTAATGGAGCTAGCCTGCTTTTTGATCATCAGTGTGCAAATCCTGGTTCAGACTTCCATGCAGATCGCATGCAGCTGCCTGCTATTGTTTGCATGCGCTATATGATGAGACAGAGAGCTGAGCATTTCTGTCTCATTGCACTGTTTGTCCACTCTTATTACAGCATGACTGAAAGGCCCTGTGGCCCTGCCTAATCCCATTCTCACATTTCACTGTAAAGACAAACACAACGCGATGTATAGTTTACTGTAAGTATAGTATGTTCCCCCCTTGTTCTTAACAGCCTGCATTGAAAAGGCTCCATCTCAAAGTCTCTTGTAATGAATGTTTTATTTTGGTCTCTCAGGCCTCCGAGCACAGAGTGAATGTTCATCTTTTTAAAGGTTAGATCCCTCTAAACTGTTGTTGTTGTAAATGTCAGACTCTCAGCTACTTTCTTGGAGGACTAAAACTAATTGTGCTTCCTTGCTCTATTTTAGACATTGATCATTGTTACATGACTTCACTGAGGTGTTGCAAAAAAAAAAAAATAGGTCACTTCTAAAGTTTCTTTTCTGCCTGTTGCCTCAGGGACCTTTGGTGCCTGTACATCTCAGCTGCATACATTATACACTATACAGTGCACTTCAAACAGCCTTTTTCTCTTGGTCTCTCTCTCTACATTATGTATCGCTGACCTCCCTTTACCGCTGAGGATGAGCGGGTGTCTCAGAGTGCCGCGGCTTCCCGAGCTGCTGGACAGAAATGAGCAGGAAAGGAGACATTTAGTGGTTTGACACTGATGTAGGAGATGTACTGTAAGGACAGATAGACACACACACACACAGGCCGAGCTTTGGTCCTCAGTGGTCAGGCAGGAAGTTCCTCCGCCTGCCCTTCCACTCCTACTGAATCATTTAAGAGGAGCCTCCGGTACACAGCAGGTGTTTTACCTCTACAGAATGAAAAATAGATGGTTTTGTGTTACACTTAGCATCTGTGTCAGTGTGAGAGGAATATTTGAGATCTGATTTTTTCATGTGTTAAGCCTAACTTGAATATTCAACACGGTGCTGCTGAAGAAAAGTGATGTGAAATTGATGGATATTTTCATCCCATTCATCACTTTTGAGCAATTTCACTTCACCAAACAAACCAAAAAACAACTAATCCTCAAGGACTGAATTTAAAGTTAGGATCTGCCATGCTGTTTGATTTTTTATTGCTGTGTCAGCTGGATGCTTAATTCTCCACGGGTGATGCTAAAGTGCTTTTTAAACAAGACTGTAGGCCGTTTCAGTCTCAGTACATTCTGTTTCCTCATCAAAGATCTTTATACCGAGCTGAGAGTTTGAATGGAGCTTAATGTATGTGCCATCTGGTATTACAACTACTTGCTATCATCCATCACTCAGACAGAAATATCTTCCTATTCAGACAGAGAAGGTGAAAGCTGGTGAATTTGTTGTCATGGCTACAGTGGCGGTGGGCCTGGCACACCGGAACCAGTTGAGATTATTTTAGTTTCAATGTATTTGCAGTTTCACAGGTACATAGAGACACATAGGAGGTGAGACGTGACAGACCAGAGCTGTTTCAGTGACAGCATTGTTAGGAAAGTTCAAGAAACACACTGTAGGTTGCTGCTGAAGACTTGATCAACACGACTTTCAGCAACAGTTTCAAATGACAATTCATCAAAGGACAAACACGAGTCAGCCGTTATGTTGAAAGATGAACACTTTATAATAAGGGTACAAGTCATATATTTAACTAATGCATGACTCACGATGATTAATAGCATAAATGAATGCAAAATTAATCATGAACTCCTCTTACTCACCATTAACAAATGACCAAGTCACTATGACCTTTTGTGATAAGTTCACACTTAATAGAGCATTAGTTAAGAAATGTTTATTCATTTAGAACATATGATTAACAAATGATCATTTACATTTTAAAATTACAATTAATTTACACCAGATTAGCTAGACTGCAAAAACCTGTTTCAGACCTGTGTATTTTACAACCTTTTTGATTACAGAATAGTCGCCTTGCTGTTCTCACAGAGCAATTTTTAAAAATCAAAGTGGTAATCAGATGCAAATTAAACTTTCACTAGCCTAGTGGAGTTATATAGATAGACTTCAATCAATAACTTAGTAAGTAAAAAGCAACTAAGTCCACATGTGCTATTTTTTGTCTGTTTTGTTAAAAAAAAAGTAGCTCAGCTCAGTCTAAAAGTATCAAAACCAGCCAGCATCTCTGAAGCTTTCTCTTTTTTATTTAACTCTGAGAAACTGAGGTTTTAACCTCTAGCTTTGTGTGCAGATAAAACTAATAAGATATAAAATTTTGAACAGCTGGATAGCATCTTGCTAGATTTTTTTTATTGTTTCCAGTCTTTATGTCAAACTAGGCTAGCTTCACATTTGTGGTATCATATAGACATCAGACTTGTATCAGTCTTAACTTAACTTCTGGTTAAATGGTGACTTTGTGTTTTCAAAATTTTGAACTAAGCTTGACCAAGATCAAAAAGTGATGTAGGTCTTCACCCAACTATTAATTTTCTTGTTTGAGCTCCATGTTTTTCCGTTCTTACCTTTGGACAGAGCCAGGCCAGCTGTTTCAAGCCTTATATCAAGCTATGCTAGGCGAGGCTAATTGTTTTCTTGCTGTGATTATACATTAACAGATGGACAATAGAGTGCTATCGATCTTCTTATCTTACTTTAGCAAAAGAGTAAATATTTGATTCCCCCATAAAGTATTTACCCATATAACCATTCCTCTTGAGTATCTTACAGCACTTTTTTTTCTGTGATTACATCTGAGAGTCAGTCTTGTCTGTTTTGAAACTCATCAAATGTCTGGCACTGAAACCATAGTGTTTAACTGATATGGCTTCACATAGGATTATGAGCAGTGAGCAGGCCTCTCCTGTTTCACGTGGTGTTCACTGTAAGCAGCCCAGGTAACTCTCTCTACTCAGTACTGACACCCAACCATGTCACTGGAGCCCCGTGACATCTGCTCTTTATGGTAAACACCGAACAGGGACGCAGCGACACAGAGGCAGGTCACCAGAGACGGGAAAATTAGTGAACGTCACTTAGCTGTAAGCAGACACCAGATCAGTAAAGGCATCTTACTGTGCCTCTGTGTCCATTGCTTAGCTTGGCACAGGCTCGTATTAAGCTTCATCCTACCATGTGATCAGGCTTTGCACTTTGTAGCCATGGAGATGGTGGACAGAGCATGAGGACAGAAAAGAGATATTCCTCTTTATCAGATTGGTGTAAGGATGTCTAGTCTAATGTTACTGGACTTGCAAGCTTTCACTGGAACTCAATCATTTGCTTTCATTCATTCATCCTTAGAAATCACTTTCTCTGACAGAGGTCATGAACTCCTTTGTCTGATGTAATCTCCTGACTTGTTTGCATCCGTCTCATAATCTGCATTAAAGGCAGTAGGGTCATGTGGCCTGTCTGCGTCCTGATGTTGATTACTTGCTCTAATTGCAATTAAACCTGACTTGACTAGACCGACTGACAATGTTGACGTTGCCAAAAAGTCCTGATGGCTTTCTCTGCTGGTACTTATCCTCTTGTGTAATTAACACGCCCAGAATGAAAGATGAAAAAGAAACAATGATTTTGTCATGCTCTGTGCTGCCAAATGGTCCATTTTCACAGAGTTGGTGGTGATTCAGCATCATATATTCTGTTCTTTTTCTTCCATTTTCCTGCCAACACTGCTGCCAGTTTCAGAGTGAGCAAAGACCATGGCAACAAGAGACAGCTGGAGCTCCAGCCTGCAAAAAACAAGCATCAAGAACAAAGCCAGATTTTGAGTACTTGTCATTTTCAGCTGGGTGTGATGTGTCTTCGCTGAGTGGAGATGTGATTGTGCTGTGAGCCATGAGTCTTGCCGGTGTGCTATATTCCATGCCCACACAAAAACGCCCACTGTATATCAGGATTGTTGCATCTCAGGATCACAGATACCCTACTTGTTCCATTTGTAGGACTCAGCCATGGAGGCTGCGTCCTCCCCGGCCCACTGAGGGGTCCCGCAGCAGGCTTATGCAGACACACATGCACATGCTGTGAGGAAGATGAGCCTTTCTGCAGAGGAGATAGCACACAGTTCATTAAAGGTTCAACTCATTTCACCCTCTCTGAGAAATTATTGATGGGAGGCATAAAAATGTCTTTTGCATAAAATAACCAAATGTGAAAATCTTATCAGTGCCATTTACTGCCCCTTGTTGTTTACTTCTGACACTGACTTGAGTTTACCAAATGTTTTGTCTGTACAAGATTTTTTCGGGGTTTTGTGGAGACATTTTAAATAAAATCATCCTGATACGAAACCTGCAATACAACAGATGGGACTCACTTTCCACTTCTGTCAAATCCTCTTGTGTAATGAACACGCCCATAAGATTATGCATAGATTACCTTTTTATCTTCTATTAGGATGCAGACTGTGTGGGAAACACAGCATTGAAAATATAGACAAAATAAGCAGTACTTCATTTCATATTATCTGGAAAAGTGGTAATAGATTGAAAATACTTGCATTATACATATTTCTCTGTATTTTTTTGTACATCAGGGGCCATATTTCAGCTGCATAATGGCTCTTAACCCATAACTCCTCAACAAATGGAAAAAAGGTTAAAGGAGCAGAATACAGGGTGATTTCTGGAGATGAAAAAATAATTTGTAGCTTGAAATCAATAGTTTTACACAGTGAAGGTGATGTGAATCTATAATCCTCGTTCGCTCTGCCAGTAGAGAATCTCCTGTCACATATTTTATCACTTAATAATCTTGGATCAGCCTTTCATTTCATGCTTAAACTGATTTATATGCCTCGCAAAATTACTCAGCAGGAGCAAGGGAGGACTCTGCAGCAGCCCAGCACAGCACACGAAAGACAGTTGTGCTGTTAAATGCTGTAAAATATTTTTTTAAATAATCTTGCACATACAGCAGGAGGCCTGCTCTTTTTAATCCTGGCATGTATGTACACCTGATTACACAGGTGTTCCAGATGTTTTAGAGGCATGGTTTTCTGTTCCAAGTGAAAGGCCGGTGGCAAAAGCACAGATGTTTAATCAGGGGGGACTGATGTTCTGCGTCGTACATCAGCCAGAGGGGAGCACACTCTCATTTTCTTTCTCACTCTGTCGCTCTCTAATTTTGTCTTCATTTTTTACTCACCTGTGCTCTTTTTTCTCGCCCTCTAACTTTTTCTCTGTCATTCACACATCTGTATTTTTGTCCTCCAGAAATACAGATGGTTGTTCTCAGTAAAGCCCTGCCAGCACCCCATTATGAGCTCGAGTGCAGCCAAAAGCCACCTGAGGACTTTATATTTTCTCTATACCGTTAAATTTAGAAACTTTAGTCACTAAACCTCATCACAGACATTAAAATAACTCTTTTCAAATGCAAAAAAAAGAGACTTGAATCATGCATCAGTGCACACACACATCATGTCCTGGGTCTGTGTGCCTCATCATTTTAGCACCACCTTCACATTTCCGAGAGGACGCATTCTGTGTGTAGCCGCAAGCTCAGTAATCCATCTCCTTGTCTCCTCCTCGGCACTCAGCACAGGATAGGCACAAGCTCCCTGCTAAGGCTTAAAGGTGGACAGAAAAGGTTGCCATGCAAGGTGAAACAAGGCAAATGAGGCAGAGGGCACATCTGTGCAGGACACAGGAGGTGGTGTCAGTCTGGGGGAAGCTTATACACAGATGGGAAAGTTAGACTAGTGGCACTTGTGTAATTAGGAATTGTTTATGGCTTTTCAATCTGATTGTGTTATTAAACAGTAGTATTTAAAAGACTTGCTAACATTTCTTTTATTTTTGTTTTTCCTCATCTTTCTTATAAACTTTATCTCTTTTATTTTGAGCATTTGTTAACATTGTATTTTAAAAACTACTGAATAACACAATGCTTTACAAAACAAAAACTGAATTGAGCTAAAATAAACAAAAAACCCTGTTACTTAACCCACACTTGCAAATTCAACTGAAATAACTGAGTATTTGACATTATTCAAGAAAAATATACACTTAGTATATGAGGTACCAATGAATGACAGCAGACTTCCTGATGATCTGGCATCCTTCTGCTCACTCCCTAGAAATCCAGCAGGACATATTGGTTACCAATAGTTGTTACTGCTGCCAAAATCTGCTCCGTCTGTCATGCAATGGTTTTTAATTGGTAACATCAATGTCTATTACGAACAGGAGGTTTGGGAGGTTCATATCTCTCAACAAGCAGCAGGCTGCTGGTGGGTCGGTCATTAATGACTTGTGCTGTGCAGCCAAACATTGTCCAAAACCACTGAACTTAATGCCAGACTATGGGGAAATCTGTTCAAAGTGACATTTACAATTATTTAAATTTGATGATACAGTGCAGCAATTAAAAAACATGTATTTTTAGGTTAATTTGACAAAGAGATAGAACAACCCATTAAAAAACACATGATACAATCAAAAAAAATCTCCTAAAAAAACAGAAAAAAAGAAACAAACTGAGTGTAGATGATACCTGCTGTAGCTTTTTTTCCCTTTGTTGTTTCGATGTCCATTGTTGTCCAAAGCTATTGAAAACACATCAGAGAGTCACAGTGTTGCACAGGGCGTAATGTTCCTTCATTAACATGTACATGGGAGCAGTTGAGTCAACCACTGTTACATTCATCCTGCTGTGGTAAATAATGACTAGTGACCAAATCCACCGCTGAAAAAAGTCCCTAACTAATACTGTTTACTCCTGAATAGTTTTTACTAAAAACAACACTGCACAGCGGTTTTAGGACATTATTGAACCTGAAAAGTGAAACCTTGTGGTCCATTCTGACAGATTTATGTCTTCAGTAGGAACTAATGAACTTGTGGCCAAGAGCCACAAACAGGCTTAGGAAGTCAGAGCAATTAGTGTTGGACTACAAAGTACAGCTGGTTTTGGGATAAAAAACAGTCAGACTTACCCGTTAGCAACCTCAGGACAACATAAGCAGAAACAAAAGAGGCAAACTGGATACACTGGTTAGTTGTCATTAATCCCTATGTGGAACTTTCCAAGAAAGTGACTGAAGTCCTGGTGGAGAAGCTGCAAAGGGCTTCCACCATTTTCTCTGGAGACGAGTGGATTCTCCACTTTGTTTACCTGCAGAGTAATTCCATTCCTTTTTTCCACTGAAGTCTTGGTTAAAAACAAAAACACTGACACTGTATCCCACAGAGGGAAATACAACAGAACCACAACAGACTCTGTAGGAGGAAGGTCAACTGTCAGCACACAGGGCCAGAAAACATTTATTGGCAAATCACAGGAGAAGTAGTACAATAAGAGGATTAGAGATGCCACCTTGCACTCAACATGCCCACAGAAAATAAGGTGAGTGAGTCACCGTGTGACATAATCTCTCCATTGATTCAGCTCATGTGGTGAAAAGGACAAATCCAGTTACGATGAGCACGGACCAGAAGTGAATCAATGTTTCACACACAGCACGGCGCCAGGGAGATCCCTTAAATACCAATGAAAATCATGTAATCATACCTCAGTGTCACTTATGTGTGTTGCATTTCTGTTTTCATTCATTTCTTGCTCTCCTTCAGTTGTTTATCTGGCTCTCCCCTGTTTGTCCTGGCAGCTGTCTTGTCTCTACCTTTTCCCCTCTGGCTTGTCTTTCCTGACATCTCTGTCACGTAGTATTCAATCCGTGGTTTGCTAACAATTAGAAATCAGGACCATCTTCACAAAATGAATCGGTTCAGTTTTGTGATACTAGACTGCAGGTCAAAAACTGTGAAGCTTTTGACTCTGAACATCAGGTGGACAACACAGCTTTGAAAGGTACTTTATCAGCAAAACACTGAATAAGAACAACAGCAGATTATTCTGACCACTCACTGGAGAAATATTTTGATTTATTTATTTACTAAGTTTTTTGGAGAGTGAGGACTTTGTCATTACAGTGCCTGAGTTGAAGAGTATAAAGATTAGCCGGTGAGTAACACTGCTCTAATTCAAGTGTAGTAGCTTGACAGGGTCATTGATGAGCTCTGAGACAAAAGCATTCTGCCATTTTTTGACAACAAAGTGATTTTTGTAGCTCTGGGAAGTCTGTTTGATCCTGAGTAATAAATCTCAACAATCATTGGATGAAATGCCTTGAAATTTTGTGACTTTCATAGTCTTGAACAAGACAGAGGATGGAAAAATAAAAAAATTGATGAATCCCCTGACATACTCTATCTCTAGCGCCACCAGCAGGTTCACATTTGTGGCTCTGAGTGAACATCTCAATGATTTAAAGCAAGGTGTTTGTTTCAACAATCACATGTAACAGTGTCTTCCATTCTCGTTATATGAGCACGACAACTTTTTTAAAGCGCCTTACAAGCCAACTGAGGCAGCTTTTAAGAAACAACAGATGAAATTAAAGTATCATTTTAAAGCATTTTTACTCTTTTTACACTCAATATCAGTGAAATCGGAAACAATAAAAGAACCCAGATAGCAACAAAATAAATTGTCTGTAAGAGATGTGCAGAACCAAAGAAAAGCTGTTGATGCAGCTTTATTTGGAAAAACCTGTCAAAAATCTTAAAGTGCTTCGCTTGCACTTCTGGGAAACGAGCGCAACCTGGCGACACACCAGGTAATTGTTGAATCCTGACGGGACGCTCCCTCTCTGAGGAACCTCCAGCTAAGTGTTTATAGAAACTCTCCTTCCCTGTCCATCCCTCCTTTGATCAAGCATGAAGCAGAACTAACCTTGTGTGGTGAAAGGCGTGTGTAAACTAGGCTAGCTCTCAGGCTCTGCAGTCTGTCATGGCCCAGTGAGCACCCACTCACACACACACACACACACACACACCTTTTCCAGGACAGGATAGCTTGCACTTCAGAGGGATATTAAATATTCAGTCTCCTGCTTGCCGGTCTGTGGGGTATGGAGGCTTGGAGCTGATTACTGAATAAACATGGAGTAAATGTGTGTGTGTGTGTGTGTGTGTGTTTGGGGGTGGGGGGTGGGGTGGGGGGGGGGGGGGGGTGGACACGAGTATGTGTCAGGGTTGTGTAAAAGTAGCAGAATTCTCTTCTGTTTATGCAAACAGGAAGTGGGATGGGCTGTGCACATGACCCCAGTGTCTGTCATTAAGAACTAATGAGGTAGCGCAACGCTAACCATTACCCTTTTAATGTCCCTGCTGCCCAGTGAAATATATTTACTCAGTTCTTTTTGTTTTTGTTCCTTCTATTAACACTGTGAAAACACTCTCTTTAACTGTCTGCTCTTCTTTTCCTGCTCAGTTCTGTCTGGCAGCTACATCAAGATCTTCAGATTAAATTTCCTCATTTGTGAAACAGTATCACCCCCGCATGCACAAATCATACAAACACGCTCACATTGCCTAACCAAGGAAACTCACAAGTTTCTGCTGCAAAGCACAGGCTGGGTTTGCCTCATTCCCTCTGTGTCACAGATTTCTCACCATGCTGAGTGTCCTCGGTAGACACCTCTAGCTCTCGCTCTATCTGCATCTCTTTGGCAAAAACCTGTCCCTGTAATCTCCTGTCTGGCTGACCCCAGTAGACGTGCTGTCAGGGTGGGAGGGGAGAAGGTGAGTAAGAGGGGAGAGTTTGACGGGAGGTGGAGCTGGTTATGATGCAGTTCTTCCTCACACACAGCACACCTTGATGCAGTGCCTTCCGTGTTCAGCATGATTCATTAGCAAGGTCCAGGCCTGGTCAGTGCGTCAGGATAGATTAGCCTTGATCTGATGAGTGAGGTTTCCGCTGCACAGTTCATTTTAGAGCCGAGGATCAGTAGCCAATGCCTCTTAACCCCTTTGTCTATATTTTGAAACGTTGCTGCTAAATCAAGGTGCACACAGTTTCTTATCACAACTTCTCCAGAATTTGAGGTGTCTTCAAACCTATATCACCCCCATGTCCTAAAAAAATGACTCTAATTTTTGTCTGTTAATGGTGGTGTTTCTTGTTGTCGTTAGTTGTTTTGTTCTCTTGTGTGTAATTATACTGTAACAACTGGTCTTAATGGAGAGTTTTCATCCTTCACTTTGGTGTCATGGGATCCAGACCTGGAGGCAGGCTATTTCAGGGAAAGCTCACATAGAAGATTTTTTTTCACCTGCCCTTTAATTTAAACTCATAGTTAAACTATTGTGCTGCTGAAGATGAAATGCCTTCACTCTAGCCTTTCTTCTGCCCTCTCTTACCTTTACCATAGCAAGGCTTCTCTACTTTCAGTGCCTCTCTCCTCAAAGGCCAAGGGTGGTGTACAAGCACTAACCTGTCAAGATTAATTAAAGCTTATGGCTGCTTATTGGTGCCAAGGAATAATCCTGTTCGCCACTGGCCTGGGACACAGCCTCTACAGTGACCTTGTGTTGGATTTCACACTTAGTCTGGGACATGAACAATGGGTGTGGCACACCTACACAGCCCGGCTATGCAGCCGTCTTAATCCCCAGCACTATGACCAAACCCCATTGTCCTTAGCAGATTATATCATTAGTAGGTGGCTCAGTGCTTCAGAGGTCTCCAGTGTCCAGGCAGGCTCACTGACCATGCATGGAGTGCTCTGTAAAACAAATTATACATTGTGGTTTTGGGCGTTTAAGGATTGAAGGGGATTGAATGAAAGTGAACAGGGAGAGGGTGAAGAGCAAGTGTGGCTCTCTTTCTCTCTCTCTCTCTCTCTCTCTTTCTCATCTCCCTCTTTCACTGTCTCTTTCTGTAATATCAAGACTTGAAGAGTAGAAAAAAAACATCCACCCCAGAGATCACATTAGCTCTGACCCTATTTCTTTGGAAATGCTGACATGACATTTCATGAATACTTTGGAGAAAGTAGCCAGATAACTTAATGGACCATGATCTAATATAATCAGAAAATGGCATCACTAGCTGGAATATTTTAGCCAGTTCTGAAAAGCAATTTAGTGTCACAAATGGAGCCACACCAGTTTGTCGTGCTGAAGTGGAGTTTCTCACAGAACTGACCTTAAAGCACTTTTTCACATTAATGGAGCGTTTGACTTTCAGCATATAGTTCAGGTTCAGGCAGTTGCTAACTTTAGCTCCACTGGTCACTTTCAACCTTAAATGTGTTGCAAAATGCAATGAAGAAAGATGACTCCCTCAAATGCATGCTTGAGTGAATAGACATATGTATATGTATATGTATATGTATATGTATATGTATATGTATATCTTTATGTATTTGAATATGTGTATGTATATGTGTATATATATGTGTATATATTTATTAACACTGCCTGGATGCAGTTTTTCTTGTTGATTATGGGAATAATTGTGATCATTTTCGATATAAAGCTTAGAGTTTGATGTAAACTACAGGTTCAAAGTAAAGAGAAGGAGCCGCACTCAAATACAAAACAGATGGCTTCAGAGTTATTGCATATTCAGTGCAGTCTTTTAATCTTAAAGTCTTTTAATTGTTTTTGTCTAGACAACCATCATCAGTGCAGTGATGTTCTGATGATCAAAGGTTTGCATCTTGTTCCACAAAGATTAAAAGACCAGATTAAACAGTAGGCTAAAGCCATCCATATTTTATCAGTATGCATATTCTTATAAGTACTTTGTTTTGTCACCTGACTTTCACACACTTAAACTTTACTATAAAGTTGTTTCGAAGTGATCCTTAAAAGAATTTTTGAAACTACAGATCACCAGACAAGGCTAACTATCATGCCAGCTGCCTTGTGCAGCTGTACTACACAGCACATCTTTGCGCTAAATGCTAACAGCAGTGTGCTAATTTGCTTACAATTATAATGCTATCATGCTGATCCTCAGCAAGATATGATGACCATGTTAGCATGTTAGCACGCTTATCATTGCCAGTTTGAACTTAGCACACAGTGCAGCTATTGAGATCGCATTAGTCTGCAGTTGTTTTTGCTATGAGCCAAATTATTGGAAAGATTAGGAGTTTGATAATGTTTCTAAATGAAAAGTTAGTAATTTTTTTGTAATCCACACTATTTTTCACTGTTGTTTGCTCCTGTGTTTTCCAGATCCTGGCAATTATCTCCATCCTCTTCATCGTACTGTCTACCATTGCCTTGTCTCTGAACACCCTTCCAGAGCTGCAGGACACAGATGAGTTTGGTCAGTCCTCAGACAACCCACAACTGGCTCATGTGGAAGCTGTATGTATTGCCTGGTTTACCATGGAGTACCTGCTTCGCTTCCTCTCCTCCCCCAGCAAGTGGAAGTTCTTCAAGGGTCCACTGAATATCATTGACCTGCTGGCCATCTTGCCCTACTACGTCACCATCTTCTTGACTGAATCCAACAAGAGTGTGCTGCAATTTCAGAACGTCCGTCGAGTGGTTCAGATTTTCCGTATCATGCGGATCTTGCGTATACTGAAACTGGCTCGGCACTCCACAGGTCTTCAGTCTTTGGGATTCACTCTGAGGAGGAGCTATAATGAGCTGGGTCTACTAATCCTTTTCTTGGCAATGGGTATCATGATCTTCTCCAGTCTGGTCTTCTTTGCAGAAAAGGATGAAGAAGACACCAAATTTAAAAGCATTCCTGCTTCTTTCTGGTGGGCAACTATTACTATGACAACAGTAGGCTATGGAGATATCTACCCAAAAACTTTACTGGGAAAGATAGTTGGAGGTTTGTGCTGCATTGCAGGAGTACTTGTGATAGCCTTGCCTATCCCCATCATTGTGAATAACTTCTCTGAGTTCTACAAAGAGCAAAAGAGGCAGGAGAAAGCCATAAAAAGAAGAGAAGCTCTGGAGAGGGCTAAGAGAAATGGTAGCATCGTCTCTATGAACATTAAAGATGCATTTGGCCGCAGTGTCGAGCTAATGGATGTACTGGTGGAAAAAACTGATGGAAAGAAGGAGAAGGTGCATGATAATCATGTGTCTCCTATTCAGCCTAAAGGAACGCCCAAGTTCAAGTCACAGCTGAGCACTGGCAGCCCCACCAAGACCCTCGAACCAGGCTACCAAGAGCAGGCCAAGCCCTCTAGCAGCCCACAGCATCTCAGTGCACAGAAACTGGAGGAGATGTACAACAAGATGGCCAAGAACCAGTCACAACAAGATCTCAACAGCACGGAGAAAGACCCGCCGTCCAAAGCAGATAGACAGAGAGCTGAATTCGAGATGGGAAACATCCCCAACGAGGCCATCTCAAGCACAGCAGAAGCAGTAACAGACATGAGGAGCATGTCCAGCATTGACAGCTTCATCAGCTGCGCTACTGACTTTCCTGAGAGCTCTCGCTTCTCCCACAGCCCGGTCAGTAACATGCCAGGGAAGGTCAGCACAAGCCCCAACCTGGAGCCCACCTTGGAGAATGAGCATGAAGGATCCCAGGGTACTACAACACCCCTGACCCAACACAGCACCAAGACTGGACCATATTCTGACAGCCCCATGGATCCCCACTTCAAGAACCCACTGAGAAGTCGCTCGCACAAGGTCAACTTCAGAAGTGGGGAGGATTCAGGGACAGGGATCCTCTCAGACAGCTCATCAGTCCAGAGTCCTGAGGTGTCCATCTACACAACTGCCAGCAGCAGGACACCAACCAAGAGCCCGGAGAATTTACTGCCCAGCATCTTTACATTCCATGATTCATCTATCAATAAGTTCATCGATGCCGACACAGATGAGGAGGAGCATCCCCATGATGGCTCAGGCACTAACCCATCACAAAGACTCCTGGATAAAGCCAGCCCCAACTTTGGCCATCGCTCCAGCTTCCAGCAAGGGTCCAACCACACGGAGAATCTGCAGAGGAAGCTGGGAAACAGCACACTGCCGCTTGACGCACAGGAGAACCATGTGGCTCAGGAACTACAGCCACTTCAGGGAGAGAAGAGTCACTCTAATGCTTAAAGTTACAATAATTGAGAGACCATGGAGGAAACATACAGGAGAGGAGGAAGCAGATATGAAGCACAGTGAACTCAACAAAACTGAACTTCCTATAAATATTGAAGGCAAACATTTGCAGGAACACTTGAAGAATAAAAGACAAAACGTTTCTCCCATAAAAAAAGAATAGTTACTAATTACAACTAATTACAATTGCAAGAGAACATAATATCATTTTTATAAACAAAAACCTATTTTTCTGACCCTGGGTACCACTTTAAAGCCACTATAGCAAAAGCTGTCCAATCAGTAGCAAAGCACAGAGGGCATTGAAACATGGCACTGCAAACTGGGAAACACACTCAGCTGAGAGACTTCAAATAACTACTTTGTTGTGTGAACGGAGAACTTACATTGTTTTAAGTTACGGTTAAAAAATATATAAATATGGCATTACAAAGGCAACAGTGTGTTGGGGAAATGTTATAGTTTGCTTCCTTTATTTTCTTCCTCAAAACTGGCCTTAGTTTATGTTGTCACCCATGTTTTCATGTTTGTGTTTGTATGTGTGAGAAAGGGAGACAGACAGATGGACAGACAGACAGAAAGGATATACATACATATATATACATACATACATACATGAGAGTGTGCAATGGTTATCTTTCATCTTTCATCATTTCATTTGTGATGTAGCGTTCCTGGTCTCTCATCTTCAGTGTGAACTGAGGAGAAATAAGCATTTCAGTCTGTTTTTGCTCAGCAGGAGTTTGATGTCTCACTCATCAATAGTTTTTACTGCACAAAAAGCATCTTTGGCAGCACAGAGAGACACTGTGAGGCGGCCTCCATCGATTTTGTACTTGTTCTCATTGTGCCCGACTGCTGGCAAGAGAGAGCACCTTAATGTGATAATTATTTTTATTATGAACGCAGGAAAAAAAACTGTTTTATTCTTGTTTTCTTATTTTGATTTGATCCTAAATGTCTGTTTGTGTCCCTCAGATAATCAGAGTTTGAATCTGCAGAAAAGCAACAAAAAAAAGTCTTATAGTTATTTCAATACTTTTGCAAAGTCGTTTCGGAGGAGTCACCATTCCTATTGTAGCTGATATTCTGAACTTCATATGAAAAGACAGTGCTCATAAGCATCACCATAGCTGGAAAGACAACACTGAAAATCACAAAGATTTTCCATGTTGAGCCTCCAGCTTTGTAGGAGTGTGAATATTGTACATGTGTAACTACAAAAGTAGAGTATTACGAGGAAACACGTTTATTGTATGGTAAAAATTTAAAATAATTTATATATTTTTAAGATATTTTATAAAAGAATGGACTCGTAGACAAATATATTGTGCTATTCTCATAGTTTTGCATTTCAACATAGGTACTGCATTATTTTGATGGAGTTGCATTTATTAGACAATATACTGTAGTGGATAAATTTGTATTGTTTGCTACTGCCTCCCTGTAAATGTCTGTCCTTCTATCCTTTGTGCAATGTGAAGTACCAAAGAATTATTCTATCTGAGAATTCATACAAATGATGGTAAGTTATACTGGGTTTTTTTTCTTAAAATGTTGGAAATCGAAGTATTCCTTTTCTAAACAGCAGAATCTGATATATATATTTCAGGGAGCCACACTTGCTCATTCGGCACAAACATGTAAGCTGGAGAAGAGAGGACTGACCTCTGAGGAAGAAAAGCTGTAGACAGGCAGTGAAAACAGAGGAAAGAAGGAACAAGGAGACACAACACAGCACTTTATTTTACATCCATTTTCAGAAGCTAATTAGATTATTTACACACTGTGGATCTTGGCAAGTGGTTTGCTTCCAGAAAACTAAAGCATTATGCTCATATGAGTTCACATGGCATCTCTGATGAACACAAAGCCACCTTGCAGCTACGTACAGCTCGACTGTCAGCCACACAGACAGCATAGAGGGGCCTCATGTGTCTGCAGGCGACTTAAGTTCCACCAAATGACCTGCATCCGGCTTTTCTTTATGCACCTGACTCCATACATACGATCAACCTGGGCGTTGATCATCTGGTGCTCTCATGCTTTGTTACATTAATCATGCAAGCATGTTTTTTTTTAACAATACTAACATTATAACATATCATACAAGCATGCTACAAAGCATCTATTTTTAGTCATGCATCTTTATGCTTAAAAAAGTTGTATTTACTCTGTATGGCTTTTTGCAGTCATTAGACATACGTTAGATATTCTTGTGCCTTTGCTTTCAAGAATCGTTGGCCCTGCACACTGAATCTGTCGCTGAGCCCTGTCGAATGGAGCCCAAATGACAATTAAACAAACTGTACAGCAAATAAACACACAGAGAACTGGGTCATCAAGCTCTTAGACTGCTATATTAGATATCCACACTCCTCCCCCTAATGTCTTTCCTGTGCACTTACACTTAAATGCACCAAACATTTACATGTAAAATGCCCAACGCACATAAACAAACAGGTGCACACTCACACAGTGGAGTGAACCACCACTGTTTCCATGGCAATGGTTGAGATGACTGGACGGCTCATATTTGATGCAAGCAAGGAGTCTAATTTGTGGGGATGGAGCCCCTAAAGGCTCAAATATACACAGTGTACGTTTTGTTCATTCATCTGTGTTTGCTCTCCTCACCTGCGGCTTCAGTCTACTGAAGCTTACCATTTTTAAAGAAATTATATCAACAGAAACCGGATCTAGGGCCTTTGGCCCACCGTTGTCCCTTTTATTTCTCTCTTTTTCATAGAAACACGCACACATCTCACAGGCGGTGGGCATGACGGCAGCAACGCACGCCTCGAACTAAGGTGCTGTTGCTATGATGTTTCAGCCTCCGTCTCCTGTGAAGGGAAGTGTGTGAAATGTGAATGGAATAGGAACATGTGACAAAGAGAGGGAGAGAGAGCTGTGCAGCAGAGCTGTCAGCCTGAGTACAACTGGCATCCCTAATGATGGCTGTGGCACTCTGCTCCCTCATGTTCGACTTCAGCCCAAATGGCCCTTTAACACACACACACACACACACACACACACACACAACATGATCATTCAACATTCTCTGTGAACTCTCAGCTCTTTCTGTGCCCTTTTTTAGATTGTAAAACATCCCCTCAGACGGAAGAATTTCTATCACGCTATTCACAAAGCACTTACGTGTTTTTCCATCACAATGACTGGCCTCTTGCTTGAGTCTTTTGTGCAGAATGACAATGCAAAAAAAAAAACAAAAACTGGCAGTTGGGTTGAAGCATCTTTCTGAGGATGTGTTCATTTCTGTGATTCTATAAATATCATCCTGGGCATGCAGAGGGAGGGTCTGGGCCAGCAGGAAAGGCTCAGTTACAGCAATGTCTTTGGTCAAATGGTGTCATTGAGTTCTGAGGACAAACTTTGTCACAAACAGCCTGACAAAAGGGGGAAATTATACAAACAGTCACTGGTGTGTGGGATCTGTTGCAGCCCAGCCCTTTACGCTGCATGGTAATGGGATAAAAATGTCAAAACTGACAAATGGTGATGTGACTTTCGCTACTCAAGGCATCCGAAACAGAAGACCAGAGAGCTGAAAGGAAGGGGGGGGTCTTTCACAGTGAAGATTCATTGACATTCATAACACAACAGTCAGACATGCAGTAAAATACTAACAAATTCTTAGGAATTGAGCCTCTCGTCACAGTGGACTTACTTCCAAACAAGCCATAGTCTATTGAAATGATAACAACTCTTTCCTCTGTTGAATGAAGCTTAAAAATGTTCTTATTACTTTTTATATTCTTTTCTTTCTTGTCTTCTGAACTGCACTTTATTGATTTTTCTGTATTAAATCCTCAGCTGTCTAGTGACCATGCAAATAAATATGACAACAAGCAAAGGTACACATGGGTTCAATTACAATTATCAAAAGCACAAACTATGATACTGTCAATAAATATGTCATTTTCTCTTAAGCACAAGATGCCACACTAGAGGTTGAAGCCAAAACAGACACGTAATTTAATTTTAGGAATCTTCCCCCGTCTTCAGGGAATCACTCACCTTTGTTCGACTCACACAGGTCTGTACGCTGCCGTTTCTGTGTCTGGGGAAAATGTTTGTTTTGTAAAGTTTCATACTTTGTACCAGTCGACTTTGTAGAATATCATCTTTGTGGTTTCTTGTTGTTCAACGCATGTAGCGCTATTTAACTTTGACACACAGAACATGTGAATATTATCTAAGAAGCTATAGGAAAATGTATATGATGAGCAATTTCAAAGCAGTTTTCTTTTTTTTTCTGACTGATGCTTAATAAAAGACAATTAACCAGTGTTTGTTGCTGTGAGCTTCACTTCATTAACTCAAATGTGCTTTTATAAAGAGCCACTGTAGACATTTAATACTTGAGAGGGAGCAGTGATTTTGCAATGACCAAGCTTGTTGTTTTGGTGGGGAGACTGCATAGCTTGTACAACAGCGCCCTCTAGTGTTAGCCTTTATGCTCCCTAAAAAACATGTGTAAGTCTTGAACTACACAAAATGTGACAATGTGAACATGCAATTTTAATGTTTTGCTTTGAAAAATTGACAAAATGAAGTTCATACAGTCTGAAACAAAAACTGAGTGATGCTTCCACGTTGAGAGCAGGGAAATGAGGAAATTATGCTTTTTATCATTAAACTGATTTTAGGGTTGCAACTGAAACTTTTTTTTACAATCAACTACTCTGATAATTTTTCTCTACAATTAATCAAATGTTTCATTTGTACATTTTTTAAATGCCTGTCATGATTTCCCACAGTCAAATGGGACATTTTTTAAACATCTTTATTTTTCTGACCATCAGTATAAAACCCAAAGAAGCTCAGTTTTTCAGCTTTTAAACATAAAAGTGTAGCAGCAAACACACTTAGCAAGCTGGACGCATCTCACTTTTGCTTAAAAAAGACTTATGAAGGTGATTTATGTGACATTTTGGCAGCAATTACATTAAGTTCCTAATCAGAGTTCGAATAAGTATGGTGAACTGCATGCATAGGCTTGAGGTTTGGTTTAACCCTGTAATGAAGGTATGAGCACATGGCATTGGAATGAATGTTGACTATAAGAAATAAAACAGTTTCCATATTGGGGAGTGAACCCAGGCCACCCAAGTGAAGACCAGGAAACCACTAGACCATATGGGACCTGTACATTGCAAATATTTTAAATTGTAATCTTTCATATAAGAGTGAGTCAAATGATTTAAGGCAGATTTGTCCACATTTTTGACCACATTAGCAAAAGTCATGAGTTTAAAGGAACTTTCAGTGATGCTTAAGTTTTACATTTATTACCTTTAATGGAGCATGCTAGAGCTTCCCACTTATTATGGTACATTATGTAACACTGTATCATGACCAGCGTTTTGAAGAGGATTACATCACAGTCAATGCCAGTCACAACTTAAGGCTTTTCCCAAGACACAAACAGTCTTAACTTCCACGAGCAACAATCCCTCTGCAGCAAATACTTAAACAGAACCGCTGAAGCCTGCGTCACAAGCACGGCAAAGCTTTTTAATACAATCAAATTAGATGTCAGATGTAATCTACAGAAGAAAAGGCTACTTATCCAAAAAATACGAGTTAATGAAGAATGCATATTAGGGATTTGTGCACATGTGCTAAGGAGTTTATCACCTTAACATTTTACTCAGAGTAGGATAATCCGCCTCGAATCACGGATCAGGAATAACTTTCTATAACAGATGAAAGGAATGTCTATGCGAGAAGAAACAACTCATGGATAAAAACACTAAAAATATCATACTTGTGTAAAAATAGTTTACAGTTTTTAGTTTGGATGGAGGTAAAGTGCTTATATAAAGTCAAACATGGCTCAGAGTAAAGTTATGAGCTTGTTTTCACATAACAACATGTTTGTGATCATTTCCAGGCAACAAAAGCACAAAGGGAAAGAGTTTAAACATGTTTAAGGACAAAAAATGAAAAAGAACCCATGCCTCCTTTTCCAGGTGTTTTGTTGTTTTACATTAGAATTATTTAAGAATGAATTGCACTTTCATATTTTAGGGTGTGGACAAAGGGAGCAGTATGACAGTAACAACAGTGACTTCAGCTATTTTCAGTCACATTCACCTTTAGGTGACACTTAACGCCAGAATGACCTTTTGAACTAAGTCCTTTGTTATTTCTCCTCACTGTGTTTTGGCCTTTAAACACCAACACAAAAATACAAGGCTTGTCTCATCTGACTCAGAGTTCAGTGCAAACTGTCTCATAACATTTTGACGCAAGTGTCACTGAAACCTGAGACACATAAAAAACCTGAGGCACTACATATTTTTGACTCAATGCTCAAAGCCATAGTACTTTAACTTAAAGAGGTGGACTTTTTAAAAATTTTTTTTTTTTTTACATTTTGTCTGACTCCAGTGTTAATTAGAGGGGAGGACTCAAAAATAAAGCCCTTCTGAAGAGAAACAGTGAAGTGCAGATGAAACCAGTCGTGGAGGGAGTGTTCAAATCCTTTAAGTTTGAATACCACATTGTACAAATACTCTGTTACAAATAAAAGTCCTCCATTGAAAATGTAACTCATGCATGTAAATATACAAAAGATAAGAGGCAGAATTTATCTTTTAAGTACCAGTAAATATATTCAAAGCCCAAAAAAATCTACGACTGTTAAACTGTTATATAATATCAGTTTATTGTTAATCGTTGATTAACACAAAGATGGTATTTCACTGTTTTGGTAGGTCAAAGTGTAGCAGATTTCCATTCTCCTGCACAGAACTTAAAGATCAATCCTTATTATGGATTAATCAGTTGATTACTTTCTCATTGGTTAGTAAATATCTGAAAACAGGGAGAAATGCCTCAGTTATAAAAGGGACTCCTTTATATTTGTTCAACCAATAATACAAAATTTTAAATGATTAAAATTTTATTTACAAAATAATGAAAAAAAGCAACACTTTCTTAAATTTGCAAATTAAATTAAATCAGATTAAATTAAATTTCTGCCTATAAGCTGATTTCATTAATCAGTGTTTTGTTTATATTTGTATGCACTGCTGAGCAGTTAAACGTATTTAACTTCATATTTTATAACTACCTCATATGTTTTCTATGCAAACAATTTAATCTGCAGAGAAGAGCTGTCAAAGACTTGTTATAGAATAAGAATTAGTATATACCCGTGAAATGTGGTATAGTATAGTACAAAGAGACTCAAAAAGAAAAGACTCAAGTCAAAGTTCCTCAATTTTGAGGTTAAATTCAGACATCAGAATCAACATCAGTGAATGCACCTGGTTTCAATGTCCATTTGAGTTCCTGTGTATGAAGCTTGAGCATGTGAAACATCTGGCTTTGTACTAACATTTATCTGAACTGACTCCACGACAACCAGCTATTTAACAAATAAAAAAAATGTTGCATTTTTTAAAGCGGCCTGCGCAGGTGATCGCACAGGATGCAGATGCTTAAAAATCCTCTCTGGAATTTAAACACTGTGGGTTTCCTCTCAGTGTGGCGTGTGTTATTTACATGCTTCGGCTCTGGGTCTGAGTGTTGTCTTAATCCCTGCCTCGGTCTCACTCAGCCTGTTTATGAACAGTTATGAATGTGCACGGGTTTAGTCTTTCGGCTCCTCGGTCATCAGATAAAAAGCCCTTCTATTGGTGGCCACCATCAGTCGGCGTCCTAATCCGGAACACACAAGTTATATAAAATACCCATCCAATCCCGCGTCACACAGAGACACAACTAACTCTCCAAAGCTTGGTGGTCTGCTCGTGTGACTCTTTGACTTCTCTCGCACTGGACCTGATCATCATGATTTTTATAGTGGACCTGCTGCTGATGCTCATCGACCTCACCCTCTCCATCCTGAGCGCCGTCATCCAGACCGTCCTCCGGCCGAGGCTCAAGTGCATTGATGGGGAGCTGTGTCTGATCACAGGGGCCGGGGGCGCGCTGGGTCGCCTCTTTGCCCTGGAGTTCGCCAAAGAAGGGGCGCAACTGGTGCTGTGGGACTGCAACGCTGCTGCCAACGAGCAGACCGCCAAGCTGGCGCGAGAGCTGGGAGTTCAGGTGCACACGTACACGGTGGATCTGTCCAAACGTCAGAGCATCTACGAGACGGCGGACAGGGTGAGGGCGGAGGTCGGGGAGGTGTCTATGCTGGTCAACAACGCGGGCGTGGTGGCCGGGCGGAGGCTGCTGGACTGTCCCGACGAGCTTTTGGAGAGGACTCTGCTCGTGAACTGCCACGCGCTGTTTTGGGTGAGACTTTCTCGCGCGCACCTTTTTTACGCAAAGTATAAAGTATAAAACACTTTTGCCTTTCGACACAGCTGACATACAGGCATGAAAACGAGTTATGTAACATCTATTCACCACGGTCCTCCCCGCCGGCTCGGGCCAGTGTTTGTGCACTGATGTGTGAGGGGGGTCAGAGCGGCCTGTGCGGCGGCGGCGGCGGCAGAGCCGGTGCGTCACACGGCAGCGTGGCCGCGTCATGACTGTTTGTGTCCAAGTTAGCACGAGGTTACATCCAGGTGGCGTTAAGCTCATCAACTCATCCCCAGAGTGAAAGGCGAGCCCACCGGTTGAGACAGCATGTGATTAGGCCCTTTATCCACTCCAAGCCTCAGTCATGCCCCCCTACAATAAAAGGGTAAGCGCATTAGCACCGAATATCAAGGATATGAGGAACAGACAGAGTGTGTGGGTGTTTGAAAGCACCTTCCAAACTCTAAAGCGCCTGATCTGGCAAAGGAGAAGGTCTTTGTGTGGGGAGGGTTTGGCTGCTGCCCCGGACCCCACAGTATGAGGGCAGATGGGAAAAAGTAAGCTGATGGGCTCTTATCAAACTCTAGCTGCTCACAATCTCTATACATTCTGTGCTCTATTCTACTGTTGAAATACTACATTTCCTCATTTAAAATGTGTGGATGTGCACTTTATTAGGAGAGTATGAACTTAAATAACAAAGGTCTCAGCAAGGAACAAGTTAATTTATCAAATAAAAGTAAATTAATTCACACAGAAGTGAACATGGGGCCAAATTTACTCTTATGCAGCTTTGATCGGCTGTTTATTAAGTAGCTGTTTTGTTGACATATTTGGTTTCTGGAGCTCTGGGAAAACATGTTTGGGCATGTCTGAGGTTGTTAGATGTGGTTTAAGATGCTAATTGTATTATATTCTAGTGCCAGTTACTGCACAGTGCCTGTACAGAGGTCACAGTAGTGCTGTGAACTTAATACTGTGTTATGAAAGTATAGGCGTGTATGGCAGCATAAAGAATTTTGAATAAAGACATGAAACTGTTCTCATACCAGGAGTTAAAACTGAACCCTGTGGGTGACACTCGTACAGTCATGAGAGTTTTAAGAATTTGTTCTGTAATTGGTGCTAAAATGTTACATGTAGCACATTTAAATAAAATCAGACTAAATCATCTTTGTGAGAGGCACCATGAACAAGGCAGAGTGTGACTTTGCCCCAAGGAGTCACGATCCTCAGCATGGATGGTTAATTATCCATCTTCTCTGCTTCTATAAAAAGCCACTAACATCATCTTTCTAACCCTCCGTCCCTTTGAACCAACAGATGACAAAGGCCTTCCTGCCTCAGATGAAAGCAAAGAACCATGGTCACATTGTGACCATTGCCAGCGCTCTTGGGCTCTTCAGTACTGCATGTGTAGAGGTAAGACACATGATTAATGACCTCCTCAGCCGCACGCTGAACAGACAAATCCTAACAACAATCCACCGCTATGGGACATTTAAATTCTAATCACTCTGCTGGGATTTACTTTCCTCCTCCAGGATTACTGCGCCAGTAAATTTGGAGCTGTTGGTTTTCACGAGTCACTGACGCATGAGTTGCTGGCCGAGAACCTGGATGGCATTAAAACCACTCTGGTGTGCCCTTATATTGTAGACACAGGAATGTTTGCAGGCTGTGAAATCCGGTAAGATGCCACCAATAGTCATGTCATATTTTTTTAAAAATTTCAGTTAAAACTGAAAAACTAATGGATTCCTTTGTCACACTTTTGTTTAAAACATCAGAAAAGAGCTTCGGAGTCTAATTCCACCTCTGGAGCCGCTTTACACTGTGCAGCAGTCTATGAAAGCCATTTTAGCTGAACAGCAAATGATCTGCATTCCTCGGCTCATGTACATCCCCTTCCTCGCACGAGCGTGAGTTTATTTTATTTATTAAAAATGTACAGTTTAAACTGTTGAATCTACATAGGGAATGATGTATTAACTATAATATGCATAAATTAATATGAGGTTTGTTTTTCTTTCCTAGTTTGCTACCTTGGGATGCAAATGTGGCAACGTATCGCTTCATGGGGGGAGATAAGTGCATGCTACCATTCATCAAGAATGTTGAACTGAAGACCTCTAATGGCCACATCAAATCATCTTAAGACCTCTTCTCACAGAAACTTGTTAAACTATGAACCAGTGCGACACCAAAGGCTCATGCTGTATATTCTCAATACATTACTGTGTTATCTGAAGGGACAGACCAATACCTGCAGTGTTTATTTTTACACGAGGCTGAAGGCGGACTTGTTGGGTCATTCATGGTTCAAATAACCTGACCTGAGAGGCAGCCAGGGATCGTTTGATGACGAGAAATTCCTTTTCAGTTAAGTTATTGATTAACCTCCAGCCAAAGAGCCAGTAAGGTTCACAAACCCACATAAATTCAGCATCAGTTCCTGTTCACGGGAAAAAAGACAACAACAGATTTATACAAGTGCCTCTTTTTTAATTACATTAACAAACAGTGCAGAAACAAAGACCAGACATGAACAAATCTACAGGAAAACATGCAACAGAAAGTATTAAGCATTATGTTTGAGCCACAGTATACAGCCTCCAAAACCGTAAAAAGGAATCCAAACATACAAAAGAAGCTCAAAGAAATCCCTTCCCATATGATTCAGATGTTCAGCATTCCATAACACTGTTCGAATAGACCTCTGCTGATTCTGCTGTTACTGAGAAAAAACTGACAATTATATCAGAGCTTGACATCCAAATCCTGGTTAGCTTTGCTGCACAGCAAACAAAGGGCAAAAACACTACAGAGTGTTCCAGTTTAACTCAGCTTTTGGTCATGTCTTTAAAAACCCTTTTAAAAAAACTCGCCTCAGAGAGCACACTCTAAATTCAGACACAATGATCAATTCTCTGGCAAATTCATCATCAACTTTCGAGTCAAACCAAATCTGTAAAGACTAAAGTTCAGCTGAAGCAGGTCTTGTCATGTGACCTGAGGTCACTGTGGTTACTCCTGCACTTTATTGTGGTCTCTGTATGAAGTGAACGCCATCACATCAGTCTCAAACCAACTGCACAGAGGCTGCTTGTAAGTACCCCTGCAGGAACTGGAGGGCTTCTGCGTTCAGACTGGTGCTCAGCATCGAGGGAACCTGCAAGGAAGAGTCGAGACAACAATTACTGATTTGTTTTCTGCAGCATCAAATCATCTGTAGCAGGGCAGAGCCATTTAATCTCAATGTGTCTTTATTTCTAAATAAATCTACTGTGACTTTATTTTTAAGGAATAACAAAGCATCAGTTTTGGAGTGAGTTGCTAAATTTTCATACCCTTCCTGGGCAGGCGGTAGAAAGTTTGTGGAGTGACTGAGCCAGCAGGATCTTTGGATTGCCGACAGCGTCTCCAATCGGGTCATGCTCCTTCTTCCCAGCGAAGGCTAGTTGCGAAAATGCCGTCTGATAGCCTGGTGTGTCTTCAATGTCGATGAAGTGCTCGTCATCTGGGATGCTGTCATCCTCTGGCAACTCGAAGAGACCAATAAGCGCCTGGAGCAGAGGGGTCCTGAACAGACAAAATAAAACCAAGACTTAACCAGTCTTAAACTCTATGAGGTTAACCTGCTGTCTGGCAGGTTTTCTTAAACAAGTCTGACTTTCTCTGACTCCTCCTCTCCTGTCAGTCTGAAGGGGCTGTCTAACACACTTTAATCTCCTCATTGATACTGCAGATAACAAAGTACATATCATAACATATTAATTAGCATTTAATGGTAAAATCCCAGTTGGATATTAGTTCATTATCCAGGCATTCTCTTTACTATTACCACTCTGAAAATGTATCTGTCAATGGATGTCTTGGATTCATGAACATTAAGGCAGCTGTAACATTGTCTACCTGTTCCCTTGCACTGAAACATTTACATTACCGCTGTAATAACTGTCTGAATGATACTAATCATTAGTTTTGTTGTGACTGGTTGGAAAACATATTTTTAAAAAATAAAAGTAACTTGTTGAAGGATTGCAGCATTTTATCATCCATTGAAAATATCTAAGCCTGGTAGATGAGGAATGAGTGGACTGTGCTAAATACAATGAAACAGTGTTAGCTTGTTCACTTCTTAATTGCTAGTGACTGAGGCCGTGACTTCACTTGTCAAACTTCACCAAAGGTGAACTTCACATAAAGCTCAGATATAAATTGGTTTTGCCACCAGAAGCAAATGTTTGATTTGCCCATTCATTACCATAACAGGTGAGGCCAGTATGCTTTGTTAACTTCCCACGCGTGCGACTACTCATGTGGGTGGATTTTAACAGGTGCTTTAAGTAACTGCATGAATACAAGAATTAAGTGGTTGTGTTGCCTTCAGGTTGATTTCTTACCAGAGTTTAGTGTACTCCGTGTCCATCATTGCAGGACATTCAGTAAGGACTTTTGTGATGCCAATGGCACAGATCTTCTTCTCAACTGTCCCAGACACCTTCTGAACCTCTGGAATAATTATTTTCTCCAGCACCATACCAAACATTCTGCAGCACAACAAAAGGAAAAAGTGTTAATACTATTATTATGCACATTGTTAATGATCTTTTGCCTTTAAACACAAGATGCACAAGACACCTGCAAAGGCAATAAAATTAAGAAGTGTTTAGGGGCATGTCTAATATACGACAGGTAGGATGTAAAAATTTCAGGCAGCTATTATCACTATAATTTGCCTCCAAATGCAGTATTTTCCAGTAAACACTGTACCAAACTATCATTTTGTCTCTCTCCCTTTTACAGTTTCTCACAACTGGAATCTTTTCATACTAATTGCATAGTCAGTAATGTACAATTTGTTGAAGAGGAAGGAATATTAAACATTTCCATCACTCATCTGATCAAACATGATCCACAAACCTCTGTCTATTTCCTTTATGAGGAGGGGGACACCGTATTGTTGCAGGATGGGGGAATGCAAGCTAAAAACACACTTATTTTTACATAAGTTTTTACATTGAAACTAGGTTGCTTGTGAAATCTCTTGGAATATAAGAGGACTCTGTCTTCTATTCTTAACAGTGAGTAACTCTTAAAGCTTAAAGTACTCAAGGTTTAAAAATGGAGTACTCCTTCAGAATATGTTCTATTTCTAGAATGTTGAGCTCGAAGCAATGAGCAATACGTGTTTCAAAAGCTTGAGTGGGCCATCAAATTGAAGAAAACAGCCAGATTGAGAATCTTTTGTGACTTTAATTAAAAGAACGTATCATTCTCCCACTGGATAAACTCTACTGATTTCTGAACTCACAAAATAACTGCTGTCAGACAACAATGTGTTTGCTCTTAACATCATGTGGTTACATGGGAAATATACTTACTTTGGCTGGATGCTGTCAAATATCTCCTGAAGTGCAATAGCCCCGTATTTGACACAATATAAGTTCACAAACACCAAGAAACCTGTGAGAAACAAAGCAAACCAGTAAAAAACAATGGTTGATATCACATCTTAGCTGTTCATTTCTACAAGCTTCAAAGGCATGTAGACACTCTACATGGTTGGAAATGAGGTAATTATACTTACTCTTGATGAACTTGGTGGTTTTGGAGCTTTGTAGCCTTTGGAAGAGCAAAATGAAGATCTGTTTCCTGTACTGAGTGATAGATTCTCTGGAAAAATAAAGACAAAACATGTCATGACCCAAACAAATAAATTTAAAGACAATACCTTACCCCATAGCAGATTTACACACTGACAACACAACCATCATCAACTTACGGGGGCATGTGCTCTATGATGCTGTTGAGAAGGTAAAAACCTTGGTGGTCATTCGCCTTGGAGGCAATAAGCTTTTGGAAAACTCCAAGCAAGCCAGGCTAACAGGAAAGATGAGCAGGACAAGTGTCAACATACGAGTTACACAATGAAAAATCATATTTTGATATATGCAAGAATAAAACAAATTTAGTTTCAATCCAACGTAAGACAAAACTTTCACTGACTATTTTATCCGCAGCAGTGCTGGCAATAGTGGCTCCTCCCTTCTCCAGGTATGCCTGAAGCAGCCGCACCAGAGGGGGGATGTTTCCTGTCCGCTCCCATAGCACGGGCTGCAGCAGGTGGGGGAATAAAGCCATGTAGGAAGAGGGAATAGAGCTGGAGTGGATCTCCAGGAGGAGAGACATCACCTGAAACACGTACGGAAGAAATTCTGCAACAGAAGATGAAAAGAGGATGAGTTGAATCGCCTCTTTCAGCTACAAGCTGTGTTTATCTGCATACCATCAACATGCAGACAATTCAGTTCCAAAGGTAAGTGACAAACCCTGGACATCGTTCTGAAGGATCTCAGTGAAGACGGGGAAGAGTGCTTCCTCGAAGCTGCCGACAGTGGTGGGGTTGGCCTTGCAGGTGATCCGAATTGACAGGCACAGGGACTCAAACAAGTAGTGGTTGAAATGAGGCTTGCTGGGATTCTGAAAATAGGTGACAGATTTTGAATATAAGACCCATGTATCGCCTAAACAAACCACCATATTAGTGACTCTTTCTGCATCCATAAATAGTAACAAAGTGTGTGTTACCTTGCTGACTAAGAGGAGCTTATGAGTGAGCTGACCAATCAGAGTGGGAATGTAGGGAACAATGGCCTCCTGCAGCAGGGAGAAGCTGCGCATGATGGCTTTAAAAATTAAAGAAAAGAAGAAGAAGAAATCAAAGACATGATGAGGCTATGTAACATAACATTAGAGTTGGTCAGCAATGATTAGGACTTGATGAGGAGCATCAGATGAAGAAACAAAGTCAGGTTTACCTTTCATGATGTATTCATTTTCTGCAGAACCAGGAAGAGCCAGTGCCTTGAACAAGTTGTTAAGCAGCTGTTCAGTAAAAGGTGCCATCTCCGCAGGAGTGATACTGGAACACATACAGAGGACGTGTTTTTTTTTTTTTTTTAGTAGCTGTGCAGGCGGATGCATAAGTATGAGCCATTTTTAACACTCTGTCTTGTTGTTTCATCCTGTCTATGAAACTGATTCCTCAAGAAAAGAGTATATTAATAGGCAGGTGTTTAATGTCATGCACTGCAGTTATATCACACTGTCTGGTGAACATTATATATTTAGTAGATGTTAACTTTCACTGTAAGAGCTTTACATGTGCAGCTTGTCAAGCTTTACCATTAAATATTTATTTATTTATCTGTTATCAGTGTTTATATGTGCACTTATCACTCAATCTACATCCTGGAACTAATCTGATTATAAAACCATTCAGAGTTTTTCTTTGACTGAACTAGATCTACACTTGGCAGTCGAGTTACAGAAGTTGTGTGAGTTACATAATTTTATAAGACCAACCCCTATGATTGATCCAATAATACACCAAAATTACTGCTTGCCTTTTCTGTGTCTGAAAAAAAAGTGCAAGCTACTAGAAACTGTTTTGGTAAATTTAAATATTTTTGTTAATTTACTGTTGACACTTACAGTGTGGTGTTGTTGGGGCCTCTCATGGTGAACAGCCTCTCCAAAGCATGGGCAGCATAAGTGTGCTCCACTGTGCTCTCTGCCTGCAGGTGACTTATCAGCAGGGGAACTGCCTGCAGCAGATGCTCCTTTGGAAGCTTATGGAAAGGGACAGAGGACCTGTGTAATGTATTCAGTTTCCATTTTGAAATTCAATAGGTTGAGGAAAAAGCAACAGTTCGTACCTGGCTTCTGAAGATCATGACATACTTGATGGCATCAGCCTTCAGCACTGGGAATTCATTCACTACAATGACAATAAGCATTTGATGTTAATCAACATGCTTTCACAAATACATTTTTGGGCATTTCACTGACACCACGGTTCCAAGTTGCACAGCTAATGTTCAATTGGACAGTACAGTTAAACGCATGAAACAAATGTACTTGTGTTACATCAACTAATCAGTCACCTGAAGTCAGTCAGGTCTTATGGCAAAAAATACATTTTGTAATTCATTAGCATATTAAGAACTGTAAGAGTCTTCTCATAACTACAGTATTCTTACCATTGGGGGATTTTAGGTCCGAGAGAATGTGGTTCACAAAGAATTCAGTCAGATTCACCAGCTCATTGGCTTGTGTTATTCCATGCTGGTGAACAAAATAAAAAATAAGAACTCAGTTAACTATTATACTTATAAAAAACACAGTTTATAATTCTTTTCAAACTAGTGGTGTTTAACAATTAATAACCCTGAAAATGAAAACAACAGTACCTTCTGTGTCTGCGCTTTAGATGCCAGTGATGTGACCAAATAGATGGCAGCATCTTTGTGTTTCCAGTTCTCCCTGGGGTTCTTGGCATATTCGACAAGCATTGAGTTCACGTAGCCAGAGAAGATCGCTGTGACGGGGCCCTCGAAAAACTTACAAAGGCCTCTCACCAAGTCACATGCTGCTCGACGACGAGTGTCAATATCTGAGGAAAGACAAGAAAAACGGTTAACAATGGAGATGAGGTAACCACTGGCAAAGCTTTCTTTGCAAAGCTGTACATTGAAACTTAATATTGAAACTTATTATTCCAACCACACCAACCAAATAGCTTAATAACTATGAATATATGTCAGTCTTATACCCAAGAAAAGACAACAGTCAAACTCAAAGTGTTAGGAAGAACAACATATTCTTTCATGTGAATAATTTTCACTAAGGGAGGACATGGTCAATAATAAAATATTTACCAGATCCTTCAAGGTCCCGTCGGATATATTCCTCAGAGTTATCTTCAAAGGCCTCCTCATCTGCACCTGATTAGGCATCACAGGCAGTCTGATCAGTATCACACAGTGAACAAGTACATGTTTGTGTCCAAGAAAGCAGAACCTTAAATGAGAACAACCCCTGATAAGCAGTGTGATGACTCGGGAACAAAGCATCAACTTACTTCTAAACTCCATGTTGGGCACAATGACCTTCTCACAAATGCTGGTGAGTGTATTCTGGTCCTCGAATAGATGCTTATAGTGTGGCCTTTCACAGACTGATGCCAAGAACTGGATAGCATTGCTTACCAGCTGCAACAAAGACAAGGTGCACTGTTAGCGCAGGAGAAAGTGAACTTCATTAGGAAGAAGGAAACCAGTCAGAGATCAGTGCTCTCACCAAGTCATATTTAACTTCCTGGCCAGTAGAAACTAGAAGGTTCCAGATAGCAGTGACAAAGCGAGGCAGATACGGCTGGAATTCTTCATCATACTTCTGAGCATAAAGTGCTGCGTTGTCACATATCTGAGACTTCAGCAGCTCCAGGAGACCTGCTTCCTCCTCATCCTGACAGATTGTCATAAGAGACACAAGTGTTCAAAAACACTTTGAGCACAGCAGTGTTAAAAAAATGTATCCCATGAGTGAAAAAAAGTAAAAGAAAACTCACATCTGTTTGTAAAAGTTTATTATCCAAAGTCAGAAGGCCATGGAAATTGGTCATCCAGGTTTCCATGTTGTCTTCAAAAAACTCTGGAAGGTCCTGTGTAATAATACAGAGTCCAGTCGAAGAAAAATGTTTCATATTCCTGACGAAGGTCAAGTGTATACATGCTAAAGTGACCTCCAGAGGGTGAAAATACATCAAACGCTACAGTGGTAGTGCAAAATTGCCTTTCAGTAATGACAAATGCATTACAATCTATTAAAAATTAACCATTTGACTGCATTTATTTTTAATTCAAAGTAATTAATTAAAGAAAGAGACAATGCAGCAATTCAACATAGCAAAGCTTGTAAGTACACAGAAACCTGAACTGACCTGGAAGTTTAGACTGTAAAACAGCTTGGAGATCAGTGTGAGGGACGAGAAGAGGACCTTTAAGGCATTGACATCTGTAGCATGAGTCTGACACAACTCAATAGTGGCCTTGAAGCAAAAAGAGAAAACTTAACTGTAAATACCGAATCATGTTGACAAAAACAAACATCATAACAGTTATTTAAGTTGTTTTTAGAGATGTTTAAACAACTGATTTACTTGTGGGTGTTTTGTTAATTGAACTGCACGCCTTTACAAACCTTGAAGAGCTCTGTCAGAGGCAGGGCAAATGTGTCCAGAACTAGCTTGATCTCAGACCAAAGCTCGTTTGACTTGAACTCATGGCGGTACCTTTAAGAAAGTAAGGGGGGACAGAAGAGATCTTGATCCATTTGTTTAAAAAGTTCACAATGAAATATTTTAAATCACATACATAAGACATAAGCTCTACCTCTTGAAGAGGGAATGCGCAGTTCGAAGCACTCCATTGATGATGTGAAAGTCTCCACTTCTAAAGCGGGTCACCATCTCAGTTAGCAGGTCCGGCCATTTTTGAGGGAAATCTTCCCTCCCTATGATACTGATGGCATCACTCAGCTGCGGAAAACATTGCAGATGTTTGTTAAGCATCTTTCTCACACCTTTAAATCAGATCCTCTGGAGCACTCTGGGATGTAAGGCCTTACCTGTTTTTGAATCTGTTCTGGGCTGCTAAGCATCAAATTTACTATGTTTGCTTTGATTGCTGTTCGGTCTGGATCAGAGACTTTGTTTGGTTCATCTTCAACCTTTATAAAGAAATGAAATATCACAAAAGTAAGACTAATACTACAATTTTTCTGTTCAAATTCAATACAAAATGTTACTTTATATTCCCGCACAGGAAAGCTATTTTACATGCTAGATGCATAGTATGAGCTGAGTCAACAACATGTAAAGCTATTGTTACATAGAGAGACTCACAATGCGCCAGTTTCTTTTAATGTAGTTCTTAAAGGTAACAGCAGCACAGACGCGAATCACGTTGTCCTGGGATTTCTCCAGCAAAGTGAGGAGTAATAATGGGTAATTCTGGTTTCCTTCCACTGATTCAAGAAACTTTTCAGCTAAGGAAAAAGGGGAAAAGAAAACAAGTGTCCAAAGGTTAGACTACTTTATCATGTGAATACTTAGCATAAATAGGTCACTGCAAGTACCTACTTTGGAGATTTTATTAAGATCTGCAAGTTAATGCTATGTTGTCATCAGTTTTTATTACCTGGACGCCTCACTGTTGGGTCTGGGTCCAGGGTCTTCTTAAGGAACTCGGTGAGGGTTTGTAGGTTAGCATCATTCAGCTCCATACTTGTGACTAAGGGCAAGAAAACAAAAGAAAGAATGAATGGATGATAAAGATAACTTAGTGTTTGACAGCATTTTGGTTTTAAGGGTAAATGTCTTACTTCAAATGGATGGACTTATACTGAATACTGAGTAATCATGTGACATCACACAAATTTTAGCCATGCGTTATTCAAACATGTGTAACCTTACTGATTCCTGTGAAATCACAGTACTTAAAAGTTACCTAAGACGTGCCAAATTTACAGGATGAAATCCGTGTTGTGTTTAAAACTCTTAAAAGTTTCACAGTTCTTACTAGCAGGCGAAAGCGAGTCTTATTAACAGCTGCAAGTTAATATCACCGTTGTGAGTTTCTGTCATTCATATATTCAGACTGGCGTTGACGTTAGCTTGCTAGTAGCTAACCTAGCTTAACTAGCTACATAGCCTCGATCCGGCGTTAGCCCTGCTGACTCCAGATCAGTGTATGGAGTCTAATGTGTAAGCTAACAACGTAAAGGTTCTCTAGTCTTCTGCAAGTTTATACCGTTACATTAGCACATGGTGTTCATAATACCACATTAAATTGATCTTATATAAAGTTAAAATATATGTTATTTATTACTCCTCTGTCCTGAACAACATAATAAAACGCTTAAAAGCACTATTCAATCAGCATGGAAAGCAGTATCCAAACTCCAGTGAATAGACTTATCCAATAGCCGGTCTCCTCAAAATCAGCCTGCTAATGTTAGCGTTAGCTTGCTAATGTGTTTTGTGCTGAGCATATAGTGAGCTAATTTTCTTACACAACGTAATGACTTGCAAGACAACGAACTCTGATCCAGTTTACAGGTTTGTCTCCCGTAATAGAGGATATTATATATACCAAAGCGCTGGGACGCCTTACCGTTGCAGTATATTTCAGTCAGGATGGGATGGGGAGTCACTACAGACCGCTCAGACGTGCTCGCTTTGCCAGCTTTCAAACGTATGAGCAAAAGGAACTGCGCGGTCAGTATACTGCGCAGGCGCACATGTCAGACCAAAGTTATAAGACACGCCCCTTTCTTGGTCTCTATCAATTGAGGCAAACTGAGGCAGCAATTATCATTATACACATTGCAAGTAAATGATATTGTTTTGTACATGAATTTGCTATATTTGATATCGATATACTTATGGCATAAGTTTGCTTTGGAATTGCTTATAAGTGGCAGTTATTGTCTTACAGTTCAAGTGATGCATTTCAAACTTTAAGGTAGAAGAAGGTCCTGCTGAGTAAATAAATCACAACCAAAATTGAATGCTTCACATTTTAATCATGAAAGCATGAAGGCAATCATTACAGAAGAATGACAGTCATTAACAATAATGCACTTAGAACAGTTTTTCAGAAATGTAAAACAAAAAAACAGCTTCAACACATTAAGCTTTTATAACTACAAACACTTTTTTTTTTTCCAAATGACAACACAAAGTGGACATTTTTAGTGAGCTTAATCCTCTTCCTGTCTCACAGGTAAAGAGGGAACAGAGGCTCAGAACACGAGCATGCTACAGGTTGTGCGTCTGACGGACATTTAAGGTGTCTCGCAGCATCAGGTCACGGATTCGCCAAAGTGCATCTGCCATTGTCTTGTGGGCCCCCTTACTTTTCAGCCAGTGGGATGGTAGTCTGCTCTCTTGCTCTTTTGTCAGGCGCACATCTTGTTTTTGAACTAAAAGTGCACAAATAAAACATTAAAATTTGGGTATTTTTTTAAATTTTACATTAATTCGTTAAAAACAATTTGATTTTCATTTAATTTTAACTTAATAAAATTCAATATTAACCTGACAGAGTCTGGTCCCACTTGCTAATGGTAGAGGACTCTGCAGTAAGGCCCTCGATGTATCTGAGATACGCCTCAGAGTGGAGCAGCCGCTGAGACTTGGCTGGTGGGGACACAAAAATCGGGGTAGAGGGCTGCTGGAGTGCTGGTTGTCCCAACTGGCCTTGTCCTGGGTACGGTGGTGGAGCCTGCTGCCCTGAGCCCATCAAACCCACCTGATAAAAATTTTAAGAAAATTAATTAACTAATTAGAAAATATATTAAACTTTATGTAAAACTATGTCTATTTTATAACTAAGTAGTAGGACATAAATAAAGCAATAATAAAGGTAAAAAGTCCTGTTTTGAATTAATGCTCGAGGGATTTTTGTTTTTAGAGAAACTGTGCCAGGTCTTCAACTAAAATACTACCACTGAACTACTAACTCTGCTGCACATTGTGACGTGTTAAGGCAGAAAAACTTTGGTAGGTTTGTCTATAACAAACAAATTGATAGGCATCTAAACTTGACATATATTAAGTTTGTTGTTTACAGCTAAATTAATAACAAATTACTCAATTGTTTAGTTAATCATCTTTGAATTTAACCAAGTGTCAATAAAATTAAAACACAAATTTAATTTTTTAAATGCATTTCACAGTTTGAAAGCTTGATGGAAATTAAAAGTGATGGAGGTCAGTAAGTAGGTGTGATGAACCTGATATTGATGTTTTATAAATATTCTGCAGACTGCAACTGTGATTGGCAGACAAATCACTTCTCTGTTATGAAGAGACAGTTGTGAGAAAAACATGAACTAACTGATACAGTGATTTACAGTCATTACTTTCTTTCAGAGCCCCACAGATTACCTGGGATCCATGTATGTTTCCTCCTCCAGGTCCTCCACCCATACCACTGACTCCTGTGGGGATATTCAACACCAAAACGTTGTCAAAAAGTGCAGAAAGTCACCTGACATTTGGTTTAAATTACAAAAACTACATTCAAAGGCCAATACTTAAAGTAACTCATGTAAATTTAATAACATTGGAACACCAATTATTTATCAAAATATCAGATTTGTTGTTTTTTGGCTTATTTGAGATGCTGATTTTTTTTAACCAACAACCATACTGGTAATGAGCAGGACAAACACCCAAGCCCCAGTTTAGGCTTATGCTCTCCACTGATTGGTTATCAACTCATGGGTCTCAGCCTATTGGTTCAGGTAGCCCCTCCAGCGAGTCAGATTGGTAGACAGGAAGCAACTGCGTGGCAGGTGGGGTGGCTATGATGGCGCTCTTACCAAAGTATGTCATTCCAGGAAACCCAGGCATAACGGGCAGGAGATGTTGGGGAAAGACAGGCACCCCCATGTGATGTGGTGGTATGCCAGTCATACTAACCATGCCTGCAACATGGCCCCGGGGGGGCATCATAGCTGATCTATACGCACCCATCATACCTTGTTAGGGAGGAATAGTAGTAACACAAGACAGCAGCATGCGTTAGTTCAACATGCATCAACTACTTCACTATCAAGCATGCAGAAATATGTTGAAGGGTCCATTCAGATATTTTGAAGTGGGTCTGTTTAAGGTTCTTATCAACAGTAAGTTTAGAGAAGCAGTATGAGATTTTACACAGAAGCTGAGCAAGGTAAAGGCTAAAATACTGCTGCCCCCGTCCACAACAGTGCGTTGCTTAGCTTTAGACACTGGTACTCCCACTGCTTCTCCAAACTAGGAGCATGTTGACCAACGTCTACTGAAGATAACACACTGACTGTGAAAAAGTACCTCATACAACCCCATCACAAAAGATCCAAACTAACACTTCAACATACATTATATGCTTTAAGAAAAACCAGATCATTATGATGAATATGAATGGAAACAAAGGTCACACAAATTAAAAAAAAAGTGGTTGCACATGCTCTACTGTCAAGCACTAAGTCATCATTTAGCCCCAAATCTTAAATGGTGAACAGCAAACTTTTCACTTCATGTTCTGAATTTAAAAACAGGTGTTTTGAAGTCTACCATGAAGTGAAGGTTTAAAAGTTCAGAGAACTCAAAAACCATTAAGGTTTGGGGTTATGGAATGATGTTAGAGGCAAGATGACATTAAATCACAACACTGTGACATCACAAGCACACTGACATGGGTGTGATAAGGAGACTCAGAAATGTGAATATCTCTAGCAGTTCAGCTTCTTAATCCAGCCTTCTTGTAAACACTGCATCCATCTGCATCTATGAGGGGTTACCTGACACAGGCGTCATGCTGGGATTTAGCATCCCCATGGGGGTTGGGGGAGGCACCACCCCCATCAGTGCCCCTACTGGGGTACCTGCTCTAGGGGACGTCTGATGGGATCTCTCACGCTCCTGCTGCTCGGCCACTTTAGCTGCTCGCTCTGCATCACGAAAAAGACAAGCAGAGAGTGTTTGTTTTATATTGTTCATAATTATAGAACACCCAAACATCTGGATGGAGTAGAGAATTTAATGAAGCTCTGCTCACCTTCATATTCTGCTTTCTTTGAACTCTCCAGGTTCCTCCACTCTGTTCCAACGAGGCGGCTCAGCTCCCCAAAGGAGAAGTCTGGGTGCTGGGCTTTGATGACAGCTCGCATCTCGCTGCTGAACAGGATGTAGCCGCTCATATTGATTTTCCGCTTTGAGCCCTCCTTCTTCGAAAGGCCCTTTATGGATTTTGGCGTGGACTGCAGGCAAATACAGGAGATGTACTCACAAATATGCCACAAGTCATAACACACTAACAAACAACTGATTGTTAGTTTGAAGGGAAAATTTACATTTTTATGATTAAATACTTTCACTCTGACCTGGGGGGGAGTGTAAGGCATGATGTCCATGTCACTAGACATGGAAGACTGCATCTGAGGAAGAGACTGGTCCCCTAGCTCGCCATCATCATCCCCAAGATCCTCTAGTTCCTCATCTGTCATATCCGCAAACTTGGCCTCCAGTTCCTCAATTTTCCTGTCCAGCAGAGGGGACGGCTCCTTCTGAGGCACTATGAGCTTCCTGTGTGAGACATGCAGAAAAGCAGTGTGCAATTTATCAACATTTTTCAAGGGAATCCTTTGGGCAAAAATATACAGATGCAATTTTTCATGTTCTTCTCTCATTTAACTGAAAAAAGGAGAAAATCATGAAAGGACACAACAAAGATTAAACTACACAGGAGGATAAATGCTTTTCCACTGAGGATCAGTGATTGTACACTTTATAGTTCGTTAACAAAGATTATTATTGTCCTGCTGCGAACAGCAACATAAACACATGATGCAAAGCATTTAAAAACTTTTCACCTAAAATAGTAGATTTCATCCTCCACCACCTTCCCAGAGAGTGAAAAGCGCTTCAGACCCTTGAACTTCTTCATCTGCTTCTCACTCTCGATGTAGCGGCTCTCACAGAGCAGAACGTTCTCTTCAGGCACTTCAGTTGGCCGACATGACAGGTAGTCTTTGAAGGACGACACTACACACTTTCCTGTGAAACAAGACATCTGACTCATGTAATGCATTAAAGTTATATATATTAACTACATATTTGAAACCTTATATAGTGCATCATTTATGAAGAAAACACATTCGGTTTTCTTGAGAAAAACCCAGTGTACAGATAGGAGGGTACCTATGATGCAGGTCATAGGACAAGTCTCCTCCAGATTGCTGAGGAACACTTCCTTCTTGTAGAACATCTTTGTGGGCTCATGCTCTGTCTCTTCTGGATGGATGAAGATTGGACCAAAAAAGTAACCTGCCCCATCTCTCATCCACATCTTCTCTATCCTGTTTAATGTATTTAAAAAGTCAGTACAATACAATCAGAGAGACTTTGCATGCCACTGCGACGAGCTCTCTGTGTGCCATGTTTTCCAACCATACCACAATAGAGAGCTCCAGCATCCCTGATATGAATTAGGAAATTTTTTACAGAAATAAAAAGTGAATATCAACAGCTGTCAAGTTTTAAACTAAATGAGAAAATACATTCATTTGAACATAGGACAATGTCAGCATTCACTGTTCAGTGTTTAAATGTAATTACTCTACCTGCCCACTCGGTGGCGCACTAGTCCATGTGAAGCAATGTAAACACAGTCTCCCACTTTCAGCCACAGGTTGTTGTAGCAGAGCTGTTCGTAGTACTGACACCCTGGTTCTCCATTGGTCATATCCATTGGCACGTCTTCCCTCTCCTGCAGACACAAATTGTTTGCCTGACAATAGGTGGCGTGATTTCCTCTGTAACTTTTTTGAGAAAACATACAAACTGGCATTTACCTTGTCTACAATACAATCAGTCATTTTGCTTTCATCAGCCATCTCTGGTGGTTTCTCCTCTTGTTTGGGGGCAAACATGGACGCCACACGGACAACAGGCAGAGGAACATCTCTGGGAAGAAACCGGACAGAGCTCAAAGGCATTGCCCACATCTTGATCTTCTTGAAGGACTTGGATTTGGCAGAGTAGCGGGATTCGCAGACATAGACATCCTCGGCTCTGAAGCCTTCTGGATGAAGTTTGAAGTACTCCTTTAGTCCAGACACAAGAATATTTAGTCAGAGAACATTCAAACACCAGTGCTCATAAACAATACTTCTCTCTGACACACATGGGAAAAATGTGGCTTTTACCTTAACAAACATGACCACACATTTGCCCAGGATCTTGCTAACAGGAGCTTTGTTGTAATAGTCACTCTTGAAAACTTCCTTCTCTAAGAACTTCCTGGTGGCGAGATGAAACGTTTCATTTGGTCTGTAGAACCAGCAGCCATACAGCCATTTCTCACCTGCAGGGGCAAAAAATATTCTCTATAAAAATCATGTCACTCAACTGTAACTGTAACTTTCTTACAAATATTACAAATCATAGTATAATCAACTTGTACAAAAATTAGACTGACCAGTGTCGTCTTGCCAGAGCCGTTCAATATAGATGATGTGAGGCTGGAGGTTTGGCTCTGCAGGCTCCACATACACATAATCTCCCACATGGTACATGCTGTCCTTGAAGCTGCAGTCCTGACTGTATGTGCGCTGCAGACTGGACTGCCATGATCCTCCAACAGAGTCCTCTCTCTTCTCAGCTTCTGCACATTTACGACTGACTCAGTTAAACCACGCCACAATATATGCTGAGACCATGCATGACATAAATTATTTTTACTAAAATCTTTAAAAAAAAAATAATCAGAATACCCCTTTTTTCCTCTTCCCTCTTGATTTTGTCTTCCTCAAACTCCTTGGGAAGCTTCTCCTTCTTCTCCTTTTCCACATCGCTATGCAGGTGTTTGGAGGTGTAGCTGAGAGCAGGCGACATTAAGATCTCTCCATTCTTACACAGCTCATCTCTGATGCGGATGAAGAACTGCTGCAGCTCCACAGCATCTTCAAAGATCTCAGAATCAGTCCTGTGGAGAGGACGTATGGTGTAACACAACTTCGGCTTTCTATTAAGACAAACACCAGTTATCATTACAGAACTGACTTGGTTTTGCACTGCAGGGTTAACAGTACCTCACCTATTTAATCGTCTGGCCTTTTCCAGCACTTCAAACATGTGGTCCTGGAACACGTCCAGCCTCTTATATCTCCCTCGATCCACATTGGTCCTGATAATTTCAAAATTTAGACGAGGTTTCTCGGGGTTTGCGGGATCTACTGCAGGAATCTCAGCGAGTGAGTCACTGTAACAACGACCCTCGTCATCTTGGTGACCGAGCACAGAGACGAAGAGGCTGCGGATGAGTTCCTGGATGAGGCGAGGCACATCTGGCACGTGGGCATCATCCCCTCCCTCCAGGTCACGTCTTGTCTCTAACAGCACCCTGTGCAGCACCAGGGCATCGCGGTAAATCAGAGACTCAGGCTCGTTGTAGGTGCAGGCGTTGTTGAACATGAGCACCAAGTCCTCCACCAGTGCGTCCACATCCTGGTACTTATTAGCCAACATGTGGCTCTTGATTTTCTCCATATCCACAGGTTTCTTGATGGCGATGTAGTAATCGGGCAGCTCGGCACGAGACGGGAGCCGCAGGAAGATTGTGCTGAGGCGTCGGCCCCGTTTGTCCACGTAGTTCTTGACGGCCTCATAGAGCTCATTCAGCTTCTGCTGTAAAGGTGTTAAGTACTTGGACTTCTTCAGAGTGATGCTGTTCTTTCCTGCAATCACACAAAGTCAATGTGTTTAATAATACTTCTACTTGCACATTGAGGAGCGAGCTGGCAGGTTTGCTTGGATTTGATTCAGTCAAGTGAAGTAAATCTGCCTTACTTATTTTTAACTTTGGGGACATTATGTCATCATCATCTGTCGCTGGACCAAGATCCTTTCGTCTGTCTTTCATAATCTTCTCCAGAATGTCAGCATCATTGTAGACCTTGAACACAATAAAGGAGTTCATCAGAAGAAGTTCCTTATTGCTCAGGTACAAGTTCACTTATAGTTAGTTCCAACCTTTGCAAAACATTGAGATTTCCATCTTAGTCTATCCATCCACTTTAAGACTGATTCATAATGGGATGATTGAAAAAATGGGTTTTGAGTGTTTGGAAGGTCTCGAATATGCTTGAGAGCAAGAAAATATATCCCTCACAAAAGCCTTTAATTCCAAGTAGACACAAATACAGATCTTACCTGGGAGCCTTCTTCATTGTAGTGTCTGGCGTTGCGGAACATAAGCTTCATATCTTCCACCATTGCATCTTCAGTCATGTACTTGTCCGAACGGATGTTGTGCTCAATGGTCCTGAGGTCCATTGGTTCCAGGATGACCTTGTAGTAGTCCGGGTAGTCCTTCTTTGAGGGCTTGACCATGAAGAGGTCACACAGTCTCCGGCCAGTGCCGGCTTCTCGCGCCTCAGTCACAGCAGCTAAGAGGACTTTCATTCGGTTTTTCTTTGTGTTTTTCTTGTGACTAGAAACAAAAAAATAAACGAGTGAAACACATAAAAAAGAGCAGTTTCATACACTGAGTTGAGCAGGCAAAATGTGACAAAGTGCAAACCTTTTTCTTTTTGTGCTACTGGTGTCAGACGTGGCTGAGGAGAGCATGCTGTCTCCATCGTCATCATCTCTCTGCAAAAGCTCCTTTCTCTTCATCTATACAAATAACAGGTAATGTATATATAAAGTGGTAACAGTGACTTAAAAAAAACATAGTTATATCAGTTACACATTGTGGCTGACCTGCTGAATGTGCTGGAGTTTGAGTGCACGCTTGTAGATGGACGAGTGAGGAACGTTGTAGCGTTTGGCGTTCTCAAACATCAGCGTCAGATCAGAGTCGACGTGCTCAACACTCTCATACTCGTTGCTCTTCATCTTGTTCCTGTGGGGAATTATGGGCTCTCACATTTGGGAAGGAGGGCACAGAAATACTGTACTGTACAGTTAGTGTGTGCAGCGCCGTCAGGGTAGAAAATAAAAAAAGAGAATGTTGGTGAAACAAAATAAATCAAATCAATGATGAAAATATCAACAAATTAGGAAAAAGTGAAGCAGAAGCAAAACAGGTTTCCAACCTTGGTAAGGTTATGTAAAAAGGCTAATTTCTTTCTTCTTCCTCTTTATTATTATTCTTTGTTATTATTTATAACTTGATACACAATTATTCAAAAATAATATAGAATGTGATGAAGACACCACTAAGGGTTGAAAAAATAAAGAAATATTTCAATGTTGTTGAGTTTTTTTAATGTTTCCGGCCCCTGTGGATATAGACATGTAAAAAAAACACACACACAGTTAGACAGTAGTATTTCTTTCATACTTGATCTGATGGAGGCAGATTGGTTGGCTGATCTGCTGGTAGTAGTCTGGGTAGTCCTTCCTGGAAGGCAGCTGCAGGAAAGGCTCAGAGATCAGCTGGCCCTGGCTGTTCCGGGCGCCTCTCACCGCCTCGTACAGCTGGAAGATGGGATTACTCATGTCCATGTTAGAGGTCATACTCTCTGCCTCAGACTCCCCTTCATCATAGTGGACAGAACCTGAGAGACACAGGAGCATGTAAAGTGACACACCGATTAATAACAACAAATCATGGCACAGAGCAGCTGAAGAAAGTAAGATGAAGATATACCAGACAGTATGCCCTCCTCATCACTTTCGTACTGAAGAGCCATGGTGATAGCTGAGAGGCGGTCTCCCTGAGCAGACCGTCTGTTCCTGACAGAGACAGAGAGAAAAGGAAGAAGATCAACAGTTCAAATCAAACACTAAAATGACTTTTTCACATGTTATTTCCATTGCTGTCTCCTGTTTACCTGATACGAATGCTGGACTTGATCGGTTCTCCGTGTTCCATCTCAGACTTCTTTTGTGCAAAAATCTTTTTGATGGTGTTTGCATCCTGAGACACAAGAGTAGGATCACAGTTATGTTTTATGTTATTTCACACAGTAATGTCTTCCAACATATGATATATTCTTAACTATACACACACCTTAAACACTTGTGATCCAGGCTCATTGTAGGTTTTGGCATTCTTGACCAGCAAATCTATGTCTTTAGCCATGGCAGCGACATTTCTGTAGTGGCCCAGCTAAAAGCAAATACATTTATAAGACATTTTATCAAGAAAACGTCAACATCAAGAAAGCTAAACCAAAATTTAAAAGAGGAACTGTGGCAGCGTACCTGAATCTTCTGAGCGATGATTTTCAGATCTATGGGCTCTTTAATGATGGCATAATAATCTGGGTATTGCTGAATGAAAAAGGGAAAGTACGAATCAAAACCAAGTCACACATTTTATCTATAAATGTTTAAAGTCAAACTGAAGGTGCACAAACCATTTTGGAGGGAAGTTTCTGGAACAGCTCGCTGACCAGACGACCAGTGGGCTCAGTGTAAGAGACCACAGCTTCGAGGAGCTGCTCGAGGACCTCCTTCAGGCAGATGGGTGCACACTGTCACAGAGGAGTTCAGACACAGCAAAGCTAAGGAAATACTGTATCACCTCAAAGATATACAGAGCTGTGTACTGTTTACAGAGTCTGACTACACTGGAAAATGATGACAAGTCTACAGTAATAACTATGAGATATGACTTATTAGATATTTTAAGATACAGTTTTTCCTTAAAGAATTTAAACCTGTCAAAGATGTGACATAAAATTTTCCATAACTTTCATGCTACAACAAGCAACATCTTACAACAAAGGCTCCTGAACTGCATAACGTGGAAAAATAATTAAGTAAAAGAGCTCATAAAAATCAGGTTTCAATAAAGGCAACACAGGTGTTAATATACTTCAAATTTCAATATGACCACAGTCACAAAGGAATGATTAATCTGCTTAATGGAAAAATGTAAGGGTTTGAATCAATGTTCTTTAAATGATACAGACCGGTTCATCTGTGGGTGAATTCGTGTTGTAAGTGTTAAGTTACTAAACTGCATCAAAGTACTAAGACACTTTGAACAGATTTAACAGATCACTTACATGGGTTCTAACATCAGATATGTATTGTATAGTAAATCTGAGTTATCTGCAATGTGTGTGTGTGTCACCTCATCCTCAGTGGAGCCTCCTGGGTTGTCTTGTGCATCATACCCATCTTCATCATCCTCATCATATTCTCCTCGCTGAACAAATTCATTCTTGGTTCGCAGGTAAAGGTCCCACAGTTTACAGGCTGCTCTGTATTCAGGACTGTCAGACTGAACACACGCACAAGAAATACACATTCATGTAGATACACAGCCTGAGCCAGGTATAGATATAATTTACACAATTCCTCTCTTGATTTTTACTTTTACCTTGTAATATGTTTTTGCATTGTTGAATAACAGTTGAAAGTCACTGGTGAGTTGTTCAACATCATCATACTCCTCCATCTTTAATTTCTGCTGGATCTTCATCATGTCAATGGGCTGAGACACCACGTGGTAATAGTCCGGTTGATTCCTGCATGGAATTTTCTGTGTTTATTTTGTATTACTGCACTAATATTAAGGGACATAACTGCATGCACAAATCTGAGGACTACACATCCCCTCTCTCACCTTCGTTTGGGGGCTCTGATGAACAGCTCACACAACATCCTGCCCTGGTCGTCCTTGTAATCTCTGATGGTGTTGTACAGTTCATGACATACAGCAATCTGCAAGACAGGGAGCCAAAAATGAACAGCCACAACCTTTTCCAGGTCAACTACTTAAATCTGTTTAAGTAAACACAGTATAATTCTGACAGTATTTTGAAAGAAATCAAGAAAATAAAATTTCTAAGTAAAAAAAACCCAAATACATTTAAAAAAAATAAAAAATTACAGGATCCACTGTTGGAATGTTTGAGGTCCTTCTCCTCTTTCTCCCAATTGAAGACACTAACGATGAAGTCTGGCTATCGTCAAAATCTCCACTCACACTGCTAGAGGGGGATGTCGCCCTTCTCCTTTTCAAGGCCATGACGAACCCCTGAGGTTAAAAGCCATGAAGAAAATCACACATTAGAGCTAGAAACATTACACAGTCAGCTTTTCAACAGTGTTATGAGCTACAGGGTGAGAGAAAACTATCTATGAGGGAAACTAGCTGTGATCGGTAATGTCATTTTTTAACAATTCACTCCACAATACATTGTTCCTAATTAAAGAACTAGTTTCAAATTAGGAGTAAAGAATGGCAGAAATCCTCTCTTCTTTTCAATGTGTTTGCTAACTGTAGTTGTTGCCCATTTGTTACAATAGTTGACGTACAGCAGGCTCTTTTTTAAATATTGTGTATCATGTTGTCTTAGTTAATGGAAACAGTAAGATTTTTGTATCAATTATGGCATAAGTCTTAAAAAGAGGTCAAATTAGTTCTATTAACTGTAACTGTAACTGTATAGGATTGGTTGAAGTACAAAGAGTGTATGGCAGCTCAGTGAATATTGACTGGACAACATGTAACTGTTTCCATACCACATTAGACCACATGAGAGAAAACCAGGAATCCTAACAGTTGGATCATATGGGATCTGTACACTGTAAACACTGTATTGTATATTGTGATCTATTATTTAGGAGTTGGTCAAATTATTTAAAGCGCCTTAAACCACATTTCTTAGCCACAGACTCAAACAAAGCAATAAAAGTTCAAATGAGTAAGTGAGCGGAGCTAAAATGTTACATATATCCCTTAAATAACACCAACATGAGTGCATGGCAGTTTCATCTTCTCCTGTATTTTACAAACCAAACATCAAAAGTTGGCATAAGGGTTAAAAATGGCCTTTTCCCCCCTCATTAACATTTAGGAAGAGTGAACAATTGTTAATGACTAATAGGTTTTTTCAGAGCACACATTTTGATTTGTTGTGGTAATAAAAGGGGCACACGGGTCAATACATTAACAATGGCTCTATTCAAGTGTCCTTGTGAGCACTTGAATGACCATTAAACAGAAGCAGCTGAACAGATTCAGCCATCATTTTTTTCAATATTAACACACATACTTTTCTTACTGAGACATGTCAAAATGTCTTCCATTAAAAAGGGGCTTTTTAAGGATGTTCATGTTTTAATTTCAGAACACATATTAACAGATTGGCTGTTTAAGTCAACACGCAAGACTTTCTTTTTAACTATATTTAACACTTATTTAAGAGATCTAAAATTATGTGCTTATTCAGAGAAACAGATTTACTTTAGTGAATTACTGTTCCTTTAAAATGATAAAAAAGAAGTTAAATCTGAAGAAAAGTTAAATCTTTGTCAAAATGGTAGAAATTTAAATTAAAACACAGGGCTTGGGTTACATTTAATATCTGACTTTATTAGATGTCATAAAAAAGCATAATAAATGCTCACTTCATGTGTATTGAAATGGATGGGAAATATCCATGCCATCCATTAGAACTCATTTCATGTCACCCCAAATGACCTTTAACCTTAATTAAATGCTTTTCTTGAGACAACTGGACGCGCATAAAAAAATAAGTACATTCTTTTCTGCGCTGGCCACAGAAATGAGAAATTCAAGGGTGTTTTTCCACAGACGCTCTGCTCCTGGCAGCTTTTATACTCCTTATGTTCAGATAATCAAAGTGACAACCTCTCCCGCCGACTATTATAACTCGCAATGACATTTCTATCGACGGTCAGCAGTGATGCTGGCATGTCTGGAGGTTTGACTGACCAAACATGTTAACCGCTCCCTCTAATGTCAGCCAGCGTTAATTAGCTGCGCACACACCGCAGTCCCGTGTGCTCACATCAGCGGCACACGCAGCAGCTGTCCACGTTACCTGTCAGTCGGTGCGGACAGGCACGGACACGCCGCACAGCAGCTAACGTTAACGTTAGCTACAGTTAACGGTTAGCCTTCAACATCATCCAGTTAAAGCCGAGACAAAGGCATCACTGTAACAACGTCTAACGTTACAAAGCTAGCTTAACGTCAACTGGACGACACTAGCCAAGAAAAATGTCTGTTTATGTTTCAGTCCACCTGACATCGCTGTGTGCTTACCTTCCGTGAGCACGTTACTAGACCCACAAAATCTTTACCATCAAGAAAACCAATCACTCATCGATTTTGGACAGAGGGACACAATTGTGGAGTTAGCAACAACTCGACTGACACTTCCGTTTCGCACCTTTCAAAATGAAAGCATTTAGTGTTTCTACGTAATTATACTTGGATTTTGAATTGTTTTAATGCTTCTTTCCCCTCTTATTACTTTATTTTGGGATTTTTTGACAAGTAGGTTGCATGATAATGAACATTTTAGAATTTATAAACCATATACACGGCAAATTTAAAAAGTCAACAGAAATAAGAACCAACGTCGCTATCAAATTTCCTGTTAATTAAATTGTGCTTTACACATCAACCTCGCCATTAAAGCTCTTCCTTTTTGCTGAAGAAAACCACATAAACTCTGTAGTTTTAGTTAAGCATCAGCTCTGTCAACTGGTGGTTTTCACAGGTATTGTTCCTGTTTTGAAACCTAGGCCTACTGTGTGTTTTTACATCGAATAAGGTATCCTGAAACATTTTGGGTTGCCATGTCACCAAACTAATCCTGAAAATTATGGCTTGTAGAATGATCCTTTTACATCTGAATTTGATCTGGTTTAATGTTCTATTAAAGTCATATGTGTAAGCTATAATAAAGAACATAAGAAAACATTTTGTCTGATTTCTTGAAAATAGGTGACCCTTTTTGTAGTAATAGTATCACATAAATGCACACTATCAAAAGTAGTCTGTATGGTATATTGGCACACTGAGCTGTACCCTATCAGTCATTCGATCTATAAATATATGTATTGCAAGTCAGTGTTGACTCTTAAGACATGTAATTAGTACTTGGTAGTAACTGCCATCTTTACCTTTATCAGTACGTTATAGAGGACGAAACTAAATAAGGTACATGGAAGTTAATACTTGATTCCTGGTGGGCAGCTTAGAACATCCATTCAAATATAGTCAAGTTTTCCTATGTGTTAATATGGAGATGAAGGAGAAAAAAGAGGAAAAGCTGTAGCCTGCGTTATACCCTTTGTAGGGTGTCAACAAGAGGAGACATACCTTTTACTAATGGTGGTAAAATTAACATTTCAGTGCAAGGAGGTGTGTATGCCCGTGTATTTTCTCGTCTGCCATTATAAGAAGAGGGAAAAAAACAAAGCACAATGTGTGAATGTATCCAAATAGCGTGGTATGAGATGCATTTGAGTTTGAGACAAACTCAAACTGGCACTGAGCAGTTTTATTTTTATGACCTGGGACAAGCAAGGACCACGGTGAGAAGAAAAGCCTCTTTAATGTTGAGTGTTTTTATCCTGTGTCATAATTTTATTTTATGCATAAAACCTTGTTTGAACTGCAACACATTTGCAGTTTGCACGATTGCAATTAGTTTTTTAAATTAATTTATTGCCTTTCAAGTGAACATGTTGGATTGTCGGTTTTTCTTTTCCTTCTCTTTTTTTGTACAATAACTAAGCGTAATATGTGCGAGTTTTTATGACAAATTAAACTGAATTTAAAAAACTTTGATCAAATTAATAAAATAAAATCAAATAAAAAATAAAAATAAAAATAAAAATAAAAATAAAAATAATGAACTAATTTACCCCACAAGATGGCAATAATGGGCCATCAGGGACGCCAGCTGCCGTAAACGCTTGATAAAGAAGGAAAAAAACGAAGAAGAAGAAAAGACCCGGAGCAGGAAGTGTATGTTCATCGGTCCCATGTGTTGCTGTTCACTTGTTCATTCATTCTTGATGCGAATGTTTTCGCTACGTTAAACATTATTGTTTCTTACAGAACACGATCGTCACTGTGGCTTTGGATGCGATTGATTATCTCTCCAACACAAACCAAATACGATACTTGTGCCTCTCTAAGCGAATAGCAACGCTAGCTAGTCAACGTAAAAAGAGCGCTAAAGTTTTTGAGAAAAATCACACCGAAAAACTCAAGTGCGTTATCTGAATGACAAGTGCAGTGGATACCAGCATGATCAAGGAGAACCGGTGGAACATCCCCCCCAACGCCCCGGCGTGCATGGAGAAGCATCTGTGCTCCGCGCAGTACAGAGCAGGTAGGTAGCGATGCGAGCTATTTGAAGGTATACAGGTAATCACATGGTGCAGCTAGTTGGTTAATATTGGTCCTTTATTATATTCATGTATATAGAAATTGCCATAATGATCAATAAACTAATATTTTATTTTGTTTGCTGTTATGCACGTGCTCAGTAGCACAGTTTATCAGGTGGAAAGTTATGTATGTAAACAAGGAAAAATAAATTAGATTTCTTAGATTAAATATTGCTTCTCAGTGCACTGGTCGTAGCCAAATTTAAGTGACTCTTAAAACAAATGCAATGGACACATTAGGGTGTTTTTAATGTCTGTTGCTTTATTATCTCTCTTTACAGATGGCACCCTGCTGCTTGGTGCCTCCAGCCTCAGTGGCAGGAGCTGGCAGGGGTCTGTTTGGATCTACAGTGACCCTGCAAAGGCCCCCAATGAGGAACTCTGCAAAGCTGGAGTGCAGACTGAGGCTGGAGTCACAGATGTGAAATGGGTGTCGGATAAGGGTGTTGTTGTAGCATCAGATTCTGGTGAGACACAGACTGATAGCAGTGATGAATCAAAGCACTGGTTTTTGAGATTTGAATGCTAAACGGGGTTGTGTTTGACTGGGACCTGTGCAGGTGCCTTGGAACTCTGGGAACTCGCAGAGGATGAGCGCCTGCTGGTAAATCGTTTCACCAAACATGACCATGACCACATCGTCACCACAGTGAGCCCAGTTACTGCAGCAGGCGGTGCTGTCACCGGTAGCATGGACTGTCGGTAAGACCTCTTACTTATTCAAACACACACACAGACACCTGAAGTGTCACTGCAGGACAGAAGCATGTTGATTGTTTATGTTTTAAATTTTACTATTTTACTGTCAATTACGTTTCCACCTCTTTATCATTACAATGCAACCTTTTCCCTTTCTTCACTACAGAATTAAAGTCTGGGATCTCAGTCAGGAGATGGTTGTCAGCACCTACAATGGTAAGGGAACATTTCAAAACTCCTTTTTAGAAAATCAAAATATTAGTAATTTTTAAAATGTTTGACATTAAATTCTAAGTCTTTATTTAAATAAATAAATTAATCACCTGGTATTAAATAATGTGAGCCATTCCCTTGATTCATGTGTTCTGTTTATTTGCACAGTATCTTAAAAACTGTCAGGCATGTTTGCCTGTCTTAATTTGTATTTTAAAGAAGATTATAATTTTGTGTTTTCAAAATAACTCCTGAGAATTTACACCTACATTTCACATTAGTGTGTTTTTACAAAGTATAATTGCATAATAGAATGATGTAAGAATGTGGTTTTGAAATGTTGGTAATTATAAATAGGAACATGAATATGCTAATTCAGAAAAATTGTCAAAACCACAACTTCCTTCCTCCAGTGCACACGCAGCCCATCAATTGTGTTGCCTGCAGTCCTACTGACGAGTCTGTCTTCATTTCCTGTGGTCAGGTAAGATACTGATCAGCCAAACAACAACACACAACAATCATTCACTGATAACACACCCTGCTGCATTTAGGTGCATCTCACAAGGAGCTGAAAAACTGATTTTCTTTTTCTGTTGTGACACAAGAAAGATACGTTAGATAGTCCACCAGTGACACAGATGTAACAGAGCGGAGACAGAACTGACTACACTCATCTTCACTCAGACTCAACCTGTTGTTATCCTCCCCCCCTCAGGATGGTCGTGTGCTGATGTGGGACAGGAGAAAGCCAAACAAACCAGCCTCTAGAATAGGTGAGTAACATTTTAAAGAACTGAGTTCAGACATTTTTGTCAGGATTTTGACAGCACTGGGAATAATTTCACTGCAGAGAAAAAATAAGTATAGCTGACAGTCAAGTGCCTAACTAGTTACATTGTGGTTGTTTGTGTGGCCAATCAAACCAGCCTTAATCTAATGACTGTTCCCAGAATCTGATAGTCTGCAGTAAATTAATGGTATTACATTTTGTCAGTACAGTCTTTTTGCTGATGCATATTTCATTACTGTCTTTGTTTTTTATCTCAGATATCGATTCCCCCAGCTGCTCTGTTACCGCTGTAGCTTGGCACCCCCACCACAGAAGCACAGTTGCTTTTGGTAAGAATCCAGCAGCAGCAGATTATTGAGTGACTCACATTAAATCAGCAGTCAGTTCGTGTCTAATCATGTTCGCTGTGCCTCAGGTGATGAGCTGGGCAGAGTGGCTGTGAAGGACTTCCTGGGGACAGAACAGACTCGGATGGAGAAAGTCCACAGCCGCAGAGTTAACGGACTCGCCTTCTCTACACACAGGTGAACATAAGTCCTAGCAAATTAACATTAGCTCTTACACTGTTCTTTTAAAAAATTTTAACTCCTTTTTTTCCCCTCCAGTGCCTCAATGCTAGCCTCCATTAGCGATGATTGCTCCCTCGCTGTTTTGAATTCTGACATACAAGAAATGTGAGTCAGTGCACCTCATATTAACACACCTGGTTCATCTCCTGGACTTTTGAAAATGATAGTTATTTGTTCTTCCTCTTTGTAGCCTGAGAGATCGGCGACACCAAGACTTTGTCAAGGGTGTGAGCTGGCTCCACGGTGGCTCCAACACTCTCAGTACCGTCGGCTGGGATCATCTTGTGCTTCACCACACAGTGGATCCGACTGCTGGAGCTTCCAACTCGTCTTCTTAGAATATCCATGAAAGAGCATGGATCAAAAAATAACCTCTTTCCCCCTTATTCTTAGGGGTGACCATGTGTGTCTAAGAAGTACAATCGAATAGGTCAGTCAGGAAACATGGATTTATGTGCTTCACTGTTGTCTGGTATCATAGAAATGTGCTCAGTACTGGACTTCAGCTGCCAAGGTCCTGGACTTGCTGCATTGCTACACAACTTTACCACATGGTCTCTCTCTGTCCACTTCTTACATACTGTATAGCAATTGCATGTGTAACTACTCTTGAGGCAACCCATTTGTATTGCATAATTTTACATTAAAGGTAACTTAATGTTGTTAAAGCAAAAATATTTTGGTTTTCATTTATTTCCTGGAATCATGTTTAAGCAGGCAGCTGCAAGACTAAAGGAATAAACCTGAATTTGAAGCACGGGGGTGAAAGGAACTGTACATTGTGTTTAATAGGGTTAATGTAAAGGCTCAGACTGTATACTGATATAATCGTGTGACTGAGACAAACCCCCGTCACCCTCTACTAGGTGAAATGAGGGTAGTGTGTTTATATGTAACAAGTGTGGGCGGTCGGCTCAGAAGTTAACGAGATTACATGTGTGATTTGCACAGCTAATGGCAGGGACGGCTAATCTGTCGTCTGACGCTGTTGCCAGTGCCATAATCATTTTCACATGGCTCCAGGACAACATGCTGTCAGCCCAAAATGATATAAAATATCAATTTGCCATTATCAATAGAGATTCAGACAAAGCATTGAAGAGATTAAACCATCAGGCATGCAGTCTTGGATTAATGGTTTTCTGTAATGTTTCTTTTTTTAAGAGTTGGTAAATTTTATTTACCTTTTATCAGCAAAGGAGAAATCATCTTTATCTAATGCTGTACAGTCGAGGATCTTTTTTTCCTTCCCTAATCAAACTACAAGAGCCAGCACCATGCCATCACTGTATTTCATGCTTTCATTAGAAAAAAGGACTTTCTTTGTCATAAAAAAATGTCAGGAAAACAGGCGTTTATTTGAAATATGGTTGGTACTGATATTCCTTAAATTGTCTGTGAATAAGATGATATAAATGATTTATATTTAGCCGTGAGACAGTTTTTTACCGGATGTTATTTACATCACAAAGGCTTCAATACTGAGGCTGAGATCTGCAACAGTTCTTCAATAGTTCTAGGGTCAGAGAGATATTTCTGATATTTAAGATATTTCTGATTAAAATTTTTAGTACTACCAAGTTTTTTCAATTAGTCATACAGAGTTCACCTACCATTTTATGATCTACACAAAGGCTAAAACATTGTAAGTTTACACAAAAGCTCAAGGACATTTACTATTTCATGCTGTTACTGCCTCTATTTATTCTACAGTTGAGTTGTTTGACATTTGGTGTAGATAAACAGCTCTGCTTAATTATTATATAACCTTTTTTTTATTAAAAACCTCATACAAACTGATATGCACAGCATAACAAATTTAGTTTAGCTACACTGACACAGACTTTACTTTCATGTTGTATTGATTTCCCCGTGAAGTGATGGGGACATTTAATAAACACTTACTTACTGTGAGTTTAATCAGGATTAAGGGAGAGATCAGATCTATAAGTAATATTTATTTTTTCAGCAGATCTACATAAAGTACATGTAACAAGGAAAGAACATTTCAGTTATGGTACATGTAATTACAGCACGAACCACAACAATGTCATTGTACATTAGTGCATTTTACAATCAAGTTACAGTTACAAGACTTTACACTCTTTACACAAATTACTGAATAATGTAGATTCTCTTTTAATCAACATTCACTTTACATCCATGAATAACTTATGTGTAAAACATCTATTAATAGAATTTGCTTACTATTTGCTTTAATTACCCATGTTGCATCGAGACTGATTAAATGTTTTGGTATGTACTTCTATACATACGTCTCTACACAGAATAAACAGCAGCATCCAAATAAAAACATTTTAAAAAATTATTAACCAGACTGTGACAATTCAAAAATAACATATAAAAACATTAAAGACTATTTAACTGTGATAGTCAGAATAAAACATCCAGAGCAAAGCAGATCATTGCTATGAGATATTCATTACATCCTTGCCAACCACATTGCGTAACTCATTTGTTCAAAGTGCTATATTTCCCCCCCAGTTGTACAAATTCCTTCTGATGCAAAGTCACATTGTCCAATCACAGACAATACGTGTTAAGCAGAAGAGCACCTGTTTCATTTACATATACACATCTCATTAAGCCTCCCCTTTGCTAAAAAGAGTAATGGGCTGTTTGGCTCCAGGCCGAACTGTAAAGGTCATTCCATACTGATGTTTCGAATGCACTCCATTGCTGAAAAAGAAGAGGATATTTATTATTATAAGTGGATAATGTGTCAAAACAGTAGACTTATTGACCCAAAAGTGAAAGTATCACATTTGAGCACTGGAAGTCTTACCTGGTGGGAGCCTTTAAGGACGATGTCTCTTGATGTTTTCTGGCCATTTTATTCTCCAGCTCCCGCATGTCCAGGGTTGCTGCTTTGTTGACTGCAGGGTAAGTCTTTTTCGGTGGTGTGGACTTAATTACAACAGGGACCTTAGTGTCCTCGTCAGACAGGGGGGTGCCCCAATCATCAGAGTTTGACTCTGGCTCTTTCACCTGGGACACTTTATGGTCCATTTCCAGCATCTTCTTTTGTAAGATGCTCAGAAGTGTGGCTTGACTGGGTGAAAGGTTGGATGGCAGCTGAGTTGGGGTCGTCACCTTTGGTTTCGTCTGGACTTGTGGCTTTGGTTTGACTTCTGTGTTCAGAGGCGGAGCTTTTGGAGCTGCTGGCGGTGAAGGTTTTAGAGGAGTAGGTGGACTGACTTGAGCTCGAGGGAAAAGGTTCCCATTTGGTAATGGTGCCTTTTTCATGGGAGGGTCAGGTGGAGGGATTGAAGGAGGGGGGTCACTAACATCATCAAAATCATCAAACTCTGGAGGAGGAGGGAGCAGTGGCATACTTAACTCCTCGTTATTGCCCTTAAGCTGTGGGGATTGAGACTTTGAGGAGCTTTGGTTGGCATTTTCTTTGAGAACATCCTGGTTGGTCACACTCGGAGATTCAGCCTTACCATTGACAGCTGGAATGCTAAATGGCATCTTATCCTTCACCGCTGCAGGACTGCTAGTCTTCTGTGGAGTCTGATTTTTTTGGGTTTGTACCACAGGAGGGGCAGACTTTGGACTCTCCTGGATTTTGTCTTGAGATTTCAGAGAAGAGGATGAGCTTGACCTTGGGGTGACAATAAAAGAATTGGGGCTCGACTCACTTGGTTGAATGCTTGAACATGGCGGCTCATTAGTTTTGCCACTGTTTTCCCGCGACAGAGATTTAGCAGATCTGTGTTTATCTCTTTCTTTAGCTGCCATTAAAAGAGCCAGCGGGGAAGCAACAGGTCCTTCTCGTGCGCCGTTGGTTTCACTACTCTTCAGGTTCCGTAATTTGCGGTCTAATATTGGACTGAATTTGCGACCTTGACTTGCAGATACTTCAAGTTTGTCCTTGCTTGGCTCTGAACTGTTCACTTTCTGAAGCTGTGTTGACTTCTGTTGTGGAGTTCGGAGAGGTTTGTTTACTTCAAGTGGTGCTGAAACGGAGCCAGTTATAGGCTCCTTCTTTGGCTGAGACGGGGGTGATGGAGAGGGTTGGGTAATCGGTATGTTCTCCTTCAGCTCCTGTGTGTTTTTGGGAACTGGTTTTGATGGTGCAGCCACTTTAGGGACTTTTCCATCCGCCTGGACAACCACTGGGGCAGATTTAACGGACCCAGAATCTTCAAGCACTAACATCTGCTTGGGTCTTGAGTCTGGATCATCATACCCGCTGAGAATTGAGGGTTTAGGAATATTGTAAAGCTTTGCTGTGTTTTGGGGATTGAAGGTGGACAGTGTTGGTGTCTGCACCGGAGGAGGTGGGGCAGGAGTCTGTGGTGGGGAGTCAAGGGCGGAGATAGAGGACAATCTAATGGGTTTTGGAGGTGGTGTCTTAAAAGTCTTTTGTTGCTTTTCAGAAGGCGGCTGTGGTGGGGCAAACTTTGGATGCTCAGGAACCTCAGCAGGTGGTGTACTAGCAAAGGATGACACAGAGCCACTAGAACAAGTGGATGGAGGCTTTGGTGGGGCCATTGGTGGTGGTTTTAAGGAGGACAAGTCTTCCTGTCCCATGGATGGGGCCAGTGAAGGCAGTTTTGGAGCAGGCATGGACGGAGGCTGAAGGTTCGCCAGGTCATCCATGAAGTCTGATGGAGGAGGGATATAATTCCCGGGCGGAGGTGGAGGAGCCATGGAGGGAGGAGGAGGAACAAATATTTCTCCTTCCACAAGGTCAGGCACAGATATAACAGATCCATTGGACAAACTATCTCCACTGACTATTGGAAAAAAAGCAGAGAGAAAAACTGATTAACGTTTGTACCTGCAGTTCTCAGTTGGACACTTAAAATTAGTCTTGGGGGGTATCTGTTTAGGGTTATGGGTTAGGGGTTAGGTGGGGGTTTGGGTTTTTAAATACATTTCACAAAGGTATGTGGTATGTGCAAAAGAAATATAAAATAAAATGAAAAAACTGAGCTGCTGGTGTTTGAGGTCACTGAAGCATGTATCACACTGTCTGACCTGAAGAACTGTGTGTCTAATTCACTTAGAAATTCTTTCTGGTTTTTAAATACTTATGAGTCAAAGAATAATAAACATAGTAAGTGAGGACCTTTCTTTCATACATTCTTGCCAGAGGATATGATTACACTTGTTGTCACAATGAAGGTTTACCATGTTGACCTCTGAAAATTTCTTTATGCAAATAGTGCACACAGCGTTCAATCAGCTGGCTGACTCCTCTTTTTAACCATCACTAAATCCAAAATACCCAAACAGAAAACTGTGGGCTGAAACATTATCCTGACCACTTACAGTCACCAACTTTCAGTCGAGATAAATAGGAGATAAACAAATAAGGTGAACAGACGAGGTGATCGATTTAGGAATGAGTGAATTCCATTTCTTTACAAAAATGAAAACACTCCCATTCTGTCAATATGCTTGCCGTCTGATATGGTTGCTCACAGTCAGGAGGGCTATTGAGCAACTGCCCTGACAAACATTTACTCGCCCTGCATTTTTAACCCCACATGAGTTTGTAATGGCCATGATCCATCAACTGAGTCCGAGTCAAGGCAGCACAAATGATCAGGATGTAAGAAATGGGAACTGAGAATTTTCCATATTAAAATTAAAGTACATTCTTGAGGTATAAAAGCTCACTTGAACCGTTGATCTTTGGACCATTGGCAGGCGGGAGAACTGGCACTTTGGGTGTTGGGACAGCAAACCCTTGAAAACTGTCAAAACTGGAGGACTGTAGAGAAAAAAAAACCCATCACCAGACTGTTAGTATTTAAATATCTAAAACAAGGAGCACAGCATGGTTCAAGAACATTAGAAAACACAAGATTAACTACACACCCTGCTCCTGAGACTGTGAGAAAGTTAGTTTTACTGGTAGGTATTTACAACTGGAGTTAACAAACCAGTTTCTCAACTAATTCAGCTCTAAAAACAGATTTGCATCGCCAACACTTATTAGTAACAATAAAACAATAGTTGCTTCCAAGTAATTTCAATCTGTAAAAAATTTAAGTTCTGCAACTTAATACTACATTTGCAATTCCTGTTTCTAAGAGTATTTCTGGGGGATTATTAGCTTTGTCATGACTTAACAGGAGGTGGAGGTTTCTGAAGGATAATTTCAGTCATGAGGAGCACTTTGGTGAATCAGAGGATGAATACACCTATTATTCATCTCATTGTTTAGTGTTTAAGTGGGCCTGGCTGAGAAAATCGCAGGCTGTCACTTGGATACACGTGTTTGTGTGTGTGAGCGAGTGTAACAGAGAGATACGCTCTGTTTTTTTTCGTCGCAGCAGCCAGACATCACCAAAAATAAACAGACTGTGTTGACACTGCACAAGTCCTCGAGTCTTAACGGGGTATGCGCCCTTCAAAAGGGCAAGAAAAATCATTCAAGCAACACAAAACATATTTTCACTGCTGCACCTCTATTGTGCTGCATGCTCTTTACGTAATCAGCTTATGCAAAAAAAGAAAGCGTCAAGGTCATGTTAATTTTATTTCAAAAATCTTTTTAAGAAGTCTTATAATTTAGAATGTAAAGAATTACGTTTTTCAGGCCTTTAAACCCCCAGATAACTTAAGTTCTTAATAAATCTACTCTCATGTACAGTTTAGACAAATTCAGCCAAACTTTCACACACCAAAAACCAAATGGAGGTTTGTTTTACGCAGCGACCTGCAAGACTACAAGGAAACAACACTGGAGATCAAAATATGTTTTATGTCTCCCAGGTACTACACCTTGAATGACACTCCCTTCTCTCTGCTTGAAATCAAAGGATGCTTATTTAGCTTCCTGGAAAGGTATGAAGACTCCATCACACGGAGGGCGAGGCAGTACACATGAGTTTATCTGTTTTTTCCTCTGCGCTGTGACTCACTTTCATCTGTCACAGGAGTCCTGCCCATGTGCTGCTGGGTGTGCCACATCTTACACATGCCATGCATTCACAAAACACTCCCAAACACTGAGGTGTGAACCCCAGAGGAGATGAGCTTTTCATTTATATCTGCACCATGACAACATAATGGGAGGCCTGACAGTCACACTGTCTGTTAATGTAACTCTTAAGGGAGTGTTGGGTCGGGCCAAACCACTTTAAAATGAAAACTTGCATACTTACAGTAAGATAAAAAGCAAATACATTGTGAAACTTGTGATGTACAGTGGTGGAAGCGGCATTCTCACTTTTAACTATAGTGCTAACACAACAATGAAGAAATATTCCATTTAAAGTAAAAATATTGCATTCAGAGTTAAATGAGAAGTACACAAGTACTGTGGGCAGTGCTTACTTTGGTGCTGAATGTATCCCTGTTGGATAAACTGCTAAAAGAAACAAAAGACTATTACTAATAAAAGCCCCAAAGGTCAAAAAGGTTTGGAATCACTCGGTTCAATATTAAAAGTATATTTTGTTGTTCGGAAATACTCAAGGAAGCTACAAGTAACACTTTTCACTTAAACAGTGCTTAAGAAAATGCTCATTTTCCATCACTTGTGATACATATTAGTACAGCTGTTTTTTCTAAACGTATTAATTGTTGGCTGTATGTTCTAACTGACAATATCCTGGTGCTAATTTCTTAATTATTCTGTTTTCCACTTTTAAATTCTATAAAACAGGCAGCACTGAGTGCAAATCAAGCATACAGCACTGTAAAGTTTATGACTAACTTTGAATCTTTTAAAACATATTGCATATGTGGCTGTTTCCTTGCAGTCTGTGATGCCAAATGCTTGCATGTTGTATCCTTCGTACTTTATGATGCTATCACATCGTAGTTTATGGTTTTCTTCTACAGTTATATTGCACATCAGTCAAGGAGAATGTCTGTGTTATCACGCTCACGTGAAAGTATGCTATAGTTATTAGAAAGGAAAGGGACTTTGACCAAACAGACACAAACATCTCCAAATTCAACTGACACCAGTGCTCAACTTGACCAAACTACACATGATTGATTAGCAAAAACTTGGTATCCCGCATTACCAAACATGGGCCACTTTTTCAGATTCATACATGTTCTGGCCTTGTGCTTATTTGAACTGACCCAGATTCTGACTAACACTATAAAAAAAACAACAAACTGTCTCTTATCAGCTGACTTGCATCTGCAGCTTTGCAGATACAGAGGTCAAGATGAAGTAATCCTTTAACAAACAACAGGGTGGAGACCGTTCGGCCACATACTTTAGATTATTCCAATATTATTCCAACATCAGAAACTGCTAAATGTAAATATCTGCAGTACATGCACAAAAAAGTTTTACTGAGATACTCACGGTGTGATGCTTGACGGTGGGTCTGGCACGCACACTGGCAGTCCCTGACTCAGTGACCGCTGCTGACCCCAGCACCAGCTCCACGTTGTCTGAGAAATAAAGAAGGAAAAATATTTTTACTCTCTGACAGTTTTTGTTTCAGTTCATCGTTTTAGCTTTCAACTTCTGCTCAAAGCTCAGAAGAACAGTATTTTTTTAGTTTAAAAGATCAATAAACTCACATCATTACTGACTCTGCACTGTCTGCAACATTATAAAACGGTCATGTTTTTATTTTCCAGAAATCAGTTAGTTTCTACAAAAGCTCATGTACATGTTTAACTTTTCGAAACTGCACGGTTTTCACCTGTCCATTGTTCACCTTTAGGTCAGATTAGTACATTCTAGTCATTGTACAGGTAATGAGACACTTTATTCTCTAGAGTGGCCTCATAGAAGTTGTCACTCAATATAATGATACCCTCTGCTGTAACAGGCAGTTTCGTTGTTGAGGACTTAATAGTTACAGGCAGCCCAACAGAAAGAGTATAATCTTTATCTTTCACTATTGTGTTGGAGTGAAAGCTTGGTTATGGTGGCAACCACAGGTAATCACATGAACACAATCCAACAAAGCTGTTTATCCTAAGAAGAACTGGAAAAAACTTCAAACTTTAAGAGAAATTTTGAAGTCAAACTGACGAAGAGAAGAGCCTGTCGATCTTTGTCTCGTATTTGTGGCTGAAAGTTTATCAAAGACCTGCAAATCAAATGTCTCTCCATCCAACTTTAGAAGCAAAAGTACAACTAAATACAGATCAGCACAGGTGGAAACACTCTGCCTAACTAACTGATAATGTCAGAGGTCACTGGGGTGTGAAGAGAAAAGAAATTTAGAAGTCGTTCATTCCTTTGCTGTTCATTCCTGTGTCAGATATCTTGTGTCTAATAAGTGACTGATGAAAGGAACGTGTCACTGAGTGGTACTTCGTCTGCCGTCTTTAAAGAATGAGCGACCAATGAGCCAGACATTACAAAAAAGGAATGCAAAGTGTTTTCTTCAGTCTGGTGGCCAAAAGAAATGATTGCATTTTTACTTTTGTGCATACTATGAAAACGTAAAATTTGCACGGTTTACCTAAAGATGTTAAAGGCTCACATCAATCTGATTTACTGTTGTTGTTATTTAATGTCAGGCCTATTTGAGCTAAGCAGGAGGCCAATGTTTCAGACTGCTTCAAGGTCAACAGTTTCAACTGGTAATTTTAGCATCTGTCAAGATATTTTACTGTGAACCTTTTTTTTTAGACAGCAAATTGAAAAAAATTTCATGTTTTTGGCCGTAAGACCTGGGGTTTTTAAGGAAGCATCTGGAAATTTTCCAACGATGTTTCCAATGACAAATCACATATGTTAAGCCAAAACCTGACCTTTTTTGAATCCTAATTACGTGTTTTTTTTGCCTAAACATTACCAGACCTTCCCCACAGTAACATAAAGTTGCGACACATCTATGATGTGCAGGAACATACAATAGCAACACTATTTCCTGGTGACTGCGTTGACTTCCTTTATGAAATAAAGGTGTCCATCTAAAGTAAATACAACCGAGGGACAGAGTCAGTGGGAAAGAAAGAATCACCTGAGGCTTAAACCAGTCTAAGCAAATGATTGTGCACCTGTCCAATTTAAATAGACAAATATTCTCTCGTGTCGAGCCTTTGCATAGCTCTCATTTCCTGTAACCCACCAATCAGCGGGAACTACAGTCACATTGAGCTGAGGGGTTTATCAGTAAACTGATATCAACATGTTAGAACAGATATGGTCTGGGATTTGTGTTGCCTGATGTTGCGGTAGTTTTAAGTTGTCTTTTCCTGGTCTGGTCTTAAAATAAACATGAAAAGTGAAGCCTGGTCATCTTTTCCACATTTTGTTGGGAAAAATAGGTCAGATGAAGTTTGCTTAGTTGTAATAGTATTTATAGAATATGTGTTGTTGTATTATTATGTTATGTTTTTTAAAAAGTCTCAGTCCCTAAAATACTGAATTAATATTAAGGTAAATTAGCTAAGTATTGTAATTTTTAATTTTAACAAGTCTGGTATTCTCCCATTGTTACACTTTCCTAAGGATATTATGCTTATAATAAGTAATTAATAATTAACATTATTTTGTTGTGTATCTGAGATTATAGACGACTTTTATTCACATAACCTAAACTCAGACTGTGTTGAAACATGTCAGAACTGCAAATAAACTAAAACTAAACAAACAAATCAAATGATTTTGACATAATTTCAGTTACAAAGCATCTGAACTGTAATGATGAACAGTTACACCATTTTCTCTTAGCTTGAGTTTTCAAAGTTGTCTGTCTTCAATAACAGGACGTTGTTATCTTCAGTTGTTAAGGCAGAAAAAAATACACTAAATCTGTAAAAGACATTGGACAGGTCGCATATGTCAGATTTTTTAGGAAGGGGACATTCACATTAACACTGACATAAACAGAACAGGTTTCTCATGGATGAATTACACTCCGGTTATGGCACCTGCTGCTACCTGTTCATCAGGACGCGTCATTAAACACGCTGAAATACTGCTGAGAATTTAGGATCGACATGTCCGCACATGGGAACAGGCTGTAACACTTGAGTCCATGTAAACAGTAAATACAAAGGTCGTGCCATTCCTCAGTATGTGTGCGCCTTTTCTCCGTTACAGCCTACAGGCCCTGTAAGCAGTGTACTCACCCATGTCCTTGATTTTGATATTGGTGTCGAAAAGAGACTGGTTCTTCCGACCCAGAAAATTCAACGCTCCCCTCTTCATGATTGTAATTTACTGAATGTGTAACCACGACTCAGTTCAGGCAGAATCACTGACACATCTTGATCCAGAGGTAAATCCAAAGTAAAGGTGAGCAGGTGAGCTGGACCTTGGCGACAGGTGCACCGCCGCGCACCAGGTAAACCTGATTCCTGTGATTTGGTGCAAACTTTTCGGGACAGACAGAGAAAATGGAGCTAACCACGCCTCCTCTCCTTTCACACACACTCCCTGCCTTTATACACTCCCAACAGGTGAGGCCCCAGCGCTGCTTTTCAGGACATTCCTGCGCAAACTTTACCTGCGCACCGAACGAGTGCACTTTTCACTTTTATTTGCCTCTGATCGATTTTACATGAGGAGTCTGTCATCATCTCACACACTACAAATCACTGAGGTCTGCTGACTTGGCAGAGCTGACAGAACGTGACAGAATTTTCATCCGGAAGAAACATCTGGCCAGGTACACTTAACGTCCATCATAAACATGGACAGGTGTCACATTCAACTTTACAGCCTCCTGATATAAACTTGGGTTGTTTTTCCTTTCTGGGCCAACAAAGGAACTGTGTCACGGTTTCCAACAGGAAATAATATGATAACTGGAAATCAACTGGCCCAGTTTGCTCTAATGGTTTATGACGGTGCAATAAAACGGGAATTATGATCATAAAAAACTTTATTATGCTTTGTATCTGTAGCACTTTTTTCAATCCATTGATTTAAGTTTTGTTCTTAGACACATTTCTAAGTTACTTGTTCTTTACTAACGTGTTTAAATTTTATGTTACTTTCTACTTCCACATTTCAGAAGTTCAGAGGGAAAAAATATGTTCGTTTTACTCAACTACTTTAAGTATTACTACCTTAAGTATCTGCAATTTCTAGTGAATTTGCAGAAGAGGATTTAACTCACAGTATGAACATATACAATGGAATGCATCATCATACATTAAACTATCAATTTATATAACTAACATAAGCTCTACTTCAGCAAATTGCAACATTAAAATACATCTTACATGTTGTTGCTTCTGTGATAATAGCTGAATATTATGCTATATAATAATAAAATAGTAAGCGCCCGTTCAGCTTCATAATTAATACATTTATATTGTTGGTACACTTTGACAGAACCTTTACTCAAATAAGATTTTAAATGTAGAAGTTTTACTTGTTACGGCATTTTTTAATTGTAGCATTGGTACTTTTACAAGGGCTAACACAAGAGCTAAATACATCTTCCACCACTGCCGAACACAGTATTATATGTCCCTTTTATGCTACAGTACTTTAGTTTTACTCCATCAGATTGCTGAGGCAAATATCGTAGCTTTTTCACTTCACCCTATTTATCAGACAAATGCACTATGAACATTAAGATTCTAGACTCAAAACTTAACATCAGATTATAAAATATGATGTATTAATGTAGATTACACAACACAAAAGTATAAAAAAATTAAATTAACTCCACTTCAACAAGCTACAACACTACTTTTTACATGTTTATTGCAACACCAACAATCATTGTGAAATAACACGGAAAGGGCCAAATCTGTAGAGTACATACTGTTACTTTATGTATGAAGTACTTTTTCTGATTATACGCATATGTTTACTTAAGTTTTTGAGAGACAGTTTTCACCCATAACTAAGTATTTTAATTTTGAGATATTGCTATACTTTTTTCCTGTAATTGTCTGAATTTGACTTACATCACTTTATGAGGGCGTGTGTATAGTAACATGAACAACATGTAACATGTAACATGTTCTATCTGTCCCTTTGGATATTGGCTCAGTTATTTATCAGTCATGAATGAGACATACATTTTTATTAAAGATACTTTTTTAACTGAAATCATAAATATGTGTCATCACTTACGTATTGCCTTAATTCCATGGTGTCATATGATGGGGAACCATGTGACCTAAGCAGGATAACTGTAAATATGATGCTGAAGAGCCTCCTTGGCTAAAGAGGATCAAGAATCCTCTAAAGCTGAGCTCTGTAAGAGACTGCATTCACCTAATGTGCATCTGAGCTGAACAACACACTGTGTTTCATCATGGCAACAAAGCAAGTTAATAAAATATGATTTTATGTTCCTAGAGCTGCAAGTTATTAAGGTT
>JAPZDV010000012.1:14501589-14600979 GCA_029814665.1 Acanthurus lineatus | reverse complement strand
GTGGGAGAACTTGCACAATTGGTGGCTGACTAAATACTTTTTTGCCCCACTGTATGCCCACTTCCACTGAGTACTAACAAATATTAGAATATTTGAGTGATGTCAATAAACCATTCAATATGATAACTATATCCAAAACTTGAACCAGTCCTAAGAAGGATTTGGACTTTGAAGTAAATAAATATGAACTGAACCAAAGAGAAGAAGAAAAAGACTGATTCAAAAGAATATTTTCATTTGTGGGGACTTCAGAAAAGATCTGTAAAATCCAAAGAAGTAGGAAAGAACAGAGGGGTCTGTACATGTAATATACAGTATAAGTTTATATCGAAAATCACTAGACTTAGCAGAATAGCCTCATTCTGTGCCACACTAATAGATAACATTTACATGAACATCATAGTAAACAAAATACTGAGTAGGCTATTAGTAAGTGATATCAGTGACCGTTTTCCAGTTTTTGTAGTTTGTGAAAGTAGTTACAGAAAGTGAGGATGCAGGAGACCTCTGCAAGTAAGGATGTAAGTAGTAAGGATGCAAATAACTTGAACAAAATGTTTGACCTCAGAGAACTTTAAGAAACTTTTGGAGGTGATCACAGCAGAAATGATTAGTTGCAGTTTGACACAAATAAATTATCTTTGAATCTAATTAGTACCAATATTTTGTTTTTTTATTTTATAGGAATTTGGACAAGCACCTTGGTCATACCAAGGCTACAAAGGTTCAGTAACTCAATCAAGATAGAGATGCAATTCCAAAAGAAATACAGATTTATTGAGTATTCAATATTTGATGACCCAAAGTGTCAGTGCAGAGGGTTGGTTAGAAATTAAGGAAGAATTAATTAAATTTATGTCAAAAGTGTACCAAAGGTTTATTACAATTATTTAGCTACTATCATGTAATACCTTTTTTTTAAATGCTTCAATTTGAAATAACTAAAATTACCAAATGGAGGTGGGAAGGGGTGGAGACAAAGAAAAAATTGACCATGATGCCATGAGTGCTTAAAATGCCCCGAAACATAATCAGGGGCTTGGGTTTTGGAGGAGTTGACCTTCTTCTATGTTGGTGTGTTTAAGATCCAAAAAAGAGTAATGCTATAACTTGAACACAAGTGGTTTTACTACCCTTGTTCTTCCTGTTTACTCCTTACTTAATGTTAATCATGTCATCTTTAAAATAAATTTCATTTATTCATTAATCACAAACACAGCAAATGGAATACTGGAGATTTAATTCTTCACTTCTTACAAGGACTGATGCCTGCAACTATAAAAAGTCTAAAGAGAAAGATGGGCTGAGACTCCCAGACCTTCAATTGTATTACTTGGCCATCCCAAACAAAAATGCCTTGATCATGTGGGTACAAATATACAGTCTTGCTTACTGAAGAGTTTTTGAAGAAAAACACAGCCTTCCTGCAACACTCTTATCTCTCTACCACTTATTAAAAATTCAGTTGGCCACACTTTGTTGTTGTTAGAAAGGCCTTTACAACAAAGCAGGATTTACTGTTAGCAATCCAATGTCTAATTTATTTTTTCAGGCTTAAAGACAATGAATAGGAGAGCTATCAACATGCCTGGGATGACCTAAACTTTATATCTAGAACCAACACTGGAGACGAGAATTTGGTATACAACCATGGCAAAGACACCGAACATAATATGTCTGTCAGGGTCAGACAGTAAGCGCTAAGGGCACATAGGAAATGCACACAGTGCACACATTGCACACTCATTTAGCTCCCCGCGACTTCTTCTGTTCCCAAGGTGAAGTTTGGTCTATGGTTCGTAGCTGTAAACCCCTGTGTCAGTTTCATAATGAAATTATAATTGCTCATATTACAGTATATTCAGGTAGTCAGTTGACCTCATTCTTTGGGCACATAATGTTGGTGAACCTAGACCTGACCAACTGCAGCAACCCCAGATCATAGCACTGCCCCCACAGGCTTGTACAGTTGGCACTAGTCATGATGGGTGCATCACTTCATCTGCCTCTCTTCTTACCCTAATGCACCCATCTCTCTGGGACAGAGTAAATCTGGACTCATCAGACCACATGACCTTCCATTGCTCCAGAGTCCAATCTTTATGCTTGGACTCTGGAGCAATGGAAAGAACAACATCAGCTTTGGGGACAAACCCCACATCTGTATACAGCTCTGGTACAGTAGTGTTGGAAGACGGATCAAAAGAATATCTTAATACGGAGTACATTTTTGGAAACTTTGTCCTCATCTACCTGTGTTGGTTTTTACCCTGCTACTGATATTTTATATCTGTCAGAACTCTGACACTCATCAAATGTTTCCACATTTATATCTGTGTTCATGTGGCAGAAATCCTCCAAACTGTCAAGAATCTCATTTGGAGAGGAGGACCTGGAGAAAGATGGGAAAGATGATGATCAGAGGAGTGGCTCAGAGGGAGAAGATGTCGACAATGATATTCAAAATACCACAGACAGTAAGGTGGGTTTCATAAACTTCTTTATTTGAACATTTGAATTATTCATTAGTGCTACCTCATCACAGTCGCATAGGAGAAGGCCATATTTTATGGGGCCTACTTTCCAAAGATGATGCACAGCGCAAGTGTTATTGCTTGTTTATAGCCATCACTGTTGTCATTTTCACACCTAGCGCTCATGTTGTGTAAACAGCAAATGTTCTTATGCTCATCTGTGTGCTAATTGGAGTCTCTGTTTTAAAATGAGGTGTGGTCAGGCATATTGTTACCACATTTCTATTTTGTAGAACTAAAAGTGAACTAAAAAGAACTAGAAAGTGTTTGTACTATTGACCAATTAAAACCACGTCTAAAGTCTAGCACAGTGTTGTCCTGCTCTCTACAGGGCACACTATTTAAATATGTGTATACACAAGACAAAACTCTGATTGTTAATCTGACTATGAAATGTACAAATGGAACCCTAAAGATTGACAGCACGCCACACCATAATTTATGAACCAGTATTTTCCTAAATACCACTGTGTTCTCGGCACAGGGGTAGAGGCAGAGATGTCCTCTGAAAAGTGGTCCTTAACTTGTATCCGGGTGTTGTTAGTGTTTAGCTTTGCGCTTTCACTTTCCTCATCTCCCAATACCATTATACCTCTTACAGCATCGTTGTTCTGGTGATGCCAGAGGGCTAACTTCTCCCATGCCTACTTAACCTCAGGGGGCTTCAGTGGATAATGGCTGCTCCTATTAATGAAGTGCTTTTACACTTTCACTTCACGCACAAGCAGTTCCATTTCCTCAGCACTAAAGCACTTACTTTCTTGACTGATTGTTTTCATCATTTAAATAGTAATGCACCATGTTCAAGCACACCAACCTTTTAACCTCTGGCATACTGGGACTAGTGAGCCAGCTGGCGTCTTATGGTTGAGCAACAAGCATGATGTTGGTGTGTGATGTGTTGTTGTAAGGCTATAGTGTTGTCCTGAGAGGGTGCCAGGCAGGTAACCAAAATTACATAACCCAATACCAAGTCAGCAGGGTGCACTGTGTCAGTGGCACGGTGCTGTTCTCCCTATTACAAGTCAATGAAAGGTAAAAAGTAGTGTTGGGACTCGATTAAAAAACTTAATCTAATTAATTAGAGGCTTTGTAATTAATTTTTCTCAATTAGTTGCATATCAATATTTGACACAAGAAGCAACATTTTTCAATTTAAATGGAATATGGTATACGACTGGATCAATGAATTGACACATAAATGAGCTTAAACAACATAATCGTGTCTAGTTTTATAACTGAGTGTTAACATAAAGTGTAATATGAATAATAGGAATATGATTGCATTGTCCACAAGGCACAAACTTAAATTCAAGTTAGCTATATTCAAGTTTTTTCAGGACTTTTTGTAAACTTTGGCTGGAAGAGCTCCCGTGATAGGCAAATTCTTTCTTGCACAATTTGCACACAACTGTGCTTTTATCCAGGTTTCCACCCGGTAGTTGTTTAAAACTAAATTTTCCGCCCAACAAACCCAGCAATGACTTCTCATCGGTTTCGGTTTCCATTGTTGTTTTTCGTGTTGTGTCCTGTGCGTCAGTATTACAGGTATACCGGGAACTCGTGTAATGAGAAACGTTCCGTGTTGTTTGGAGTGCAAAAATAAATTGCGATTAAATGCGTTATTTTTATGTCGCGTTATTTTTTTCTGTAATTAATTAATCGTAATTAACGCGATAAAGTCTCAGCCCTAATATATATACACACACACATATTCAGAACATAGAGTGGTATTTGGTCCCACCTCCAAGTCAAGGATACCATGTTATCTGAATGACAAATTCATAGACACGTACCTGTATGCAGTAGAATGCAAAATTTGTTTGTCTATTTGGTCATACATGTCCATACATGTATTTTCATTTAGTTTGGCTAATAAGACATCTTCCTAGGAGTTTGTGTTCGTAAAGGGTATTAGCCTAATGTTTAGACACCAACCCAATCATAGGTGGCAAAGGAAAATTGTTCAAGGCTACTTTGAGCTCTGAAGACCACGGCTCAGCAGTGCATACAGCAGTCTGTTTGGATTATTCTCTGGTTCACAATGGCTTGCTAAATAACTTAAAACAAATGGGGCACACACACTTTCAAAATCTCCAACAAAAACCACAATGGCAACTATGCCATGTGACACAGTATGATATGGAGATGTCCTTATTTGTGTATACCTAGTTGGGAACAGTTCTTTTACAAGATATGATTTGAACTGATGACCTTGGTCAGAGTGCAAACTTTGAGGTACGCTGTAATAAACGTTTACCACACATACAAGTTAAGGTACTGTGTAAAATAATCCATTATAAAAAGTATGTACTGATTACCACTGTGTGTAAGTGGCAGTTAAGTCAGGTCTGCTGCAATTTTCTCAAAAGGTGCAGATGTAACTATGTTTTGCATTGGGGCCTGCTGCACTCCTCGCTTCACAGGCAGTGCATTCAAAACACCACTGAATTATGTCACGTGCCAAGCAGGGTAAATGGCATCTGACTTGAGCATTTTGCACTGTCTTTTGTGCACTTATGGGGCCAGAGAGTGAATGTCCATGTGAAGTTTGAAACACTTCCTTCTGCAAGTTACTGGGGACTACAGTCTCAAAAACAGTGTTACCTGGTGGAGGTGTGATTTTGAACCAAAGACCCTTAAAAAGGGTGAGTTAAGGGGAACACTCTCTAGTATCATCTCATTTCAAGTGAGCCAGTTTTGATGTCTGAGAATGGTGACCCACTGTCAGTCAGCACTCAGTTCATGATTATTTGCAGGTCAGGATCAGCTTTTTTAGCTTGGATGAATTGCTGTCAAGGTTTTCCCTGCCTATCCAAGGCAAAGGTGGACCACCTTGGTTGAAAAACGGCAGAAAATGATGTTTTTCAATGCTTCCAACACATTGTATAAAAATATGAACATTTTAAAGCCTCTGCTGGATGGATTGGGAACAGCCACTCTCTACAAAACACAGTGTCAAATGTCACAGGTGTCATAGGTCACGAGCGTTTGTATGCATGATAAGTGACGCTTTCCAGTTCCTGTTTGTTAATGGTAAACCAACAGCGCACAATGTATCCGAGCTGGCAACAAAACGACTTTGTAACATCAGTTTTCTAAGAAGATAAAGATAAGAGATCAATCATTTGTGAGGCAAAAATATTTTTGTCTGCAATAAAAGCTATGTTTTATTGGAGTGAAGTAAGAAGTATGACGTTAGTTCTCAGCTTCATTATGTCATCTCTCCAGCCTTTGCCACCTTAGTCACAGAACAACCCCGGGAAAACCCTGGCTGTCTGTCCATGTTCAGAAGTGGCTTATTCATTGTTGCTGTTTCAGTATCTGGTGAAGCTGACTGCACATCTAATATGAAGTTTACAGCAAGTAAAAGAATGGCTGCAGACTCTTGGCAGAATGCTGGCTCCAATGAAGTGCCTGTAGGGACTCTGACATTTTTGCAAACTTGTAAAAGAAGCGCCTTTAGTGAGAGCAAAGTCCAAGAAATGCTCTGACTTTAGTTGGGTTTTTAGGTGCAGGCCAACCTCTCACTCTGTGTTTTTAGGTTCAGGTTTTAGTAATAAAGATGGGACAACATGTCAAAGGAATGACACTTCTTGTTGTGCAAAGCTGCATTTCAGGCATGTGTGCAGATAGACCCTAGATGGTGCTCTAACACCCGCACTTTTGCCCTTTGACTTCATAGGTAGTGTTGGGCTTTTTTTTGGGTGTGTGTGTGTAATATAGTTTTTAATTTTGGCCCATGGTGGCATCAATAACAAATCACATGTGTTTTAATGTCGGACAACTGCAGTCAGAAAACAAACTAATAAATTCTGTGTGACCACTGCGCAAGCCCCTCTCTCTACCCCGCTTCACTTCAAACAACACCTTCATGGGGCAGCTGCAGCATTCAGATAAGATAAGATAAGATAAGATAAGATAAGATAAGATAAGATAAGATAAGATAAGATAAGATAAGATAAGATAATCCTTTATTAATCCCACAATGGGGATAATTTGCAACTTCAACTTTAAACAACTTTTAACCTGTGTTAGCACTAACATATACAGTTTTGTTGAAATATTCCCCCATTTGGTTAGAATGTCCAGCATCAAACATGGCCAGTCATGGCCTAAAATGTCAGTGGAGTGAGACAAATGATCGGTTGTTTGGCAACGACATCATTATACATTTCTGTTTGTGGATGCATTTTGTCATGGCAGTGACGTTACAACTGTGCCAGAAGCCGTTGAGAAACTACGGGTGTGTAGTTGAGATCATATTAAGGTTGAGTTAAAGTTGGGTGTGTTCTGATCCATGAGTAATGATTTAATAATGTAATAATGACTGCTGAGTGCTCCTGGTTCGGAAAGTCAACATGCCGACGTGCCTCCACTGGTGTGATCCCATTGCACAATGGTCTCTGTTTTTAATTTTTACATATGTGCTTCTGTCCAAAGACATGTAAACACTTGACAAATCAGTCCACTCAAAGCCACTTCTACAATACGAGCAACACAGTCATGGCTGTTCATAAAATTAAGCTTAATTTAGTCTTTCAGTAGATGAGGACGTTCACTCTTGAGGGTTATTTGCATCTACGTTCAGTCAGACAAACAGCAGCCACTGCAGTGGATCTGGCAACAGATGGAGGAGCTTTAAGAGGGTCTAAAGAAACCGAGTTACTGCCATTCCTCCAGTGAAACTAGGGTAAGCTGAGAGATCACTTAGGACGACAGTGAGAAGATTTAAGAAAGGGAGCTTTATGAATATGGTAAAATATTTTCAGACTGATGATTCCCTTAAGGAGCTGCAATTTAGTCAGTGTTCTAACATCACAAACACACTGTACATGATCATTTTTAGAACAGGCCTATCTTTCTAACATTAAAAAAAAAGATCAAATCAGCATTTTACACTTGGCTTCCTTTATGTTTTTTATCAGTCTTTGTCAGTCATGTTGTGTTTTTTTACTCCACTGAGGCTCTGAGTTCACCTTGTCCTTTCCCCCAGGTGTCAGTGACCCCCTCACTATGAGGCTGAGTTCATGTCAATATCTGCAGTCACAGAGGAGTAACACATTGATAGTGTTAGCTAAGCAATGGCCCCAACTCCCATAGTCCCATATGAGATGCATCAGACTCCATCTGTGGCCCTGTTCACCTGTGAGACAGTAACAGCACACGGAGAGCACATGGAGAAGACCAAATTACCTCTGACAATGAAATGGGTGCACATCCACATGCAATGTGGTTTAAGGGACGGCGATGTCAGTCATTTAGTTCACCACTTTGGTCAAAACTGAAGAATCTCAACAACTACTTTAATGATCTCCAAAGGCTGAATCCTACTAACTTTAATAAACCTCATATTTTTCCTCAAGCACTGCCGTGAGGCTGACTTTTCTTTTTTTTTCAAAGACTTTGTACTTTTATCTCAACATCTCAGCAACCTCTGTAAAAAAATGTTCTGTAAATTCATAGTTTTCAGGGGATGATTGGTGACGAGCTAGATCTCTTGACTTTTATCTCGTGCCACCATCAGGTCAAAATTTCTTTTTGTCAGGGACTTCAGTTTATGTCCAAATACCTACAAGCTAGTGACATTGTCAAATTACCAGTTTTACTTTGTATTTAGTGCCGTTTAGGAAATATTAGCATGCTAACACACTACATTAACAAAATGAATATGAAAAACATAGCAAAACATTACATAACATGCTAGAATTATTATTGTTAGCATGATAGCTTGTTGATGCTAGAATGAAGTATACAGCCTGACAGAGCTGCTAGAATGGCTGCAGACTGTTATTCGTGTTTATGAAACAACAGGACAGACAGGTCTGTTGAGATGGAGGTAGCAGTCATCCAATACCTCCATCTCAAGAGCTCAGCGAGGGAGGTCCATGAGGATATGTAGGCAACACAAGGGGAGGGAGCTCCTTCTTACAGCATGGTGATGAAGTTGGCTAACCCTAATCATAACATACAGTATGCCTACAGCTGCATACTAAGCGTATGACGTATGACTAAAATGAGGGATAATAATGGGCTGTTCTTTTACAGATGATCTCTCATGAGGGAAATGATGGTTATTTATTGTAGGATAGGTAGGAAAACAACAAGCTCCATATGGAAGACTGAGTTTTTGGTCATGTGATCATAGTTAAGTAATGATATGAATTATTTATATGTACAATACTATGTGCAAAGACGTTGGCTAGTTAAGTATTATTAATCAATATTTGGTTCATATAGGCCCCTTAGAAATCTTTATATTATTTTTTCAGTCTTCTGGTGTCATCTTGTACACAGGGATTTATTTCTGCTCTTAGGTCTCTTTAATTAGTCTTTGGCAAGCAAAGTGGATTACAGCTTCTGAGTCTTTCACACAGACGCACAGAGAGATGATTGGCTAACACAAACACATACACACACAAAACCCTGCTGCTTGGAAACTTTTTTTTTCTCTGTCTGCTGTCTGGCCATGCCTGGATGCTTAGTGGATGCTTGGTGGATGCCACACAGTCTGGTTATGGTTTTTGCAGGATATTTTGCATCTTTTTTGTGAAAACCAGATATGGGAAACAACACTGGGTCGACTGTGGAGGAATTACAAGCTTGTGAGAGTCATGAGTGGTACAGAAAATTCATGACAGAGTGCCCCTCTGGACTTCTCACCTTTTACGAGTTCAAGAAGTTCTTTGGCCTGAAGAATCTGTCGGATTCGTCCAATGCCTATGTTAAGACTATGTTTCAAACGTTTGACATGAACGATGTAAGATCATTTCATTTTTCTCGCACAGTAATATATATTTATTCTCATGTAACTGTTGGTAAAGATGTGCTTATTGTAAACTGCTTCTAATCTTTATATGATGCTGAACAGCAACATGTTTTAGAACTGTATCTTTGCACAAAAAGATGAGGGCCATTTAGTTCACATTACATTTACTCATTTGCATGTAGATGTCTTATGATAATGCTGCTAATATGAATAATCCAAATACCAAAACAATAATGATAATTAAATACCAAATCATATAGCAATAAAACTGAAAATATTCTAAGAAAGCATTAAAGTTATTATAATAAGGCTAATCATCCTCATCAAAGAGGCTTTAAAAATATATTTTTTAAAATATTTATTTGTTGTCATGTCCTTTATTTCCACCAGTGTCATCCAATCCAATCCAATCCCACTTTATTCATAAAGTACTTTAAAACAGCCACAGTGGACCTAAGTGCTTTACAAAATTGATAAGTAATAATGGGGAAAAAAAGCATGTAAATACACAGCTCAGATGAGGCATAAAATACATATAGTATATATAATACAAATAAAACAATAATAATAAAAAAAAGATTGATTGTGAACTGTGAAAGCAAAAAATCTGGCTTATGTTCATCCCTTTATTTGTGTATATTACTTCAGTGTCTTTCTATTTTAAGTAAGAAAAAGTTGTTCATGTTATTTCTGCTACTTGAAATCTATTTGGAAAGAACTTAGTCCATTAGAGAGGGGGCTTATCCCATTGACTCGGCTTACCCAACTGACCTACAACCCCAAACAAGACAGGTGGAGCATCTTCTTACATACATACGAACTGAACGTGAGTGTGCTCACTCACTGGAAATACATCTTTCTCTCAATAAAAATGTTTTTATTCAATAATTATACAAAGCAACAAACCTTAAGTCCATAATTTGCCTTTTTGTCTACGGCCTTTTATGTGTCTACCTGGAATTATAATAGTGTCTTTTCTTTTATAGGATGGCTTCATTGATTTTATGGAGTACGTAGCCGCTCTGAGCCTGGTGCTTAAAGCTGGAGTGCAGCAGAAGCTCCGCTGGTACTTTAAGTTGTATGATATAGACGGGAGCGGCTGCATCGACCGTGAGGAGCTGCTTCTGATAATTAAGGTGTGTATGAGCCTTAATGGCTTAGTAACAGACCTAAGAGAATTCCTACTAAGACCTCTCAGGTCTGAATGAGGTAAAAGACGCTGAAATCCTCCCTTAGGCTTAAAGGACTGTGGGATTTACTGTGGTACTCTGAAGGCTCAAAAACCTGACACAGCTGACATCTAGTGGCTGAAAAAATGTAGGCAACACTTAATCATTGTATGTGTTTGCTCCTATCAGTTGTGGAAGACATATTTCAGATCTTTTACTCGATCAAAAGTACCAGTAAACCAATGTGAGAGTTCTCCATGTAAAAGTCTTGCATTCAAAATCCTTTTTAATAACAATCATGTCAAAATTATTGGCAAAATGTACCTAAAGTATCAAAAGTGATATAAATCATTCTACAGAATTTTGGCCCTGTAGCTGTTATATTATTAGATATTTATCATTAAATTAGCAATATCGATGCATCACTGCTTAAGAAGCATTTTAGTTGTTTTTATCTTTGGTGGCTGTAATCACTTTATATATTATCAGGTTCACCCAGTGGTTCCCATCATAGGGCTCTGGCCCCTCTAAAAGGTCACAAGATTAATCTGAGGGGTGATAAGATTTTTAAGTAAAAAGAAGAGTTTCATCATGCAAAGCCAGAGACATTTATTTCACTTACATCTAATTTAGAGAGAAATGTTTAATATCAGTAAAGTAACTAACAACATAAGACTTAGATAAATGTAGTGGTGTAAAAAGTACAAGGTTTACCTCTGAAATGTTAGTGTGTAAAAGTTCAAAGTATAACTAAATAAAAACATTCAAGTAAAGTAAAGAAGCCCAAAAACCTGAGTGCCATACTTGAGTAAGTATATGAAGTTACATTGCACCTGTGGTTTTTAACATGATCTCATTGTTTTGTATCATATTCAGTCCATCCGTGCAATCAATGGAAGTCCTTGTGAGATGTCAGCGGAGGACTTTGCCAACATGGTGTTTGACAAGATTGACATCAATGGAGACGGTAAGACCCCAGTCAACATGTGCAGTCAACATGTGCAGTCACACACTGAGGGAGGGGGATAGATAATAATAATAAATGACTCTCTGTCAGCACCAAGCAGTGAAGGCTTTTGGCTAAGTTTTTTGTGTTTTTGTTTATTTTCCAGGTGAGCTATCCTATGAGGAGTTCATGGAGGGGATCCAGAAGGATGAATTGCTGCTAAAAACTCTCACGGAGAGTTTGGATCTCTCACACATTGTCCAAAAAATTCAAGGAGAGATCAGAGCCAACGTCTAATGTTTCCAAAGTTATGGATCCGGAAATGTACGCTTTTTCAAAACTGTGCTGGGGCTAAATGAGCAAGGACGTCGGTTCAGAATGACCCAAAAATCATGACTGGGACCTCTGGATCTGTTGGTTCCTGTCAAAGTGCAGAATGGTTGTACTCTTGTACTGTTACATATTCATTGGCCAGCAAAGACTTAGAGTTGTGTTCAGTGAAAGGACACAAACTCTGCAGTGCAAAGTAAATCAGCTCAAAACTTCTAATGCTTCTTAAGGAGTCCAAATGTTTCTTTATGATGACAAAATGTCTTCTTCACTTTGGTCAGTTTTGGGTTCGGAAATAACCAAAGCAAAAGTAATATATCTACACTTTAGAGACATGACAATAATTTATATTGTCTAACTGTGCTGAAATGAAACACTGCATGATTTCTGTCCAGTGCCCATTAAGTGCCATTAGTGTGAATGTTGAATGTAGATGAATTTCACCCAATGAATGCTGTTTGACATTAAAAAACATGTTGGATTTTATGTCTTTAAAATCCACCACCAGTAAAATCCAGAGACCCCTTCAGGGTGTAGTTTTATTATACAGTGAAGCCCCCCGAGATTTCCCTATTTTTTAACTATTGTAAAAAGGTAAATATTTTTTAAAGCCTTTCCAGAAACACTTTTTTATCCTCTTAATGAATTAGATGCCAATAACTACTCACATTGAGGTAGACTCACTAGACAAGTGCCACAATATATATTCAAAAAATAAAACAGATCCATAATAAAAATCACATGATTTTCTTCTTTGATCAGCCTCTAATCCAGTTCTGGTCCATCAGAATCAGACTACAGGACAAACATCAGGATGTTTGTGGCTTCAAATGTTTCCCTGAAGTTGCTCTTTAAATTTATCACCAAAAGCAAGGAAACAGTGAACAACAAGTTCACACCTTCTGTGGGTTTTTGAAACTCTGAGGTTTTAAAATGTTCTGATGTTCCTCAGTTGTTAGTTTCCGTGTTAGATATCCTGTAGTTTGGTGTTTACACATCAGATTCTTTTTGAACGCTATCAAATCTGTTGGCTGGAGTCACATAGACTTCACTTTGATATGTGGACACTCCTAAAGATAACTGACCAAAGGTGCATAATTTACCTGCTGTATGCAACCAAACACAGTCATGTAATAGACAAATTAGAGATACATTTGATCAGTTTCCTGTATTCATGGATTCTTCCATTAGTGCAGGAGTTTTATTTGAAAAACAGGATGGTCCACAGAGTTGATGCACGGATGTTTTGCAGGTGATGGTTTGTGTGAGTGTGTGTGTGCGTGCAGTTTATCTAACTGGCTCTGACTGACACTGAAGGACTGGAAAATTTCACAACAGGACTTAAAGTACTGGATGCGCTTTTGGATGACATCATAGAAAAACACCTCCACAGGTTTGGATGTTTGACCTGTTAAAAACATGTGAGAGGAATTCCTCTCGACAGGTCGGCTTCGGTGTAAATAGTTTGGAAGTTGCTTTTCTTTGTGTATGTTATGTTTCATTCTGACTGTTTGTAGTAACACTGGTTCAGTGACATAATGGCCATGCATCTTACAGATGCCTTTTGGAGATGTATTACATCTCTCTTTCAACAGGAGACTTCAAGAAATAAAAGACATAAAAAGTTCAAAATACACATCTCTTATTCTTTTTAAAGTCTGTCCATTGATGAAAATTTTAATAAAATGACTGAAATCCAGTTGTATTGTCCATGTAAAGGCATACCAACACACTGTACACAAATACAAACAAATGTGAGAGATTTGCTGTGTGTGCCCCTTGGACTGTGTGCACAATTATTTTGGTGCCATATGTCGTTTCTCTGCATCCATGTTGGTTTGGACCCATAATGCACTAGTCACCCCTTTAACCAAACTCTGGTGATGTCACTTGTTACACTTTATACTGAAATAAAAACTTTCAATCAGAGCCCAAAAATCAAGCAAACACCACTATAAGGTGATACATTTTATACACTTTTTTGCAACTCTTTTTACGTCTTATTTATTTCATTGTGGTCATTTTAATTGACTTCACTAGCTCAAGTTTTCAAAAATTTTTACAAAACGCACAATAAGTGAAACAAGACTGAGACTAAGACTGATTTAAGTGGACTAAAGACAGAGAAGTGACAATCATGAGAGAAGAATGGGGGCAAAAAACTTATTTTGTGTAACAGCAATATTTTTCCCTTTATGTTGGGTGAATGTAGCCTTCGGGGATCCTTATGCTGCGAACATCACATCCTTTGTGATGCTAAAGCTGGCATTCAGTAGACTTTGCACCCAAAACAACCCAACACACCCATCAACTTATGGCCCCTAACAACAGTCCAAGAATGCACAATTAGCATCACAAACATGGCAACAGGCTCATTATGCATATTATTCCGAAACCAGGAGGACCAAAGAGAAATGTGTGCAGCTGACAGCAGACACACGCTCTCAGAGCCATGTGTAGTTTCAGGGAGTGGCCTGTTATCGCTATTGGCGACGGAATTATCATCGAGGATCATCTTCACCCGTCCACTTGTCTTGTTCATGGAAAGTCCCCGTCCTGCCTGCCAGCTGAGTCAAGTCATGTCAGTCATAAATATTGCGTGCAGCTCTGAATGTGGGACAGCTCTACAGTTCAGGCCATTTAGAAACCTTTAGACATGCTAGGTAAGGCATAAGTGTGTTTCCACAAACTCTTTATGGCAAATATTATATAAACTAAGGAAATGTTAATAATTAGGCTCGGTATGTTAAATATATTGTATTATAAAACATCAGTGTAGACAAATAAGAAATGAGGGGGAAATAAACGTCTTCCTGTTGATGGATGATTCAGCAATTCTACTGTAATCCCATTCCCTGAAAAAAACAGCAGATGATCAGTTTGTCCCAAATTTCTCTGTTTTTTGATATGAAAACCTATAAATTTACATTAGATAATTAACCAACAACAATCCCAATCAATTAGATTTATAGAAAAATTGTCGTGATAACTGTTTACAAGGCCAAATTAAACGCTTTAAGGACCGCGTCTTACTAAAGCTTTTTAAAGGATATTTCGAGATTAAGGTTACTTTTCATGACTAACTATTTTTTTGAGTCCGACTCATAATGCATCACAAGATCTCGTACTTTTCCTCACAGCGAATTGTTCTTGGGAAAAAAAAAATAGTTCCTTGTCCACGTGCATCATGAAACGCCGTCTCCAGCTGCTCAGAAAAGGTGTGTCAGTCGCGTGACGTCACGCCCGTACCTGAGTTTCGGTGAGGGAAAGGGGAAGGGCCAAGCCGAGCGAACAACAGAGTTGTCGGACATAAACTTTTTCTCTTTATGTTATTCTCAGACTCCATCGCTGAAGGGATTATCAGTCCACTTTAACTTTAGTGACTAAGCGGGATTTTTTGCGGAGGAAACAGAGGGTTTGATCCGCAGCTGCTGGTCGGCAGGCCGACAAGAAAAGAGCTCTTCAACTTCCTGGTTCCCCACAGGTATGTGTAGCCTTCCTCAGTTTCGTGTTTGCGCGTTTTGTTTATTCAAGTTTTAGATCAAATTTTTTCCCTGAATCTTCACCTGTAACAAACGGTGGCCAATCACACAAGTTCTTACCTGTAAGCTGCAACAGTATTGCAGAGTAAGAAACACCGTCTGTGAAGGTTTGGTTGTTTTGTTGAACAATGTTTGGAAAATCCGGATTTGCAGGATTTCGTCTGCAGCATCGTTTGTGTCTGTGGTTATTAAACACATTTGGCGGTAAAGGAGATGATTCAGAGTTCATATGTGACACGGTTGTGTGTTTGTGGTTCAGGCAGGATGTCTGTCACCCCTCGACGTGTCCGGCTGAAGCCCTGGCTGGTCTCCCAGGTGGACAGCGGGCGATACCCGGGTCTGGTGTGGATTGACCGGGAGGCCATGCGCTTCAGGATTCCATGGAAACATGCTACACGACACACACCCCAGCACGAGGACGAGGATACTATATTTAAGGTCAAAACTCTACCTAATTTTTTGGGGGGAAATAAATACTTTAGATAAATGTATGTGATGTTTATATACTCTGACTGACATTCAGAATTTGTACTGTTGCACCTCTGCCACTGCTGCACGGACAGACATGTTGTAGTCCACAAGTTTTAGTTTTTTTGCAATGCTGAAAGTGGTTCTTATAGATTAAATATGATTTTAGAAGGGTTTCATTTTGTATTACTATCTCAAGAGCTTTGCATGACTGTGTAGCACAGTGTAGTTTTACAACAGAGTTACATAAGCACTCTCTGTGACCTCTAGCTTTAGAAAATTCAGGTCATATTCACGTACAACACAAGGGATCAGTGGGTAAGCACCAGCATAGGGTGTGTGTTTGTGTTGCTAATAAAACACTGAAGATCAAAGAGAATGATGTTGGAACACAACAAAATGGAATTGTAAATTTAAAAAAGGTTAAAAACATATTACAGACTTCATGAAAAAGGACTTATTTAGCAGAAATGTGTCCCATAATTTGCCTCCTTTGGCTTTTTAGAGTTTTAAATACATTTCATGGCTCATAATCAAACCTCATGTACCATCAGCTTTCCCACACGATGGCCAATACACCACTCTGTCTTATATTGGATATTCCCAGCACAGAGCATCAGACACCTTGTGGGGAAAAACAGTATCTGTCTGTGGATCATGTGCAACGATATTAAAATGTTAAAACAGGAAGCTTATATTGTTTCCTCTGTTCTGTTTAAATGTCCCTCCAGGCGTGGGCTGTGGAGACCGGGAAGTTCCAAGAGGGAGTTGATGAACCTGATCCCGCTAAGTGGAAGGCTCAGCTCCGATGTGCCTTGAACAAAAGCAGAGAATTCAACCTGATCTACGATGGCACCAAAGAAGTCCCCATGAATCCTCTGAAGATTTACGATGTGTGCGAAATCCCACAGCCCCTCAGTAACCAAGGTGAATATGAGCGGTCTGAATGTGACTAACTTCCTCTGCCTTATTTAAATCGTGACACATTTTTCTCCATTTAATTTTAATTTTTGTAATATGTACCTTCTTTTAATGCTGTTTCTCACCTTACAGGGTCTTCAGACGCTGGTTCTTGGACTCCACATGATGATGATGGTGTTGAGGAAGATATTCCAGATACACCAGAGTCTCTCCCTCCATACCCATCCAATGGTGAATGGCTTCTCCTGAAACATCATACATATATTTATTAATGTTCCAACATTCTCTGTTATTAACTAGTCCCCCCCCTCTCTCCTCAAGGCACAAGCCCCTCTCCTCTCATCATGTGGTCTCCCATGGGCTCGGAGTCCTCAATGCAGCCCCAGAGTTGCCCCCCTTCAAATGAGGGCTGGCCCAAAGAGGAGCCTGTAAAAATCTGGCCTAAAGAGGAGCCTGTGGATGTGGAGATGCACCCCTCACCCCTGGGTGACATGCCCCCTGCTGCTCTACCTGATCACTCCATGCAGCCTCCCCCTCTACCTGATGCCTTGTTTGCCTCTCCAGAGACCTGGATCAGCTCCCTTCCGAGTAAGTTTGCAGTTATTGTAGCATTGTTGAAAAATGCAGAGAACCAGTAACCAGCCCATATAAGTAAGCCATTAAGCAAAATTTTCCCCAGTTTTTTTTTAAACTGCAGTCAGCAGGTTCAGATGGGTTTATTGCAACAGGCTGGGGTGTGTGGATGCCTGCTGTGGCCGCTTAAGCTCAGCTCAGTCCAGTGAAGCTTCATGGTTCTGTCTAATTTAAAGACTCCAAAGTCAAAGAGTCTGCAGGCGCACAGTGTTAAGTTGTTTTTAAAGAAGGGCAAGATAGTTTGAAATAGATTTACAACAAACAACAATGTGTTAGTCTGTCTTTCAATATCTGCTGACTTCCCCTTTCTGTACATATGGAATGCAGCCAATGTCCACTGGTTTCACCTGAAGACATACACCTACAAAATGGTTCACAAATGTATAGTAATTTATGACACTATAGTGATTTCCTGTGGCTTTTAGCCATTACAGTTTCTTTGATGTCTTTTTCTTCTACTACTTCTGCTCTCTCTTCTTCTTCCACTTCTATTTCTCTTATTCTTCATCTACTCATCTTCTTTGATTTCATCATCACAATCTTCTTCTTCCTCTACTTCTTCTACTTCTTGCTCTTCCTCTACTTTTTTCTCTTTCCTTTATCATCATCATCTTCTTCTACTTCTTCCTCTTCTTCTGCTTCATTTTTCTCTTCTTCTAAATTAATGGAGGTCAATGCCAAGGACAAGTAAGCAGCACAGACAGTATTTTCAGAGGGATTAAATCATTTGAAGACAGCAAGAAAATAATATAATAGTCACCTAATTTATTTCTTCAAGAAAAAAAATATACTTAATGGCTCCAAACATTGGGGTTCTGGTACAGTTGTAAGATACTTTTTTTTTTTTGGCTGAGCTGTTCCTCTCTCAGTTGCACCTCAAACATAGTTTTAACATGTGCCTTCACTTGTCTCTGACCCAGTGACAGACCTGGAGGTGCAGTTCCTGTACAGAGGGAAGGAAATGTGTCCCACAGCGACCGTCAGCAACCCACAGGGCTGCCGGCTCTTCTACGGAGACCTGGGCCCCATGGTCAACCAGGAGGAGCTGTTCGGGCCGGTGAACCTGGAGCAGCTGCGCTTTCCGACCACAGAGCACATCACCAACGACAAGCAGAGGGTTTTCACCAGCCGCCTGCTGGATGTGATGGACAGAGGCCTCATCCTGGAGGTCAGCGGCCACGATATCTATGCGGTCCGTCTCTGCCAGTGTAAGGTATACTGGTCCGGCCCCTGTGCTCCCAATACAGCTGCACCAAACCTCATAGAGCGTCAGAGGAAGGTCAAACTCTTCTGTCTGGAGTCTTTTCTCAGTGGTAAGCAGAGTCTTTGATTTAACTGGGAGGGTTTACTGAATAATTTGGTTTTATGCACGTTATATAAATAATGGCGGGTCTGTAGATTTTTTTAAGTGTAATATTCTCAGAGAAACTATGCTTATAAATGTGTTGGTGTGGTGTTACAGGGGTGATAGCCCACCAGCGCGGACAGACACCAAGCCCTCCTCAGTTTGAAATCAGCCTGTGTTTTGGAGAGGAGTGGCCTGATGGGAGGCCTCGGGAGAGAAAACTCATCATGGTTCAGGTGAGAAATGAAGACATTTTTTATGACAAGAGTTTAAATAAAGTAATAAATCTAATAATACAGACCAGTTATTAGAGGTTAGACACTTTTCTTCATACCTGTGCATAAACAACTTCATCCTAGTAGGAAGGAAGTTCACTTCATAAAAATAGTAAGGCTGGGGTCCATGCAAAGTTTGCAGAAAGCTTCATTTGAACTGTTAGGTGTCAAATATAACATTAACAGCTGGTAATTTTAACAAAGGAACAACACACAGTGATTGCTTTGTGTAAAGAAATTCAGTATACTGTTGTTTGCAATTGCATTTAAACTCAGAAATCCAAAATAAAAGAAGAGGTCTTCTTTCAACATTTTCTAAAATATGAAGTTGATGTAAAGCTACTTATTTTAACTTCAGCTGCATTTTGTACTCATTTCCCCCCCCACCCTTTTCTCCTCTAATATGAAAGGACAAATTTTCCACTTCATTTTATTTACTTGTCAATTTTTTGGTGCTTATAGTCTCTAATTATGTGACTCATTCTCGTCCTCTGCCACTCCTCCGTCCTGCAGGTCATTCCAGTGGTGGCTCGCATGATTACTGAGATGTTTTCTGGAGACAACACGCGATCTTTCGACAGCGGCAGCGTTCGCCTGCAGATTTCAATCCCTGACATCAAAGACAACATAGTGACCCACTTAAAGCAGCTGTACTGCCTGCTGCAGGGCCAGGAAGGCTGGGCTCTGCCCCCCGGCCTGAACATCGTCCAGGCTCTGCAGGCACAGTGAAGCAGCCCACACTGTGAACTTACATACGTCACATATCACTGTGTCTCACACTGCTACTGAGAGTTACCTGCTGTTAGCAAAGAAGTACTTATGTGTAATCATATTTAGAAGTGTGCACATTCACTGTAGGATTCGTCTGTTTTTTTTCTCTAGTATAAATGTCCTGTGAAAATGCTTTTCTGTATATAGAGGAAGTGCGTTCCCGCCGGTGTTACTCTGCATTATGTGTGCAGTAGACAGATGTGGTGAGTGCGGAGGCCAAAGTCCTGCTTGTTGTAAGGGAACATTTTACAAAGTTAATGAGTTACAGAAACTGCCCTGTGCCGTATTTGTCCAAAAGGATCAGTGATTACCAAACATTGCAAGAGCCTAGTAACAGGGCAGGATGATTTTTATGTTGTGAGTTCATATACAATGTCATGGAGCAACACATTTAGCACCGGATTAGTACATTATCAATAACAGACAGGCAGATGTGAATTAAAGTTTGAATGGTTTCTCCTTCCCTTCATTTATGACTAAGAGAAGCAGCGGCACTCAGCTGTTTAAGATCCTTTTTATCCTATTAGCACACGACATCAGCTCTATTAAACATTTTAACAAATATATGACAGTTTTCTCTCACCTGGCCGGCAGTTTTGTCTTCAGTTGTTTTATTTTTCCTTTTATTTTATAGGATGTTTTGTATTAAGAACTTTGATTGTAAGCCATTTATGTTGTATCCAGACAGCCATTTAACTAAACAACATTCAGCTTTATGGATCTGTTTTAATATGGATGCAGATGCACTTTGAGGTGCTCAGTTCTGTTTTATGCCAAGCTGAATGTGAGTGCATTTATCTTGTGATTGTATGTTTATTTTATCAATAAAAAAAGCCAAAATAGCCCAAGAGTGTATGAACTACTTCAGTGATTCCCGGCAAGTTTGGGGGAAAAAGGAAAGTATGTCAGCTTTGCAGCCTTAAGTCTCAGCTACATGTTGTTACCTCATCCTCTGTGTTCAGTGTTGTCAATGACTCAGAGTGTAAACACTGTTTCTTTCTGCAGTTCCAGCTGACTGAATAGTGGCTCTGCAGGTACATTTACGAGTTCACTGCAACTGCATCTTGTGAATGTGTTCATGCAGCACCGCCGACCTCTAGTGGTTCAGTTGAATAGCAGTTAGACTGTGGTGAGGTGTGTGATGCATTCAAATCAGAAGTGTGTCTCTGTCTCTACTTTGAATTTATTTCACTCAAAATACAGGTGTAGGGAGGGGCAGAGAGCCTGTAAAAACTACACACAAGAGCACCAGAAGAATTGAAGTCAGCATTTAAGAACGTTACAGCCTCTTATTTACTATGGCAAAGAAAAAATGGAAATAATAACTGTCAAGAGGAAATCTATCAGCTACACAGTATTATCGCATGTGTATTATTACATGATTTGAAGAAATAACAGTAACACAACACAGGTCAAAATCCTGCTTTTAAATTCCTCAGTAAAAATAACAAAGTACCATTATGACATTTACTTAAAGTATTAAAAGTGAAACTAATTCAGCACAAATATGAAAGCAAAATTTAAATGTTGCAGGCAACAGCCGAGCTGATTTTAAACACTTTTAATTCTATTTGGTTGTTCAGTTTAATGTCACATATTTTATGATCTTGTCAGTATTCACCTGTGAAATCAGTAACTAGCTGTCAAATATGCAAGACATGGTTAATGATTACATGAAAGTGGTCGGATTTAAAACACGTAGTGTCTTTAGTTAGTTGTTTTTTTTTTTTTGGCGGGGGGGGGTTTGTTTTGTTATGTTTTGTTTTTTTTTGTATATTTCCCTCCTACATTTACACACTTGTCAAATGAAGACCACTGAGCTGGATTTTTCGTCTCTGGGATGAGATCATAGTCTGTGTGTGCCAATAATCTGTATTATCATTGAAAAATCTCGACTGCTTATACAGCAAATGAGAGCTGTTTAACTCAACTTCTTCTTCAGTCAACTACATTTAGCAACAAACTTATCAACCACGTGTACCAAACACTCAAGATATAACTGCCATAAAATTTTAATTACCACACTATAATAAGCAGAGTGAGCCACTAGTTCTCTTTGTTTTTCTGAGTGGATGACATGAGTCTAAAACAACTTTTCATCTTCACAATAAATTTAAAGATAGTGATGAACAGTTGAAATGTGTCAGTATGAAAGTTTGAATAATATTCATACATGTTATGACTCCAGTGTGAGACCCTTTAAACTGAATGTGGCTTCATGTTGTTTTGCTCTGGTTAATATTTGGCAGCGTCATTTAGATGAAATGGTGTCTAATTCCATCCCATTGTGTGGATTCAGAGGGCACTTCAGTGCCACAACTTGACAACACTGATGGGATTTTACTTAACTGCATCTGTCTTCAGTATTGGCCTCATATACACAGTATGAGAAGTAGCTGGCTAGGCAGGAAAAATATCATTTAAAACTTAATGTTGAACACAGATAAACCTGACTTTTTGATTTTATATTGGAAAAATATTGAAAAAGCCTCTCCTGTATAAATGCAAAATCAGCACTTCACTGCAATGACCCTGCTTTATTTCTTCTTTCTCAGATCTATTTTTATCCGCTGTTAATTGTAGCTGCTCGGATTTGCATTTCTAGGCCAAAAGTATTTTTTGTCTTCTAAAAGGTAGAAGAAAAAATTGTACATAAAAAATGACTAAACTCTGATGGGTCACAAAAGATTTTATTTATAGACTTGGATACCTTAGATGCAATTTTCCAGTGTGAGCTGATTTGCTGCGTTCCTGCTAACCTTTGCTCTGACAGGATGCCACACCAGAGATCCCACACCTGCGGAGTCAACACAGCAGGACTTTGTTCTTCGCTTTTATGAGGACATGTTGTGGGTATAATGTTGTCGACTGAGCCGCAGGAGAAAAATATGCGAGGCACTTAAACTAAACAGTAATTAAAACTGAAGGAAATAAAATTTAACTGCCAGACAGCAAAGGTAAGAGCTTTGGATGATTAGTCTCTATTGAAAGCTGGACTTGTCTCTTTTTTTTTTTTGTCTAAATGATCCATAGTGAAGAGTTCCTGTGTTTTTGCATTTAATCTGAGACAATTCAAACTGATTCCACATGCAATACTTTTCTCACATTTCTCATAGTGAAACAATATTGACCACAGGTCTGATGACAACAGACAGAAAACTTGTCTGATTTACATGTCATGAAACTTTTTTAACAGTTCAGACTGTATTAGTGTTTGAAATATATTGAGATTTTATTGTACTTAGACAGATCATTTACATTTGAAGTGATTTAATTTGGTCTTTAAATCTAAAAACTCTCTAATAATTCCAACAACACAACAAAGATGTGGGTGTTATGCTGATCACAGTGTGTTTCTGACCATAACAGGTTAATGATTAACAAGAGCAATTTGTTAATTTATTAGTATTTTAGAGTAAAGGCTCATAATGTCTCTTTTGCAAATGTCAAAGCTGTGTTTCTAAGTTAAATCTCAAAAAAAACTGAGATTCTTAAGCTTGAAGACAGACAGCACAACAGAACTACAAAAATGATAGATTTATGTTGCTCTGGTAGCTTATAACGTGGCAAGCCCTCTTTATGGTGGGTGTAACTCATCTTGTCACGTTTCAGTGCTGCAGGTGTGGTCAGTGCTGACAATGTACAGGAGGAACAGTCCCTTCGAGAATGATACCAGCAGCTACGCAGATTCAGTCCGGTCTACGTACGTATCTCACAGTCTTATGTGGTTGATCGATTGTTCCATTCATCACTTTATTCATCAGCACGTGATCAATGTTGTGAATTATTTGTATTTTTGTGACAGTGGTTATGCCACCATGGACGAGGACTCATCACAGGTGTCAGGCCTGTCGAGGCCGAGCGCAAAGTCAATTTACAGTAAGTTAACTCTGCTGCACTCGACGCAACCAGCTGATGTGTCTGTTTAATCTGATGAATAATAAAGAGATGTGGTTCATGTTTTCACAGAGCAAAGGATGGAGTACGCATCATCCATAAACACCATCATGGATAAGTTCCAGTACAGAGTGGAGGTACCATATGTGACATAATCCAGACAAATGTGACCTTTTCCTGGATCATTCTGTGTTTAAAATGCTGTGTGTCGACATCCCTCTGCTGCAGCACTTGTTCACTAGTGACCTGGATGGAAAGGAGTTGAAAAACGTGGCTGACTGTGTGGAACAGCTGAAGCTGCTGGACGGGACGGGCCGTTTGTGGGGTCAGAACATGCTGCTGGAGGTGCAAGGCCCCAAACTGCTGCTCACAGACATCGAAACCAAGGTAAGAACCACATGGCACTGACAGACACATGAGAAATTTAAAATACAAATCAATTATTTACCAGTAGGTGAACATGACCAGAGATGTGAGTACTTAAAAGCTTGGAAGCTTTATTGGCCATAACATTTTTGGTATAACGTACTTTTTTAATAAAAAAGGCAAAAATTTACATTAATTTATACTAATAGGTATTTAATAAGCTTTAGTTGAATGTAATTGATCCATCTAATAGAGCTCATAGACCTCTGGGATTTGCGTACAGGAGCACTGAAGCTGTCCTGGAGGCTCGCTCTGACCCTAAACCTAACAAATATACTGTGTAACTTACAAGTAGTTTGCGACAATCTAACTATGATAACTTTACATTTTATGTTTTCCTGGTGAAGTTTAGTATCTTTGAATTACTGGTACTCTGGTATATGAAATACATTGTGTTCATTTTTTAAGTCCTACGCGGTCTAGAACCTGACAATACTTAGTATTGTTTTTTCTTTTCATTCGTCACACATCTGCATATGTGCAGAGGTCTATAATTTGGTTTATGAGCATAAAACCCTGTTGTGTGTTTACAGGAAGAGCTTGATTCCATTTATCTCAGTGACGTCGTAGAGCTGAAGGCCATGTTGGACTCTGGAGTGTTTGACTCCCTGCTTACTGTGGCAGTCAAGCAGGACGGAAAACACACCACTTCTGTCTTCATCTTCCAGTGTGAAGACGCCAGGGTGAGAACAAAACCCACAGACACAGCTGCTGTCATCAGTCATAAGTGACAGAAATGAATGAGCAAATGTTTTTGTTGTTGTTTTACAGGCTGACTATGTTCAAAGGGATCTTTCTCGAGCACTTTCGCGCAGGTAAGAGGATTCAGACATCGGGTTAGAGCTTAAAACCAGCAGGAACAAACACGTCACATTTTATTTATGATTTGCTTCTCTTGTTGATCCAAATGCCATATGAAGCAAAGATGCAGGACCTCATATTGCTGCAAAATCATCCGAGCCCAAAGTACAGAGGCCTCCAGTGGACTAGTGGTTGGCGCCTGACTATGGTGAGTCTGAGGCAGGAGATTTACAACTGTTGCACCGATTATCATTGACTAGGTCAAAATCAATACAAACCCTTGGTCTCCTTTGTGCACACAGAGGAGGACGACATCTCTGAGTCTGAACTGTTTGTACCTGATGAAGAGGAACAATCTCCATCCCCTTTGTATTCTCCACAATCATTTGTGGAGGTGGAAAAAGATGTTGTGAGTGTCTTTTATGTGTCTGATTTACTCCAAACAAGTTAATGTTCAGTATAAACCAGGGAATGTGGAAATGATTTCCCTCTTCTCATTTCTTTGCAGGAAATCTTGAATCATATTCTAAATGACATAGAAGCCTTCACAGAGCTATTAAGTTCGGAGGCAGCAAAGGCAAAAAAGAAAAAGAAGAAAGGAAAAGGTAATTTAAGGCAGGACTCGCTGAACACTGCTGGAAGTATAAACTGTTTCAGTGTGACAGTGTGACAGATTCATCATGCTTTTATTTTGATTTTTCAGGCGATACGCTTCCTGCAGCTCAGTTTGCAATGTGTCTCCAAAAGTTCAAAACTGGTTTCAACCTCCTTGTAAGTTTCTTTAATCACATTCACATACAACTATCTAGAACCACATTACACCTTTTAATTCTTTAGTGTAAAGTCCTGATGTCACAGTTCTGAAGCTGTGTGTTGTGTGTAATTCATTAATATGTGTTTTTGACAGGGAGAGCTCAATGGAGACATCAACAATCCCAGTGCTCCTGACTTGGTTCATTCTTTATTTACCTCATTAGCCTTTGTAAGTGATTCTTTGCTAGTCGTTGAATTAGCATCACTATATTGTTCTGATTTGTTTCATTTTAAGGATAAAATTTCTCTTTGAGCTGAATGAATTTTCTTTTTTTATCTGTAATTAACAACTGCAAGACTGCTGCACTTTTTGCTAACACAGTAAGTGATGCTTGTCCTCGTCAGGTGGTCTCTTTCTGCCCTGAGACTCTACCCCCGACCATCCAGGAGCCGCAGCTGACGCCTCAGTCTATCCGTCTGATGAATGATGAGGTCTCTGCAGAGGAGGACCAGCTGTGGCAGTCGCTGGGAGACGCCTGGAACATCCCGAGGTGAGACCAAGCTGGCTGTTTTACTTTCTGCTTGAGACCAAAATCTAAACGTCGTCTCACTTCACATCTGCAGTGAGGCAAAGTGCATCTGCACTTGCATATTTTTTTCCCTGGTTGAGGATTAAAGTCAGTTTAATTGTATTTTTTAAATTGCCTCTTACTTCACATGCAATGTGGCTCTAGACCACCGTCCATAACTCACTTATTATATAAATTATACACTTGTACAGTTTTGAAAAATCTGTACTATGCTAACTAATGCTACCATATATGTTTACTCCACTTCATTTCAAGGTATTATTTTGTACTTGTTATTACACTTTATTTGTTTGTTGGCTACTAGTCGTGGTTAGTTTTTGACAAGAATATTTTACATTTAAAAAAAATGCCATAAGTTTTGGAAAGACAGTACGTAGTGAAAGACTGAACCAGGTGCCCAGCCTTTTGGCTCATAACCTCTTACAGTAAATCAGTGTTTAGTCAGCGTTTGAGATGTCTGTGACTCTCTAAACTTCATAGAATGGTTGCATTCAAAATATTACCCCTCGCACAACAAGGTAAAACTAACCATTATTCCACCAAAAACGAAAATACATGAGAAGTCATATGTGATGAGAATATATCCAGCAGTTTGTTCCTCTTTTGGGAACCACTAAAAAACTAAGTGAATGTAAAGTTGTTCAAAATGGCTTCAACTAATCAATCCACAAAATTAAAATACTACTCATGCCTGAATTTCTATAAATTGAGTAGTTTTGCTTTGATACGATGTACATTTAAGCTTACATTTACATACATATGTACATTTACCTAACTACATTTTAAATTCCAGACAATTACTTGTAATTTAGTGTTTTCACATTGTTAAATCAATACTTTTACTTGAGTTTAGGATCTACAAACGTTGGTTTAGTAAAATATATCAGACTATGTGTTTCTATATGATCAGCTGTGATTTTGGCAACATTCACAGCACCAATTGGCCCAAAGACGATGGGGTTATCCAAACAAACCTCTCCCAGTCCCCAAAGATGTCTGCACCAGCTGAGTTCAGAGCGTCCTTCAGGAGACAGGAGAGTCCACATCCTGCACCCAACCAGGTAAACCTTCACCCAAAACATTCAGTGGGACTCCAGCGCAGACGGACGTGTAATACAGAAAGAGGGAGAAACATAATGACAATGTAGACAATGTGCTATTTCTGTGTAGAACTCCCCCAGATGGGGATCACCACAACCACCACCGAAGCAAATGCGTGTCATGTACGACTTTGTTTCAAGAAACAACAGAGAGCTCACCGTCAACAAAGGAGAAATAGTTGAGGTGAGTTTTAGTCACATTAAGCCATTACTTGTTCCTTCTTTCTGTCTGTTATTTCAATGAAGTTATTTCTATCTTTGTCTGACAGCTTCTGGACATGGCGAGGCAGTGGTGGAAAGTGAGGAACAACATAGGAGAGGAGGGCTACGTTCCCCATAACATCCTGGAGGATCCTGACGAGCAGCCTTTCCAGGTGGGGAACGCTTGTAGAAGTCACTGGACAGTTCAACAGTGAATAGAAACTCACCGTCAGAAAACAGGATGTCAGTCTCAGATGGCACTGGAGGGAATGCAGTCACTGCTTCTAACTGCACTGCAGTCAGCTGAGCACCTAGTACCTACACAACATGTGTGTGTGTTCGTGTGTGTGATTAAGTGTCACTTCTCAGTGATTTTGACCTTTGGGTGACATTTAGCTGAGAGGAAAAGCCACCACTGCAGCTGGAAAATGCAAATGTGATAGAAGTGATAACAAAATGTAAAAGTGGCTCACTTTATATGTTCAAGAGCCTTATTTCACCTAGAGTCAGGATTCCTCCAATCCCATGTCAGTATCAGGATACAGCAGTATTTTTGGACATTATTCACTTCTGGGATACAAGGCTGACATTTCTGATCAACATAGTGATCCAGATTCTAAAGTCTACTAATGGTTAACTTATTTTTTTACAGGTTATTATATTTATTACTCTACAAATCTTTTTTACTTTTATTTTTAATGTTTAACTTGAAACCTTATGAAGACGTCATTTCACCATTGTACATTTTGAATTCTCTCATTTCTTTCAAACTCAGGTATACAGGTATGATTTTTCAAATCTTTGAAAACATTAAGGAGTTACCAGAGCAGTCTGCACTTCTGCACCTGCTTGTAAAAGCCAACTTAAAGTTCCAATAAATTGTTTTGCAATACTTTTTAAATTCAATGAATTTTTTTTTTTATATTTTTCTATTTTAAATAGGACATGCTGTAGGGTTTAATATGGCCTCATATAACCTTACACCTAATACCACTGATAGAATAATAAAGAAGAAGAAAAAAATAGAAAATAAGGATATAGAACAGTGAATAAAGACTGATAGTATCATTGGTGCAATCAATGTTTTAGGTTTAAATCCATGGTTTTAAGTCAAGTTACAGTGCTCTATTGTTCTTTTTTCTCAGCAACCTGAAGGTCCTCCTGTGCTAACAAAGAGGTCAACGCCTCCAGAAGTCAAAGCCTGGCTCGAGTACAAAGGTTTCAGTAAAATGTAAGAACATACGTTATTGAATTTTGCAGAACAAACTCAGTTTTTTTTGCAGCTGGACTTTACTAGAATGAAACCCAGCACTGACTCACGACAAATCAACATTATGGTATTATTGCAGCACCGTCCGCTGTCTGAGCGTGCTGAGCGGCTCAGCGCTCCTGGGGATGACCAGAGAGGAAATCAAGACAGTGTGTCCGGAGGAAGGAGGCCGAGTCTTCTATCAGCTAAGAGCAGTCAAGTCGGCCTTGGCTGTAAGTGACAGGCCACAGTGCAGCTTTGATTGTCTCCACTGTAGTCTGTAGATTTGATGTATTAATCTAAGTGACAAGTGCTGGTGTAAACACAGATATCACTCAACAACTCTGTTTTTTACTTGTTTTGTTTTTGTGTTTTTTGCAGGCTGCCAGTTAAACACAACCAATAATAGTGAAGGAAAATGAGGAAAAAGAGGAAAAGGAGGAAAACATCATGGACAAAAACAAGTAACTCGTGTCAAATACTGTAAACTCTGATTATATTAGGCAATAAATAAGTGAGATTAGGTCTACAGGTAATTTAGTTGTAAGATCATTTTCTTAAAACCTTTATTCAGGCACATTCACAAGAAATGAGCCTCATATTGCATCAGGTAATAATATCTGTATAGTAGACCATCTGCTAGAAAGTTGTTGATCAAGTATACATTAAATTTCTTATTAACATAGTTGAACTGGATTATGTAACAAAAAAATGAAGAGAGCTTAAAGACAAATTAATGTTACCTGTAAATAAAAATGATGTCTGATACGCATAGAAAGGTTTAGTGAATAAACATGCTTTATTTCATTGTTCAGAGATTCCACATGAACCCTATTAGAAGCATGGCACTCCATTTCAGGCAATAGTATGGCTACAGAGCAACAGACATAAGATCAGACAAAATTAAAGTATAAATATAGTAATTATAAATGTAAGTAAGTAAAAATCAAAAAGTGTCAAAAGGTGACAATACCGTAAAACAAAGATGTTTCATGAAAAAAAAAAAACATCAGCAGTACATGAAAACTTCTAGAGGGTGAGCATCAGACTAATTAATGCAGTGTAAAGTTTGTACACAAATAAATCCAACTGAAAGCCATAACAACACAAATTGTGAGTTGTAAATCTTTGAATATTGTTTATATATCATTAAATAATTGGTATGTTTTCGAGTGGTATACAAGTAATAACTGTTATTGTTTGGTGAATAATGAATAGAATATTTTAACAGTCTGGGCTGTTATATCATCTGTGAATCACTTCTCATGTGCAATTACTTACCGGGATTATTCAGTAAGTTAATGAACAAAATATTAGCAACAATTTTTAGGATTTATTTATCTTTCACATAATTTTTTGTAGTTAAAAGTAAAAATAACTAAAATTTACTCATTCAAGAAGTGTGGATTGTTTTTTTGTTTTTGTTTTTGTTTTGTTTTTTTGTCTTGGTCATCTATAATGCTAAAGTAAATCATGTTGGGTTTCAGACAAAACAAACAATTTGAACATGAAAAGACCCAGTGCCCTACGAAGAATTAAAATGGTCATATTTAACTCTTTTTTGATATTTAGCAGACCAAACGATTAACAGATTAATCCAGACAACAGCAGATTCATAAATAGTAAAAATATCATCAGTTGTGGCCCTGACTTTGCTAAGGACAACAGAGCAGCAACATGACAGAGATTAGTATTTGTGAGGTAGGGTGCACTATGTTGTCTGAGTGCACGGACAAGTGGCTTTGTGGTGACTGTAGAAGACAAATCCATAAAGTGGACAGAAACACAGTAAACAACAAGATGTTTCAATGAGTGGATGGAAAAGGTTCAGGCCAGTCCAGACTACCTTTCTAAAAGATCCCATTTACACCTGGCATTAAAACATGATCTGTATATATTCTAGACACAGTATCCAGATACAGACATCAATGTAATCCCATTGGTGCAAACAGGGTGTGAGAGGATTAAGCACCTCAGCAGGCTAAGTAATCATCAAACATTTATTCCCATAATTACACTATGTAATGTATTAAAGTAGCTAACAATCTGGTTGTTCAACATTTAAACTAGATAAGCCCACAGACTGACGCACTATCATCTGTATTTCGGCCTGTGGACTGATGTTATCAGGCAGATTATGACACCTATAGATCAATCCTTGATTGAGTCTATGCAACCAATACAAAAGAACAAACAAAAATAAGATAAAAGAACTGCTGCATTGATATTATGTAAAAACTTAGGGGTTGTTGGTTGATTTCTGACGGTAAAGACAGTTTTTCTACTGTGAAGTTAGAAGAATCTGTCATCTTATCACAATGAACTGAAAGAGGAGACACTAAAACGTCCAATTAAATTAAAAAAAGGCTAATAACATTAAAAACCATAAAACATTTTTCATGACACAGTGCCAATTTATAATGATCAACAGAAACAAAACTAATTGTTAAACCTTGACATCAATATATTGTGAATATAAAATTTGTTATCTCTATATCACCTTTAAAAAAATACACTTTGTACATGAAATCCAACAAACACACAAATTTCACCATGTTCAGCGCACTCTAGTGCATCCCTTGAACACTTAGACGCTACTGTATTCTGGCTGCACAAAGACACATTTTCATTTTTTATCCATATTGTCACTGAGAAAACATGTATGTATCCTAATATGTTGGTTTTGTAAAGGCTGAACATTTTTTTCTGATTTGTTCTCCTCCTTCCTCTTAGCATCAAACATAACTAGACAGTAGCATCTAGGTTTAAGAAGAATGCTCACAGTTTAATGGGAAGTTGGACTGAGTCTGGTGGCAGGATGCAGAGACATGATGAGTGCACACTACAAAATTTTATCCCAGCTTTGATTAGATTTGAAACAAGTTAAAAAATAAAAAAAAAAATGCTACAAGAACCATGCAAGAGTCTTACCCATGTCCCAGCATGGTTTGCTCTTCCTACATGGTGAAAAATGAGTTTTGAATTTTGCTCACTGCAACAGATTTCTGACTTACAAGCTGGTGGGCAGCCCTGAATTTAACAAGATGCTTTACATTTCAACTTGCTGTAAGCAACTCATTCTCACCTGCCAATCATTATTCATGCAGACATGCAAAAAAAGCACTTAGAGAACTAGAAACAATCCAACTTTCCTCCCAAAGGCCAAGTTAAAAGCTATTTTACACCGAGCATGCAGCTGGGTGGTTTCTGTTCCACAGGAGTGGACATTACAACAGCATAAAGGTATGTGACTGTATGTGTCTTAAGAAAAGAAAAGCGGCGTTTGGTGCAGGTGACAGAGACAAAAACTAGGCATGCAGTGCCTAAAGCTGACGATGAAAAGGCACTGTGAAGTCTTGGTGCTTGACTTGGTGCATATGTACAGTGCACTGCATGCAGGGAAAAAAAAAACTCCTAACAGCTTGCTAGTTTGTCCACAAAGGAAGGAATGAGTGAAATCAGGGCCATGAAGAGGGACAGAAGGTCCCTTTCTTCATGTCCACAGTGAGGTAACGATGAGGGCGTTCTCCTCAGATGATGCTGAGATCATCCACATCTATATGTGCTGTGGTTTAAATTTACAAAGCACATTTCCCCTTAATATCTCTCACAAATATTACGTACCATCAAAGCAAGATGATAAACATTTGCTAAAACTCATTTTGTTTGCAGCTGAGGAGGACAGCTGGCTTCATGGAATGTTTGCAGTCAACCACAGGAAGTCTTGCTTCTGTGCTTCTTTCCTGACTTGACTGTGAGCTGATTACAATAACGGAAGAAAGATTCTGTGTGCAAGTTGGCAAATGATCTGAAACCATGCCAAGCATCATGCATGGCTCATATTCAGCACTGCCACATTCAGAGAGAAGCTTCCTCTCTTGTTATAGGACTCTCTTATTCAGTTACTGCATATCTCCAAGCCTTTAGCCACCCTGAAGTACCTTAAAACCTTCATGAATAACTCCATTGTATTATTTCAAGACAACTGCATCTGTAACTTTTCATTATAACTTAGTATAATGATGACTACAGATGCACTAAGGTTAGTTAAGCAGTGTGACTGTAAGATAAGCAACTTTCAGATCAGGTACAGTGTGAACAAAGTTTCAATGTGCTGGTTGTTTCTGTAGTACACAAATAATACAAAAAAACTACATGCTCTGTAATGTTTCTGGTGAAGTAAACTTAGTGATGAATAATGGAATTCATCACAGGGATCATCTGATGACTAAAGGTGGACAGGATGAAGAGTCAAACTCATTGACTAAGTAATAAACAAAGTGTTTGCGATGAGTGTTTCTCTGCTTTTCAACAAACTCTGGTGCGAGTCATCTCTGCTAACCCTCAACTCTACATGTCACAGAGATTAATGGCAGCAGAGGTCGTAGAAGAAGAACTGGGGGAAACCTTGGTTATGAAGTCAAAATCTTTTCCTTCCACCTAAAATTAACCGAGGCAAGAAGGATGTCTAAGCTAAAGTGCTCTGACAGAACTGTATCCTTGGCTTTTTGGTAGCTGTGTAGCTGTCAGTGTGTGACTTACTTCTACAGTGATGGTGGTTGGTGTTAATGCAGTATATAGGATAACAACAGAATTACTGTTAACACCATGTTTCTTCTGTGTCATGCTGGGTGGACCACAGGGTTGGGGATTTACAGGCCAGGTGCAGGTGAGTGTTACTCTAGCGTCCTCCGGGCAGAGGGCCCATGGACAGAGAGTCCTCCTCATCAATAGGTTCCAGCTCTTCAGTGCGCACAGCATGAGTGATGAGCTGAAGCTCCTCAGAGAGTGTCTCGCTGCGGTATGCCACACGGATGTCCGGGACGTTTGTGCGGCGAATATCATTGCTCAAAGGACCCTCCTTGGAATAACAGGGGCCAAGCCAGTAGCTTTTGGCCTGGAATTAGAGGAAGCTACATGAGTGGGAAGCTCAGATACAAAGGAGAGACAGAAGTAACACATTTTACCGACACCTGTGGGACATGCTTTTAGTAAAGTTGGTTGTTTTGTTCAAGATTCAAAGTGTCCCTTTTCTACTAACAGGTTTATGGGAAAACAACAGAAAATAATAACAATACTGTACTATACAGTCTACTTTCACCCTGCTTAAAATGTTTCACTCATAGAAGGAGAGTCAACGCTCACCATGGAAAGTTTCAATGAGGTGGGGGTGAAAGCAAAGAACAATAGTAAATGGAAGACACAGCACACTCAAGCTCCAAGTGCAACCATCTGTTTAATCTGATGGGTTATCAGACTTGCCAAAGGCTTTGGCCGAACCATCATCCAATTAAACAGATGACTGCACTTGGAGCTTGAGTGTGTCGTGTCTTCCCTATACTATAATGTTCAACTTGTCATAAACTGTCTTAGAGGAAGTAATTCAAGTACAAATATTTATTTTTGCATTGAGGTCCCAGTTAGTGGTGGTGTTGTAATGGGTTGAAGTATATTGACTGCATTTGCATGCCCTCACTGCCCTCATGCCCTCAGACAATGTCAAAAACTAAACATTCTGAACTTCAAGGTAAAGCTAGTTTATGGTTTTATGGAATTTCATTTGACTGTTCCATAATAAAGTTGGCCAATGAGGGCATGTCACTTATTTAAATATAAAAGAGCTTATAAAAAACATGCTTACCTTGTGTGAAAACCCACTCATGAGGACACTGTTTCTTGCCAGCTCACACATGTCACAGGAACTTAGTTTCCACACCTGAGCAGCAATGCTGTACTCCTCCATCAGAGGCTCCTGGGCCCAGACAAATACACACACACGCAAAAAAGGACATGTCAGCATTCCCCTCTCTGATTTAGTTTGTATCTTTAATGTAGGTCATGAATGTCCTTCATGCTGACCTTGGTGAAGTGGAACTGAAGAGGATCATCAGTGGACAAAGAGATCATGAGGCCTCTGGATAGATACTCTGGCAGCGGGTTGCGATGGTAACTGAGGAACAGGCTGTTGTTACTCAGTGGTGACATGGCAATGCCAACTTGAGCCAGGTAGTAAAGATACTGCAGCACCGGGGCCTAATCAATAAACAGAGAGAGAGCATAAAGACAAAAACACTTCAATACAGAAAGAAATCATCCAAAACGGATGCAACGAACACCCATCTTTATACTCCCTTGTCTTTTTACATTAAACTAAACAATGCTGCCAAAGGAAAATGAAAAAAATTCCTCCTTTTCCATCTTTGTGCCTTTCATAGAAAGCAGAAAGTTGGAATAAGGCTCAATATATCTGTGTAAAGCATCCCGATAATAGAGAAAGAAACAGCAGTAAAACATTCAGCTGTTAGAACATCTTTGTCTCAGACATCTAAGCAGCACCAGCCGACTTAAAGTCTAAACACTGCTATTATTGAAGTTATTCGATTTTTTATCTGTGGTTTAATTTTGCAAGTATTTGTTTTCCACATTGGGTAATCAGTATTGATGATTTTTGGTGGGAGCAGTAACATTTCTGTTTCTGTACCAGTTCATGTTAATGTGTTCACCCTTTTTTATAAAATATAATACCTACTAATTAGTACACTTCGTCTTTTTTAAATTCCACACAGCATTTACGGTGCTCTGCTCTTACCTTTCTGAGCAGCAGCCCATGGGAGATGTTCTCTGATAACATGAAGCCTGACACCAGGTGGTGAATTGGCCCCGCCTCCCCACAGTGAGGTCGCAGCACAAACGTGTGGAAACCTCGCCGCCTGAGCCACATAAATTTAATTACAAAAAGAACTTCATGTATTTTGTGTTTTTAGGAATGATTATGTGTTTTGAAAATGCATGCATCCAGCTGGCACATACCGTCGCAGGTGGTTGAGCACAGTCATGTTGGCATAGGTGTAGTAGAGGTAGTAGGAGTAGGGAGGGTTGTCTTCTTCTGTCCACTCGGCCGGCAGAGGACTGTCGAGGTTGAAAATGTGGTGCTCAGGCTTAGACTCATCGTCCACGCTGTCGAAACCTACAACCTAGCAGACCGTAAAAAAAGCAACAATCTCTCAGTCTATTTCCAGCGTGGATCATCAGAGTAGCGTGGAGTTCTTGAAGTGACACTCACATGGTCCAGGAAGAGGTGCAGCTCAGGATGACTGCAGGGGTTGATGGTGACTTCAAACAGAGGCATGAAGATGTTCTCCAACATCTCCTGGAAATTAGCCAGCTGCTTCTTTGTGTGGTACACATCGCTGATGAGAGAAAGTGATGAAACAGTGACATTTGTTGCCAAACACATGATTTGTTTTTGTAAAAAAGCTTAATTTCAAATTCAGGTTTCAGGTTTCAAAATCAGGTTTGTGGAGCCCAAAGACAATAATCCATTTCTTCACTAGTTTAGGAGATAGTTAAAGTCACTTGTTCTTTATTCTCTTTTCTCTAGATTATAAGGAAAGAAAGCTTGTCCACCTAATTAAAATCTAAATGCAGCATATTTCAGCCTCAAGGCAAAGAAAGTTGGGAAGTACTCACAACAGACGGGGCACCTGGATAAGCCAGCGCACGTTATCAGAGTACACTCGATGTTTAACGGCCCACTGAGCCAGTTTGTCCCATTCATCCCGTGAGCGACCGTAGATGGACAGACGTAACTCAGAGTTCTGGTACTTACTCTCCTCCAGGTCAAACATCACTTCCTGGACACACAGTGACATGAGACTATCTGTGAGTGTATGCACCGAAAGACTGTTTGATTGAGGCACTATATAATTAACACATGAATGATTTCACACCTTGACTATGTGTGCAAAGTATTTTCCTCCGATGTGGTTGTCAGTTTTGATGAAGATCTCTCTGAGGATTGATTCTCCAATGGGGTTGTATTTAGCGTTGAACTTGTCAAACCGATGGAATGTGTTTCGGTCCTGACACGAAAACAAAACCAGTGTCCAATCATACTTCTACTCAAACTTTAAACATCCAATCAAATAAACTACATGGTGCTACTTTGCTCTTGCAAAAAAAACTCGAGTTAAATACTGCTGCCATTTCTTACTGCATGCATGTCCAGAGTGTCTACGCTCAGGTCGAAGGCCGTCAGGTTCATGCTCTCAAACACTTCCTTGAGGGTCTGACCACGGCCGCGCTCAATGTGGACGATCTCCTCCGGGTATTTCTTCATGGCTCTCTTGATGAATCGCAGCAGGTGCTTCTGATTCATGCAGGAGGATGCATGTATGTGTGTGTCCACCTGGTGCACAATATGTCAGAATCAAGTTCAGTTCTGAGTAAACACCACTACGCCTTGCTCACACCATTTCAGAATTTCTTTTACAACATTTACATAATATATCTCTTACCTTTCGTATGTTGTAGAAATCTCTATGTGGAACCTTCTTTTGAGCAGCCAACTCCTTCATCTCATTGAGCAGGATGTGCATCTGGAATTTAGAGCTTAGGTACTGTAGGCGGCGGTAGCAGAAAGACTTCCTGTAAACGTCGTCCAAGGGAAGTACAGACTTATTAATTTAAAATAAACACTGAGCAACAAGAACAAAGACTTTTGTAGATGGATGGTATCAAAGAAACACTCACACTGGCCCGTTAATAATGAGAGCCATCATAACATTCATGTCTGCAATATACTCCTTCAGGTCAGGATAGGGCAGGTCCAGTTCTGTGCTTCTGAGAGGGACAACAGCATTACAGTTATAAAAAACACACTTACACACCCCTCTCTTAATTAACTTACCATCCTACAGGTACACACACATACTTGTCCATGTTCTTTTTCTTGGTGTAGACGTGGACTACTCCATCCACCATCTTGCAGCCATATCCTGTGTCTGCTGGCATGCTCTTGGGGTCCTGATTGTCATAGGGGTGTGTCTCTGAAACAGGTGGGTGGACGGGTGCATCTGGGAAAACAAGAAATTGATGTGGGTTAAGTCATACTATCCATACTTCAAAAGACCCAAACTTGTGCTAAAAAAACAATACAGGTCTGCCTTCACCGCAAAGTTATGTCCTTTTTGATGTACACCGTGTAACTGCAACTTCCTCCCATCTGTAACAGAGTGTGTGTTTGGTGTGAGGATGTCATACCGGCATCTACAGGAGTCTCTGGTATATCTTCATAGACCCTCAGATCCAGAGGCTTCATCCCAAGCTCCTGCAGCGCATGAGCTGTGGTCTTACAAAAATTCTGCATAGATCGATTAATGTACTTCTCCCTGATGAATAATGCCTTCACCACACACTTTGCAGCATCTACCAGGTCAGTGAAGGGCACCTAGACGAAGAGTAATGAAGTAGATGGAAATGAAAATTTGTGCTAACAGAATTTAGCTTGTTTCAGATTGTGTTGCTAATGAAAACATTAAAAATTATTTGAAAAAAGCTCCTCACTCCACACTTTTCCTCTCCAGATATTGAGACGCGCTGGTACTCCTTTTCCATTGGCATTTCCCTCTCCTTGAAGCCATCATCGACAGTGTCTACACTCTTCTCTTTCATTAACCTTGACAAATAAAATGCCAGAAAAAGGAGGGTTTAAAAAAAGAGAAAGGACAGAGGAAGGAGAGATGAATGGACACGAACACTGTGAAGTAATGAAGAAGATGAGAATCCAGGTGTCAGTGGCTGTATTAAGCTGTGACAGGTGCTTTAGAATTTAGTGTTGTTTATTGTTTGAAACATGATTTCTGTAGGTATTCAGACTCAAAACAAAATACACCATAAAAAAGCTGTTTTCATTTAATTTTTTTAAACATAAAAGACATTTCTATTTTAGGCCTATAAAAACAGACCCCTTTTCAGTATTTCATGTAACACTACAAGCTCAGGTTAAAAAATGTTTTTTTTATACATATAGATAAATATGGCAGGTTTGAACTCATTTAGTTTGTTTGAATGTTTATAGGTTTCTATCTGTTCTGCATTTTATTTCAGGAACTGAAAGCTTGGATGTAGAACTTTTGTCATCAACAATTGTAAAAACTCTCTCTCTTTGGTGAGTTAAACCTTTTACATCACGTAAATAAAAAGGTGTGTTCCACTGAAAGTACTGTCTGATTGACTAAATTTTCCACATGATTTAATTTCTAAGTAAAATGCATATAAATCTATAATAATAAATAATTTTTTAAGGGGGATTTTTTTCACAAAACACAAGTAAAAATGTCATTGCAAAGGATCTGGAAATGTATGTAGATAGAGTACTTCTATTTGCAAAATTTACTATAGTACTAAGCTTCAAAAATGTACCAAAAACATACAATAATTATAATTCCATTTAACAAAAAGTGAACATGTATGCGTACTCTTACAACACACTGTACATACAGGGCAACAGCTATTGATGTCAATGTATCTGTAATTTATTTCTCAATAGTTCACCTACATAGTTGCCTATTGACCGCAACTGTACTAATTTCTTGGAGTTTATTGTAAGTACATGTTTTATTACTAAGAAAACACCAGAATTCATATCGCAGCCATCAGAAGTTAAATAAAGATCAATAAAAAAGCAAATGCAATTGCAGACTTTAGACTTTAGGAGGGAGGGTAAAAAAGAGGTAGAGAACAAGTTACCAATTTGAACATAGCAAATATATCAAGTCACCAGCAGGGGGAATATGTAGTCCATTTCCATATAGTTCTAGAAATAAGTACCTACACTTGCATCCAGAGTTCCCAAATACTGCAGACTAGTCACTGATTAATAAAATGCATTGATGAATGTTGCATAGATCGGGGAGCTTGAAGAATAAGAGTGGGCAAAATAGAAATGGACTGAAAGAAAAAAAAGGAACCCAAAAAGAAAAACACCACAAAAAACTACTGGAGTAGATCTCACTCACTCTAGGTCTGCAGCACTGTCGATTTTCATGAAGTCCTGTTTGGCACGAAGTAAGATCTCTGGCTCAAGCCTTGGGGTGATATGCAGCAGCACAGGATAAGTGTGGGCAAGGCAGGGAGGCACAAATGGGCACCATAGATAGTGACAAGAAATTAAGCACACAAAAGGAGAGAGACCAAATATATGCTCAAGCACATACATGAATACACAATTAAACAAGCACTCTATTGCACACACACAAATACAGTATACTTACATACACACACAAAGCATATTAGGTACTGAGTGAACAAGAAGGCTGACAGAAACAGAAAAAAAATTTAATCAGTTAGTTGTGGTACACCCTGATTGGTAAACAGAGACATGCTGGCACTGTGTCAGATAACCACCCAAATGATCAGCTTAGTGGTGCAGATAGCCTCGTCGAACCTGGCAACTGAAACAGAACCCACCTTCTTGGAAAAGATGTGTGGAAGAAGACTGAGCAACGGGACAGTTGCCAACTGCTGAGGTTAGTTAGCCTACGAACTGGCATGTTGGAAGCTGATAAGCATGTTTGCATGGGTGAAAGCAAGACTGTGTATAAAAGGTAGGGGTATGGGAAGCTTTATCTGTCCGAGGACATGTAAAAGGTTTATTTAACCTGCTTTGTGTGTGCACTATGTTTGCATTGTCTCACTTTATGTCCTGGCTGATTTGCCTCTCTAGACGGTGCCGTCGTTCTTCCAGCTGTTCAATGGGGCTTTCCTCTGGGAACTCATAAGGCGCACTTCGCATTTCGCTCTCTGCCATGCTGAGTGTGAACAGTTCCTGGTGCAAACATAAGATATTCCATTTATAGTGTAATAAAACAAGGAAGCAAGTCAATCTTCATGCACCTACACACATATGGCAGACTCCAAGGCTCTCACACGGCACTGCTTTTCTATTAACTTTCAAACAAAGGTAAAACAAACACTTTGATTTAAAATAAGAAAATTCATGACATGGTATCAATTTAGCAAACACTTAAGGGTTCATTCTTGGTTTGACAGGCAGAAAGTTTAATATTACTTCATTCAGTCAATCAACAAAGCATAATTTTCTTGTATTGAACTACTAAGATATTTGAAGCTAAAACTATTCTCAACATGTACTCTCTTAAAAGGCTAAATTAATTCAAAGTTAAGTAAAAATGCTGCTAATTGCTCATTTAAAAATCTGAGTGGCTAAAAGACAGTTGCATGAGTGCTAATCGTGTACTCATAATTCCAGGTTACTAAGATTAGCTGTACCTAAAAAAAAAAAAAAACACGAAAAAGCTGTAATGGATTACAGTGTTTTTCAGAGTTCCCTTTTATTCAGTGTCGTGTCACCTGAGTAGCTTTCATTTTTACCTCAGCAATCTCTTTGTACTTTTCTTCCATGGATGTGCGCAGGTCAATTGGGCAGTGTGTGATAGAAACAGGTGTCCCTGGGAGGGATCTCTGGGGCTTGAGGGGCTTGGGCCCGGACGCACCACACAGGTCTGTGGGCAGACACACAAAGAGTTGTGGTATGTGACAGACACATTTGGTATCACCATGACATCAGGATCAGAAATGATTAATTACAGACTGATTTATTTTAAGCTGAGCATGGGTTTGTGCTCATGTGAGAGGAGAAGTTGAAGAGCTTTGCCAACTCTAAAGGAGGATGTATTTTTGCTGATAAAGCAAGTTTTGTTTAAAGAGGCTTACTTTGTGCCATAATACCTTCAGTAAAACTCCTGATAGACCCCTGATGGATTACATTATAGACGTTTAATTTATGATGATAATGCAGGGAAACTGCAGCAGTTCTAAAAATGACAAGCTTTATCTGAGCCATTGTAAAGTTTAGATAACCTAAAAGGTACAGATTGCCTTTCACAGGCTGGATTATTTTCCCTGAACAAGACATGGATTATTTTTATTGACTATTCTTAAGGGAGACTTGTGTAAAAACACGAGGAGCTCATTTTGGGTTAGTTGGTGAACATTAAGTCCAACCATTCAGTCTCAAACAACAATATGATGGATGTTTGTGTGGTTGGTCAGTGCTTAGATTAATGTTAGTGTTGTGCTAACAGTAACAGCCATCACCTTTTTGTGTTTGTCTGTTGCTTTTTGTTAACAGCTGAGTAGAAGTTTCCATTTAAAAAACACAGAAAAAGAATGAAGATCGAAGAGGTTCTCTTTCACCAGACAGTTACATGGTTTATTTTCTGCATCTGGAACCATCCAATTCTATCAAAGGATCTATCTTGACTTCTCTCATGTGTTCAGTATTGCATGAGAAAGATCACATGTAACAGTGCTCTTTTTTCTGCAAAGTAACTCAGCAGCTTATGCAAAGCTGTTTTCTTTTACTTTGGTGTAACCCACAGATTCATTTTCTTGAGTTAAAATGTCATTAAAGTCTCAGTACCTTAAGCTGAGATGCATTTTACAAATTTCTGTGCTAGTGTATGAAGATAAGTGTGGATTAAAAATTTTACCAGGTAAGCGCAGGCTAACAAAATACTAAATTATAGGCTTTGCGTGTCTATGCAAAAATTGTTGTGCTGATAAGATCTTTAGTTAACAGAGTAAATATTTATTATTTGAACAGTCATGACAGTTAAGGATTTACATTCCACAAGACTTTTCTGCTAAAACATCAACACACATAAAACATGGAGTCTTCACTGCATACAGCATCATGTGCAGTGTGTGAAATAACTTATTGGTCTGCAGACAGACATGAACCATCAGAGTGATTTGCAGGCTCACAGCAAATTCAATAGCCATTATCTCAAGCTCTCTAAAATTAGTCTTTATTTTACAGTCTGCTGAAAGAAGAAGAAGACAAATATATAAAGTAGACAAAGCAATGTTGCTACAAATAGCAAACAATTTGCATGTGGTTGACCAAAGACTGCAATTTGTGGTGGTTTGATTTTGAAAAATCATGATTTATCAACCACAAATTTGGCTGAGGCTACGTGTGCACCACAGTGTGAGTCCTCTGATATGATCTAATGTCAAATGTGCTTATATTTAGCTCAAAGCTTTTTGAACAAAGAGCTCCTACAACTGCTCTCACCGCTTCAATTTTTGTGTAACCAAAAAAAAAAAAAAGAGTCAGACATCAGGATGCTCTGATCATTTCTAATTTTTTCTCTAAACAGTGTGATTGTTGGTCTTTACAAAGGTTGATCTGCATCTCTATTTGCTGCCAAAATCCTGATTGGAGCTCCATTATGTAAAAACAGTTTATCAACAGAAAACCAGTACCTCAAAACTGAGAAATCTTTTGTTGAGTACTTCCTTTTTTATTCATGTAGCAAAAGAAAAAATAGCCCATCTTTTTAGTATCTACACTGAAGACATCAAACATAAAGACATTACTTTCACATACAAACAGTCAACCAGATGTTTAACAAATGCATGATTACCTTTGAAGCTCTGGAGACTGTGGCTAAAACCTTTGACAGAGCATAAAAACTCTTGCAATATGTCCAAGAACAGAAGCTGGCCTGACAAAAGATAGCTGTACCAGAAGATACTGTGTCACTTCAGTCACGTGGGCATGCACACACTTTAAAGAGAATTAACCAAACTCACAAGTACGCACTGACTCGTGGGTACTCACACCTGAATATGACACAGAGGGGCCTTTCCCCACTTCAGACCTGCTGGAAACAGATGATACCAGCCCCACTTCAGACTAAATCAAACACAACAGAGGAAAACTGCCAAAAGAAACTACTATTGTGTGAGGTGCACTGAAGAATATCAGATTAACTGATTCTGAGTGCTTTCTAAAAAAAAAAAAAAAACAAGCCGAAGAGTACCATAAGTTAAAAAAAGTACCATAGTTATGCGTACACATAGGAGTTACAAACTCATAATAAGTTTGTGGCTTTGGGAATAGTGTGTTCACTCTCCTCTATAATTGTTGCCATTATTAGTGCTGTGTCTGGCCTGTGACAATTAGTCCCTGCCATCTGCTGTCTGCCTCCAAGGCTGTGGAGTAAGGAATGAACAGAGGGTAACGCTCCGTAGTATTCCAATGCTGGAATGGCACTGTTAAGCATTACAATACTAAACATAGAAGCTTTAAAGGATGCAAATTAAATCAGGAGGCAATTTTCAAGTTGCCACTGACAACTATTTTGAGACATTGGCAACCAATTACTGGCTTTTTTGTTGCCATAAGTGGCAATCGCTTGTTACCATACACAAACAGGAACAGCAAACAGGAAAACATTCCCCACCAAAATAAACAAATAAATTTGTTACTTTAACAATACTTAAATATCGCTTTGACAGTCAAAACTGGAACCAGACAATCCTACATGTGATACGTGTGCACTAAGGCATCTGTTTGAGAGAAAATGACAAAGTATATTGAGATGTTTTACTTTGGGCTGAACAGTTTGACTAACCCATCAGCATCACAGATAGATGTGCAACTGACTCAACTGACAAACAATCTAAATCTTTGAAATGAAATATGTTGGCATCTTTGAGCTGGAGGGAAAACTAGACCACAAAGGGAGAATATCAACCCAGTTCACTAGTTCGGGGTGGAACATCCTACAGACCTACGAGGCATGAAAGCCCCAGGTTGTCAGTCTGGCAAGCATCTTTAAAAGTTAGGTTGGACCTGAGCTGTGTCATGATCTGCTGACTGCTAATTTCCATAAAAAGAATGCTAGAACATACTCACATTGCATTTTAGCCTTACCAATATTGGATTTTTTAATCTTTATGTAAAGTTTATGTTAATTTCTTTTACAATTATGCATAAAACAAATGACATAAAAAGATTTTTAAGAGGATTCCATGATTAAGATTTTTAAAAATGTATGATTATAATTTGTATTGAGTGGACTAATTTACATGTCCGACAGTTTTATCGGAATGTATCCACATTACACGTGTGTGCTACTACGAGGACATGTTCAGTCAACAAACAGATGCCTCCACAGACACACAAGCAGACAGACACATACAGTGTTATTCCCATTATAGTATCCATGTAATCCACCAGCCTTGCCACCACATATGACCTTCTGTGCAGAACCCCTTAGCTTTTTTATCTCAGTAACAACATGGTAGTGAGAAGCACTAACATTCTATACACATCAACTTTATGTATACAAGTAAACACAACTAAACTCAGCCAAAGTTAAGAATAAAGGAAGTGTTAGAAAATTGAACTTTTCACAGCAAATTCTCTCTGAAAGTTTTGGCTTGTTTTCTACTCTGCCCTGTGATTCCTTTTTCAAATATAACATAACTTTGTAGAAGGCAAAAACAGAGCCAACCATCAAAATTACAACATAGGTCTTCACAAGTATATGAATGTAAGCTTCAAGAAAGACTTGGATTAGTTTTAAGGCACGTGTGAATTACTTGAATTAAATTAAAAAAAGAAAATGTTGTCTATAACTTTTAAAATTAAAAGAAATGTCTTTACCGTCTGAGCCATGACTGAGTCCAATCACAGAAAGCAGCTGCAGACAGTAGACTTGTCTTTAATCTGCAGTTCTTGTAAAACAGATTGTGTATTTTCACAAAATCAGTCTTATTTCTTTTTTTAGGTTGTTTTTTTGGTGAAGCTTTGACATGTAGTAAACACATTTATTTGTTTTGTTTAGAACTACTAAGCAGATCCAGATTGCATGAGAATTTTGGCACAATGCTGGCCAAGTATTCTATCTTTTCCTCAAACAACACCATTTACTGCATGTGCCGCTGTGTCTCATCTGTTTTAGAATGAAATGCCCTTCTGTCTTTGTGTAGCCATTTTTGGGTTAATTTCTTAGCCCAGTGAGTAATATTTACAAAGCTCTTCATCACAGCTATCTCCCACATTTATGGGACCTGAGTCTGAACATCATCCACATACACTACCTACCTGTTCTTTTGAATCCTATCAGAGAGACAGTCATCTAGAGACTGTGGTGCTGCCTCTGCTCTATAAGGATCAATACAACCCCTTCAGCCTGTCTCATCCTTCCTGTCCCTTGTGCCAAAAGTAGCAGCAGACTACAGTTTTTTCTTTTTTTTTCTTCTTTTTTTTAGTTCATATACAGAAATGGTCAAACAAAATATAGCATTTTATTGTATTCTCTATCTTTTTCTTTTATCAATTTATATGCAACAACCTTTTCAGTACTTTAAGCCCATGTTATTATTGATATTCCTCAATCAGACCTAATGGCTAATAATATTGACTGTGAATATTAACATTTTGATATGCAGAGAATCATTTAGATTAAGGTGCCAAAACGACCTTTAGAGTCAGGATTCTCACAGTTTAATTTCCACATTTAAAATAAAATTGAAACAAATTCCACATTTATTTTAATGCATGTGCTTACTATCGCCAGTGTGTCAAAAACACAGTTTTTACCATAAAAAACAACACCAAAGGTAACTGACATTTCAAATACGACATCTGACCTTGGGCTGCCTTATTTCATAAGGCACAGTACATTACCTTAGGGACATATTAGCATGCCATTGCACTCTGTGCTCTATTCCTTGCCCCAGCATGACACAAGAGCTGATAGCATGTTATGGTCAATTTAATTAGTTAATGTCTCAAAGAAGTGATGAAAATACACTTTTATTTTTAAAATGTAACCTTCTAAAACCAGCCTGTAATTCCCTTTTGTCATCATGGTGTTGCTATGCTGACGGATAATTGCTATGTAGTCTAAAAAATGAAGACAGTCAGTGCATTGGATTGCTTAAGGTGCCATGCCTATGTGGCAAGGACCCAGCTCTTATTGGCAGGTGTCATTTTGTTTTTGCATTGGTTGTTTAGCTTTTTTTCCCAAAAGTGAACTGTGAAGGTGGCAATACAGCAGCTGCAGGGAGAAATTAACTATTGTACCATTCAAGCACTGTATGTTTCTCCTCTTTCATGGAGTTATGTGTTTATTTTGGAGAGGTAATAAGGCCTTATTTAATTAAAAACAACCTGACACAACCACATGAATTCAAGGGTGTGTCTCACATTGTCTGTCTAATTGCAAGAAACAGGTCACAATGTCTTGCTTGGTTTGTTCTTACTTGATGATGCATATGCCAGTCCCTATTAAAATAATAGTAAGAAATGCCCAGACAAACCACAGCCCAACAGTAAAATGAGGGCATGACGGCTCTGCCTTCAAGCTTAACAGGAATCAAGATGTAAAGAAAAAAAAAACAAACCGATAACAATTTTCATTTCTTGGATTAATGAACAAAGACTGTGTATGGAAGAATATGGCAATATAAATAATATCATTACCACAATATTAAAAACACTGTGTTCAGAATCAATACATAACAGTGTTTTATACACACACACACACAATAATACAACTGACCTTCAAATTATGCTTCATTTTTACACATTATATGACACTGGATCTCAAGCAAGTTTACACTAGTTTTGACAACAGAAAATTACAAAATAATGAATGATTGTGTCATCACGATATGATCCTGCTCAATTGGCAATAATATTAAAATAGTGACAGGCCCTGGTTACTGTTGCGAAGTTGACCATATGCTTGGACATATATTATTCAGCCATGTAAACAACACAATCGGCATGTGGGTCCCATTATCAAACCACATGGTTACTCATCACTTAAAACCAGTTAAATAAAAGCTATTATTTAAAGGGATACTGAACAGGACTAATTCAAACACAAGGGAGCTTGTTGTCACTTACCAAGTAAAAAAAGTCATGTATTGGCAGGGATGTCAAGCAGCAGCAATGCATGATGGGCATCTTAGAATAAGAAATTGTTGATGGATTAAAAACTAGACCAGTGTGTGTTTCTTTGGGTGTGTGCAAATGAAGTGTCCCATTGAAAAGTGCTTAGTTACCTTTTGTTGTACAGCAATTGTGGTTCCAGTGTTAAGAAACATTTGTTTTTCTTTATAGATTTCACTTTAGACAGAGAGTAATGACACAAGCTTCAGATGTTCCTTAGCAACCACAGATGAGAATAAACCTCTACTCTGGGTCTTCATCTCAAAAATATATCAGTACTCACTGGGCTGGGAACAAACATGGATGATGAAACACACCAGCTAAAAACTACTGCCTGCAAGAAGTTGGGGCATAATTTTCTTTTAAAAATAACTTAATGAAGGCCTGCTGGAAAGACAAAAATATATTTCAGTGCTTGCATAAAAATGAACCAGATCATCCTCGGCTGTGGTAAAAAACATTTACCTTTCCTCCTACTCTACAGCTTTCTGTACACTAAGCAGTCTTTAAGAGGAGACACTGCCATCGCATATCCGAACACACAACAGATGTCAGCTGTTCTTACAAAAACACTGACCAGATGAATATCAGAAAGGTCAATATGTTCAGGTTGATGTTAAAAATCCTGAGCCCAGCAGTTCTGCCTGAGAACTTTAGTGTAAAAAAGAGGCAACTGTGAATAAGGCATTTATTTTATTCAAGCTTCCATCTTTCAGCAAGCAAATCTTTGCTAATACCGTTTTTTAAATTTTTAACTTATAAAACATGTAGCATACTGTATGTACATTTTGTTTTCATCAGCACACTCACAAGTATCGCAATGATTAAGCCACAGGCCAATATTACTGCATCATGCAAGACTATATCAAACAGCAGCAGGGACTAGATGCCCTAAATGTTCACTCACTGCAACAGCCAGACTCTGCAATAAACTATAGAACGCATCAAGCTCTCCAAATAGCATTATGTCAGCAACCAACTAAATAAAGTAGTTTTCCCCTTTCCTTTGATCATGCTAAAAGAACACCCCAATTATTTCTACATTTCATCCCACTGTTCTCTGCATGCTGTCAGATATTTCCAGTCCACAGCAACTGTGTTTACCGGCACCTCATCTCAATATGAGCTTACTTGTGCAGTATGTTAGGAGGGAGAAGTACAATGCATCACACAGAGCTGCTGAAACTTCTTAGCACAGTATTCACATTAACAGGCTCTACAGTTTATATGGTACTGTTCATTATTACTCAGCAGAGGTTACAGTACCTCTATCCCCCTGCCTTGTCCTGTTCTCACAGTCTCCGTTATGGTCGCAATGGCCTTGTTGGAGCTCTTGCGGGATGCTGGGACATGTAACTAGGCCTGGGACAGCCGATGCACCCTCCCCCGCCGACACAGTGGAGACGAGAGAGAATGACAGCAGATACAGAAGAGAGGGACAAGATATGCTCTCTCCTAAACACAAGTTGTTCTAACACCAGGATGAGACAATTCCCCCTCTTTTTCTCTTTCCTTTGCTTCTCCTGATGCAACTGTCGCCACCTCTTGTATGCCGGCGAAGCAGTTTTTTTCCCCTCTTTTCTCTATTTCTCTCTCCCTCTCTCTCTCTCTGCCTCTGTCTCTCAGCTGCTTCCTGGATTACACCGGTTTTCAGTCCATGAACAACACAGCCTTCAAGCCCCCGGATTTAAATACTGGGTTGGAACATACCACGTGGCAAAACAGGGGAGGGACAGGGGTGAACCACTTCAGGTTCTATTGTGCTGTAAAATGGAGGAGGCCCTGCATCTCTGGCCACTCCCACTTCCCTCTCCCTCCCTCCTCCTCATCATGGGCACAGTGCTCCAATCACCTCATGACTGAAAACCTTATTTTAAATTCAATTTAATTATATTTTGAATAACGGTGTTTGAAAAAACTGATACATGTCAACTGTAGACAAACACATTCAAATACTCAATCTTAGTATGTGCCTAAAAATAATTTTGTATTCAGTTGCAACCATTTATTTGCCTCATAAGTGGTTACCAATACTGTAGCATTGTAATACAGTCCTTGATTTGTTGTTTTAATTTCTAATTTGTTCTTATTTATTAACTTTATCTTTTGTTTACTTTGTTAACTATCTTCATTTTTATTTTATGTTATTTTTATCTACAATAATTGGCTTTATGCTGTGACTTAATTTGTTTGGTTATTTCGGTTTAGGTTCTCTAAAATGTTATTAATGTTTTTTTACTGAGCTTGCTGTATATGAGTCTGAGCTGTTGTTTTTGTTTTATACATGCCGTGACTGTGAAATTAAGACTTAACTAAATAATTTTAAGTGATTTAAAGCTGTTTAATTCAATGTTAAAATGTGATTTATTTTATTAGTGAGGTTTATTCTTTCACGACTGAGCACATACAGGTAAATGAGGATAATGGCACATTTACATACTGCATTTACTCTCTCCACTGATCACGTGATACAAAGAGGGAGGCTGTTTCCTTCCTCTCTCACATGACTGCTGTATGGCACAAGGAAGACCCATTTGCTAGTGTCCACAGTGTATAAGAAATCTGTTTTGCCTCTTCTTTTTAAGTGAATTTTCAAAAGACCATCATGGAATTTTCCAGATGAATGACAAACAAATATAAGCAGACACACAGACACACACACAAACATTCACATGAAAGACATACAAAAGGCACACACACAAACCACACAAGGTACTGAATTCCAGACAGATCCTCATTTTTGTGCAATACCATCACATACAAATGGCCCACATGCAACTAAAGCAAACAATGTACAGTACAGTACACACTCAGAGGAAACTATGATGATAATCCTGCCCAACAAGTTGCCTGATTAATAAGTCACAGTGCCAACCTTAATGTCAAAGTATCCAAACTCAATATTATGTACTGACCCAGTGTGAGAGGCAGAGCGGAATATAGACCAGGACATATACTACAGCAAGACAACACCAGCTAGTCTCTCAAATATGAAAACACAATCTATGGGCATTTAGAAGTTCAAAAATACTATGAAAAATCTAATTTCGCTCAACAAATTGCATTATGAATAGATTTGGTTTATAAGGGGATATATGAGAAAAACTAATGAATGGTCTTGCTAGTAGACATGATTCCTAGTTGTTTGTAATTCAAAGTATAGATAGACTAAGATTTTCTATGAATTTTGACATAGGAAGAAATTTTTCCTCCACATACTAAAAAATATTATAGAAACTGACCACAATTAACACCTACCCGCCACCCACAGTTTATGAAAAGAACTGACCTAGATACACAATAGTGTTGCAGCTCTGGCTTTGTGGCCTGTTTTACGATGGACTTTAAATGAGGTGGTCAGTGATGTTTTCACATCCTATCTGCTGTGTACTAAGCGGGCAGCACTTTTACAGTTTAGCTGAGTCTAACCACATCACAACAATCCGTTCTGTGGTTTTTGCTTCAAAAAAAAAGACTTAGTTTAGGTATTTACAGCACCAGTTTTAGTAAACATAGAGGGCTATTTAATAATTAGAGCTAACATGCTTAACCATTTATCAGAGTAAAAAATATGATATCTGAAAAACAATTTCCATCTTTGCGTTTCACTATTTTTTTACAAAATAAGTAGATGAACCTATGCTTATTTAAAACGTGATATCATGGAAATTATAGAAATGAAAAGATAAACATAAAACATAATGAAAAAAAAAATTGAAAGCCTAGAATTACACTGCTCCTCACTTGACTTTGATAAAAGATTCATGTTACCTTCACCCTACCCTTATAATGCTTTTGGAGTTTTTCTCACATTTTTGTGAACTGGGACTAGCTTGACGCAATCTTTTTCTTGGGCTTTAGGTTGGTAGCTTAAAGACTGAAATGACATCTCTTTTATAGGTTAAGTAATGAGTATGTGTTCCACCATTTCTATAAACAACAATAAAATCAGAGTAGACTAAGAAGTTTGCTACCAAAAGGCAGCTATGGGCTGGTGTCAATCTTAATTTAAAAAAAATCTCCACCTTTTTTTTTTATTATTCTTTATCACAATTCTTAAGAGCTTAAAAGCTTGAGGAAGCCTGAGGTTTAGTGTCCATTTCAACTTCAGCCTGTGTTGGTTTTTTTTTTTTTTTTGCTATTGCCTGTGTTTGTGTTCAACACATCTTTTCCCAAAAGAATGATCAGCTGCACAGGGGAGTAGCCATTAAAAATTTTTCACTTGCTTTCTCTCTGAGGAACACATGAGCTGTCATGATTGTTAAGGTCGTTGTCAAGCAAACTCAAACTCAAACCCTGGACAAGATTCCCATGTGAATAAAACAGGATAAACATTCCAACCAAACAGTCATAGCCTCCCAGCATTCAAACTAATGTTGTGAATCTCTGTTCCAGTCTATCAAGACAGTTCCCAAAACAATAACTCCTCTCTGCAGTCCATGACTGACTCCCTAACTGTATACCCCTACATACACGCACAAAAATGTACACATTCACAGCCAGAGCATAGACAAACTGGCTGTCTTACACACTCTGATCCTCTGTGATCATCCAGAGCTTTGTCCAGTCACAAACCTCTTGCCAACTCTGTCAGTGCAGCTCTCACCATATCTGAATATAGCAAGGAGGAGCTCTGTGTCACTTACACTGTCAACATGTAGCACACTGCATTAATCAAGCAGTTAATATCACATTGCTCAGACTTAAGATGTGTCAGGGATCAAAGCCACAGGGAATAAAAGAAGTATTGCTTCACTGACATGTCTAAGTGAGGAGGTTTCTGCAACACATGATCAGTTTCCATAAACTCTAATACAGACTCTCATGTATATACGTACATATACTTGATTACAGTATTCTTTAGTAAGACTCACTGCGATGACAGGCTTAAAAGTCTGTTTTAAGGTAAAATCAAACAAAATTTAAGCTCTTTTCTCACACTGTACAGGCTTTTAGTGACATAGTTGCATGTTGGCTACTCACTGCGCAACAAAGTTTAATCAATGCATCAAGACTCTGCAAAGAAAATAACAACCAAAAATTGTCATCTCAAAGCCAAACACAATGTCTCAACAACTGTTCATCCAGACCAGTGTCCTAAGATCAGAATTAAATTCAATTCAATTCAATTAAAAAAGTATATGTCATTATAAAATTATATACCAACACAAAGTTGGAACCAGACGCAGATACAGCTCCATTTTCAGCAGATTAACCAATAGACAGATATCACCTGATACCAAGACATTAATAACTTAACGATTTTGATAACTGCCGGGGGTTCACATCAATGTTGACTCACAGGGGTCAAAATCTCGGTTTGTGTTACATCTTTTTTGGCGATATTGGTGTGAAGATGCATTTATGTGCACGCATTCCTAAACAAAATAAGAATATGAGCTGGGTGATTAGGAGAACAGGAAAATAGTGGAGGAGCAATTTACGGACTCATTGAGGTCACAGGACAATACAAACTCAGTTGGGGACCAAATATCAGCTGACGCCGGTTCATCTGTGATCAAATGAGGTGGATTAAATGAAAACAGATCTTTATTAGGAGCCATGCTGACAGCAGAGATGTACCAAAGCTTAACTGTACCTCAGAGATGAAACACAACCCATCACAACACATGTGTATAAGCACTGTGTGTCAGTCCGCAAATCGCTCAAGTGTGTCCAATGTCATGATGTTGAGTCAAGTCATTCTGTGCATGTGTGTGTGTGTGTGTGTATGTGTTTTTATTGTGGTGATGGGTGATGGGACAGATATTGTGACTCTGCTGGTTATCCACTCGCCCCACAGCAACAACAGGTCCACCTGTTGGCATTACAGCTTTTGAGGCCTAGGTTACTGGCTCTCCAAAATCCCTTTTCCAGAACTGACACTTCCTCTGATACATGGGAAGCAACTGAGCTATTCATAGCAGAAGAAAGCCCTGGAATTTTCCACCCAAACACATAGCAAACGGGTCCTCAGTCATGTCTGACTGCAGAGCAACCAAAGACCCCAGCCACTAACAACTAGCCACTTGTTCAGAACTGATGGCTTTCTGTGACAGATACTCCCTCTAGTGATAAGATGTAAAAGTGCAGAACTATACTTGGTAAATGTGCAGTTAAAATGTACATGAAAAAGCAGTATATCTGGAAATGTGTTCCCACTACACAAATTTTTTCACAGTTTATGAAAATTAAGTCCCAACTTCACAGGCCTTTTCAAGTTCTGATGTATTTTACAGATTGTTTTATGATTGTAAGCCATAATTGCCACACTTTGCAGGTGCCTTTTGTCCTGCTGTGTCTTCAATGGTTCTCTCAATGCCCTAATTTTTAAGATTTTACACTGGAAAAAATATATTTTATTGTGTACTGTAACACAGATCTGTGAAGAAAAAAGAATCCCACATTAACCTTGAACTAAGAGCCAACTACAATATGCTCTAACTAGAGATAGACCTATTATCGATCGGGCCGATTATCGGCGCCGGCATTTTGATGTATAAGGGCATCGGCCTTTTTTTTTAAATCTGACAGCCGATAAGAGATCAATTTAAAACTGGGTTAATTTTGGCTCTGACGCAGCCGCGCCTCTCTGTCTGCAGTCACTACTCTGTCTCCAGCACTGTCCCATCCACAGCACCATCTGATTGGTTACATGCAGAGCCAAGGCACGGGTAACAGCCAATCAGCAGTGAAAGCTGTATATACACAGTGCTAACACATGCAGAGAGGAGAAAAAGTTTTGCCGAGTGGAGAAGCTCCCGAGAGCAGATATGAATATCGGCTCAAATATCGATTATCGGCCTCCTTGATTACCACTAATGGGTATGGGTATCGGCCCTGAAAAAAACGTATCAGTCTATCTCTAGCTCTAACACCCACAACAACTGTTACGGTTATGGGCCCTGGGCAGGCGTCCCACAGTATACATGTCACATGTTTCTGTTAGCTGGAGGGTAAGGCAGTGGGGTTGGGGATGGATAAAGGCAGATGGGCATGAAGATTGTGCAGGTTGAAGTCCATAGGGTAAAAAGATGTGCTAACAGTAAAGAGCTCCAAAGGGATAACAGAGCAGAGCCTGCATGACTCAGCAAGTCACAGGATACAGAAAACAATGGAATTCAAGAAATAAGCTTGCTGGGAGATGCCATGACAGAACAGTTTATCTGATTGATAACATGCAACAACAAGGGGATGCTGGAGAGGTGGGCGGGGCACAGCAACGAGTCAACTGAAGCAAAGAGTAGGATAGTAAGTAGGAGGCATAAAATATAATGTGCAGTTGGTAGTCTGAGTCAGTGAAATTATAATCTGATCCATAATCTAGCTAATGTAGCTAATCTCTGGCACTTGCCAGAGACCCCCTATGCTATCTCAGTATTATCCACCAGTACCATACAGACCACAGAAAACCAGAGTGAGAAATCCAGGTCATGTGGCAGAGATCCAAGTACTTTGCAAACAAATGTGGTTGAGATTACAACCCAGTTTTAAAGAAATCTGTTTCAACAAACTTATCTGACAAGATAGATTACCAGACAGCAGGTAAAAGTTGCACAATGTAGTGTCAACTTAAAGGCTAATAAGTAAGTGAAGATCGAGGTAAGAGCCTCTATGTATAAACAGATCATAACAGAAAGCACAGAAGTACTGGAGAGAGGAATTCCATCAGTTTCTCTTGCTGATACTTTCATAGCATATATATATTTATATATGCACACGTCATGTAGCCTTGGCTGCAAAGCTACAGCATTACATATTCTGCTTCATGTGAAGCAATGATGGTCCAGGGGGAGAGAGCAGCCTGCAGGCAGACACAGATTCCTGCAGAAGTGAAAACTGACTGAGTAACCACTGTTTCCACCAGCAGATCAAAACCAAACTTAAATAAGAAAGATATTTTCAATTGTGTAGAAACTGAATCGCAGAAGATAAAAATTAATTAGAACCAAAAAAAAAACAAACAAACAAAAAAAACCTCCAAGAGACTTAAGGGAAAGATGCTGTAAAGCTGAGCTGTTTCCGGTGTTTTAACATGAAGTAACACAGAAAATACTTAAGAATTCAGTTCATGACATGGATAAAAACACCACCTGCACAAGCTGCAGTCACAGTAGATTTTTGTGCAGCCTTATTTTGGCATTGTAAATGTTAACAGACTGGTGTGGTCAGATGGACGTATTTTAATGGGTGGCCTGCATATGGTTGTGAGCAGGGCTATGAGTGCAGAGGGCTCAGCCAGGCGGTTAATTGAGCAGACTTAAATGGCTGCATGGATGGAAAGGACCTCTAAGTTATTTATTACTGCAGCAAAGACAGGCTTCCTCAGCAAATACACTATGGTGTGTGTCAACATGAGTTACAGCTTAAGATCTACTGCTGCAACCCTCCATTTGTGCTGCGCTATGTCACATCGAGGAAGCAGCTTTAAATATAATCAATATCAACATTCACCAGCTTCACAGATAAATTGCTGGTAGAGTCCAGATACCATCAGTTTCAAAGCCAATCATAGAGCTACAATCACTTGGCCTGTATCCCATCAGAAAAAAGTTAATGAAACCCTTGCACATACCTTTTGAATTGACACTGCTCTAACACTGACTAACATAAAAACCATTTGGCAGTAAGATACAGGCCTGTATTAATAAAGCCAAATTAAAATGTTAATTTCAACAAATAATATAATATCTTTCATCAGAGTAGCAAAGCAATTAAGCTTGTTTTCATATTGGCTCTGTAACGATAAACAGCTATTTATTTAGGTCATGTAAAGCAGCTAAAAATGGTCAAAAAATTGGTAAACTGCAGTTAAGTTTCTTTCTTTTTCTCCACATGATCACTAAAATAGGACACCTCTCTCCTAAACAAATGCATTGAGATCTTTGGCAATGGAGAATGGATTTTGATAATTAAGAAAAAGATGGAGTTGCAAAATAAAACAATCACAGTACTCTATATAAGTGAAGATGATACGGAGAAGCCATAGCCAGTAGACCCTTGAAATGCTGTTGCTAAAAGGGGTGAGGGCAAAGGGGCCAACTAAGCACAATTCTTTAAGAGTGCATATCAACCATGACCCACATTGCATTGAGAATGCTTTAAAATCCAGCTCCTTATACAATAGTGCGTGTTTTCAGCATGCATAATATGACAGTTATATTAGCAAAAGCTGAGTCAGGTCCATATTTTATCATTTCTGTTTAAATCTATTTATTGCATTCATGTGTTCATTAACTTACTAACTGCAGTGGTAATAAATAAATATTTTCTTTCTTTGACTGTCAGTTACTGAGCAGTCTGGATTATTGTTTGCTTTAGAGCTGCAGCTATTTTTGCATTTCGCACAACTTCAAAGTGAACGCCCTTTGCGTTTTTAACTGTTTGGGCTCTGAAAACACACAAGCTGCTATTTTTCCATATTTGCTGATACACTAACAATTAATGTATTTGTATAAAAAAAAGCAACTGGGAACAGACAAACCTTTTTTAGCTAAAATATCTTTGAAGTGAACTGCACAATAGTTTTACACAAACTAGCCTGCATGCTGAATGCTAAACATGCAACATCAGTTAAAGCCTTAGTATTAACCAGTGTCTTAATAACAGACGCAGAACAAAACTGAGCAACCAACTACAGCAGCAGTCCCCATCTCAAGTGATAAGCATGGATTCCTAAATGTCACTGCACAAGCATCTGTGTAATTCTCTGCCTCCACGTTCATGTGACAGCTGACAGTTCACTTCTTTCTTCTTTTCATGGGACCCCCTCTCACCCACACTCACCAGGACTGGTGGTGCTCTGCAGACTTCCCCTCTTACGAAACGGGGATTTAGGTTTAGGCTTCCCTTGTCCATCGCTGGTGGAGGAGGAGGAAAAGGAAGAGGATGACATCTTGCCGCCGCCTATACTCCTTTTACTACTGGAGCAAAGCAAGTCAGAGCTGTGCAGTGGCCAGCAGAGGGAGAAAGGAGCAGTAGCTCTAATGCTGGAGCTCTGTTTCACGATGGGGCAGTGGGGCAGCAGGACCCATACTGGACTGGTGGAGGCTACTCTGCAGAGTTGGCTCCTCCTCCCAGCCCACCGCAAGTCAGCAGGCATGCTGCACAACGACGAGCTGAAAGGCAGCCCTAGGCTTCCCCTACCCCTGCTGGGGGCCATCCTCCCCGGTTGCTCCAGCAACCCGAGAACGAGCTTCCTGTAGCCGATGCGAGAAAAAACAGCCACCAAGGAGGGCATTCCAGATCAAAGTATGTAGCTAGCTTGTCAGCCAGTGAGCCTGTAAACCGCCTACAAGCCACCAGCTGAACACCAAGGTGAGTGAAGGGCAAAAGTTTTTCCACTCCTCTAAAAATAGAAATTACATACACTAGATATCATGAGAAGTACATGCTATCGTGTGAAAAAAAACTCCAGATGGCAAAAAAGTAATAGAAGCATAAAAATAAGTTTAGTGTGTAAGAACTAAACTAGCTAAAGAACTCTCATTCTTCTTTGCTATCTGAGGGGAGACAGATAGCCTAAACACTCCCACAGTCCGCCTGACATTAAGTAAGATAAATAGTGACAACCAATGCCATGCAAGGGTCAGCAATGCAACACGTGACAAAAAATATCCACAACTTTCTCTTTCGTCACAGTAGTTTAATTATTATTGTGGAACACAATTCTATGTCAAGTGTTATAACCACAAAAGCTACCAAAATATTAGTAGAGCCTGAGCAATTAAAACAAATAAATTTTTTTTTTTCTTTTAAGACTTCGCTTTTTTAAAATTTTTTTACTGGCACTACATGGTGAAGGCACATTCACGACTGTACTGAAAAATTAGACTTTTCCTCATAAATCCTTATTGACTACAAAGTTTAAGTTGTTACTTATTACACTTTTCTTTAAAGTGCCATATTGACAATATACAAATACAGTTGTAAAGCAACTAATCTTTAGCTCAAATGATATGCTTTTCTTGCATTTCCAACACGCTCACCAAATGCAACCAAAACTAAACATTTTAAATTTAGAATTCACACTGCTCATCAGTCTACATATATTTGTCCACAGTATATTACTGAAGCTAGATGACAAATTCAATACTTTGGGATTCCATCTCATACGCAGTAGCATTGGAGCTTAAAATAAAAAGTAAAGCACTCCATCTAGTGGTACAAAAGTTTTATGCACTTAGATAAGTGCTGTTAAAGTGGCCTCAGTTTACCAAATCTGAACCTGTACAGACAAAAGACAGCAAATTTTCTACTTTTATCATAACTTAAATGCAGTAAACTGATATTTAGCTTAATGTGTTTATGTTTACTTCCTGTTTATAAGCTGACTATAGAATGCAATTCTCCAAAGGAGCCCTTTCTTGCACAGCCTGTCCAAGGACAAGAATATAGCAAGGTTACCATGCTTTACCATTCAGTATTAAAGTTTCAGAGGCAAAATAGGGGCATTATGATTTTTCCATGTTGTGCTACTATTATTCTTTGCCCAATAATAAGCCCTATTTTAAATACACCATAATTGCTTTCCATTACCTCTCCTGCACTGAAAGCTTCCTTTAACCCATTCATTTACTCAATTGTTTTGTCAGCCATCAACCTCTTGTTACTCACTTAAGAATAAAACTAAACTGATTTGTAATTACAGGATAAATCTTACAACATTTTTAAATAAACTGGCCTCTGACATTAATAAATAATCTAAACTTGGTCAACCTAGATCACAATGCTAAAATTTTATTGAGAATAAATGAACATACCAGGAAACTAGTAAAATGCAGATCAGATATTAAGAAATACGACTCAAAACACACAACTCTACCACTCTGATCTCTAAAACACAAAATCTATTTATTGTTTCTTGTTAGAATGAGTGTGTAATTAAGCTAAAAACAAAGACTAAACTCAAATCACAAAACTATTCAAACTTTGAAGATTTAGAGCAGACCTGCACATGCAACAAGCAAATAACGGAAATTCAACCTGTCTCTCAAATGAGCTGGGCAACATCATGTTTCAAAACAATTTGTGGTGGTGAATCACGGAAAACAAAAGAATACGAAAAAGTTTCAGTTTTTACTACCCAAGTTTTAAGGAAAATCTTGTTTCAGGTTGTCTGCAGCCTTTTCTGATATCTGACCCACTTTTTGAGAGAGCTGACGATCACCATCTGGTGCAGCAACAGCAGCAAAGGCTAAAAAAAAACATAGGCCTACTTTTGTTTGATACAAAAAATCTTAACTAATGCTATGGTTACACATTTTGTTAAATTCGTATTACTTATATACTTAAGGCCTTACCTAGAAACAGGAGAAACAGTTAGCCTGATCGCTCTATTTAATCCTTCTCTAGGTCTTTGGTCCTTATTTGCTCTCAGCTGCTCAGTCAACCTTTCTGTCTGCACACATTTTGCTAAAATGAGACCACTGTGCATATCACTTACTGCTGGGTGATTTTTTTTCACTCCTTCAGTGCAAAGCTCATGGAATTCTGCATTTTGTTTGCAGAGGCCATACACCAATAAGAAAACACTGTGTTCTGTCTTTCCATGTCATGGGTAATGTGAAATGTAAAACACCATTGAACCCAACTAAACACTATATAATTTTCTCTGAGCAGATTATGTAGACCTTGCATTAAGAGGCTGATGCCACAAAACCTTTGCGTGACAAATGCAGGAAACCTAGGATGGTTTTAGCATTTTGCAAATCAACCAATGGCATCTTCCAATCCATGAAGTTTTGTTATAAACAAAACCAGCAACCACCACAAACATCAGTGAATGAAAGATATTAGCAGGGTGTAATCATGAGATAGTTGGGATTAGGATGCCGCCTTGGCCCATTCTAAAGTGATCATGCAATTATTGCACAAAACAGTCTCGAAAAAAGCACTACTTTGGATGTATTTTTTTAGCATCTGTATGACTGATCTTCAAATAACCTGTAAGCTACTTGTATGACGACCATAGTAATAATAAGTAGTGTAATTACTGCTTCTCTGATAGGCAACGGTCCATAGAGACAAATATTTTGTCAAATGTTGTAAAGATTTTAAAGATTTTTTGGAGTAAAACATGAGGGGGTTTGAGCGATTCACAACTACAACTAAGTCCAGTTATCTAGTACTTACCCTTACTTATAAAGTCTGTGTCAGATGATGTAACGCTACAGACCACTTTGGGTGTTGCAAAGTCACAAAAGACATTGAAGAACCCCCAAAAAAACTTCTGACTTACAGTACATATTGTATAAGAAGTACATTTAAAGAGAATGAAGGAAGAGAAACTGTTTGTGGTTATAGGGCACGCGTTCCGTATTGAAAATTATCATCAGGTTATGTTTTACGTAAATTCGTTACCTTGACCATAACAATACACTGATTTAGAAAATTTGTGAACAGATAATAGTACAGTTTGCTGACTTACCACCCGACATTGTTTGAAGAGCAGCTGAAGGCAGGAGTGAAAAAACACTGTGGTACAAAACAGGAAACGTCCTGCAGAAAGCAGACAGAAACACAGTAACACGCGATGTTAACACTGACAATAGATAGCCAGCCAGCTGATATGCTAACGTAATCAGTTAGTTAACTAACGTTGCACAGAAACCCTGACAGCTAGGTTATCTATTAACGTTAAATATCGATAAAGTTCCTGTAAAGTTTCATTGAATAAAACTTCACATACCTTTCGTTAAAATGTGCTTTTCGCTAACTTAAGCCACCTCACTGACTACGTTAGGTTAACAGCTTGACACCAACTCCAATACACGTTATTTTAACGATCAGTATTTAACGTTAGCTAACAGTTAACGTTTATTAAGTTAACCGTTTCGTCTGTTGACGTTACTTTGGCTTAGCTAACGTGTTAGCTGTTAGTGTAACACCTGAACCAGCGTAATAACAATGTAATAATTAAAGCAAACAGATAACCAGATATCCGAGGTATTGCTCACCTTTGCTCGACCTTATGGACTTCAATTTTTGACGTAAATGCACTTTTCTCTAAAGATGGTCAAAGTTTTAAGTTTAAAGGAGCCGCCCGTCCGTAAGAGTGCGTCGTGGTTTAAAGGTTGACGAATTAAACACACCTTCAACCACCAAACGCTGCACAGAAAGCGCCTTTTCAGCAAGTTAGTTTTTTTTTTCTCCATAAACTATATTTTAAAAGTAGTCTTGTTGGATATAAAAGGCGGTTACATCACAATGATAACTGTCATTTTCAGCAAATCATGATCGATATGTGGAAACAAACTAGTTTTACATGAGCTCAGCTGGCTCTCTGATCGTAACAGGATGAGGAAACATCCAGTTATGTTAAATTCACTTTTTTCTGTCAAGTTAAACTAGGTTTTACACACTATTTTGATACCCAGTTTGTCTCAAGTGAGCCTACAGAATTATTTTCATATAAGTAAGTGTAGTAGCTAAATAGCCCATATTTAAACTACTCAGAGGAAGGCATAGCAAGTTCATTCATGTCAGTATTTAGACACAAGGCAAGTCAATGGCAGTACATCACAATCATGACTCAAAGCAATGAAATGATTCATTTAAGCTTTCAAAATCTTTAAATGCAAAATTGAGTGTCACAGTTTAACTTAAAAGAAAAAAGAGCATCTCCTCCTGAAAAGAAGACAGATTTAAGTATCAGAAAACAGAATTATTTCAGGAATACTTTAGTTTCTGTGTACCAAACAACAGGATTTTTGCCAAAGAATACTTTAAAGCTGCCAGGCATATTTTAATAACAATGGGGACATATACGGCGTTGGCTAACTCCAGGCTCTCAAGGCTGAAGACCAACATTTTTTTCAGCCCATGTGAGTCACTGAAACCTCTGACCTTTATTTAAGATAACGGATAAGATTAATTAATGATTATATCCTGTTACAGTAGATCAAGATATGACGTTATGTTCAGTGTTATTGTGAAAGATGCCACTTTGAGATGTTAGTGGTTTTCTGACATTACATGGAGGTTTAGTTACACTCCTGAATAATTGAAATATCCGTGTTTTTTGTTCGTATTGCTTACTTTTATTTTGTTCATGTGTCTGACAGTTTTATTCCTCTTAGTTTTTCATCCATTTGTTAAATGTTGTTTCCTCCTTTTCCCTCTCACTTCTTCTTTCTCTTTTCTGTCTGTTTTCCTTCTTACAAACAGTATCTCTATTTTAAAATGCTGACAGTGTGCCTGGAAAAGTTGCCCTCCCTGTCTGTGTCACAGAATCCAACTGCCACTTTTTTGTCCATCAGCTTTCACTTGGTCTTGATCACCTGAAGCAGGAAACGATGTAAGGTACTGACTTCAATCTAGTGTCAACTCTGGGGATTTGCTCAGTAACAATATCACTTTTACAGGAAAAGGTCATCAACAAAAACAAGCAAATTAAGATCTTGAGGGAACAGCTGGGCCTTCCATCCTTACAATGACAAGAGTATACACTGAAGGCTAATGTACAGGAAAATGTTGACTAAAACCAAATCCTGCCTTGGCTGCTGTATCCCCCATTTTGCTAACAGCAGTACTCAGTATAATCACATACCATGTAAACAGTGGCACAAGGCCATATCCATAAATCTTGTCTACATATGGGACATATTGATTGCCATAGATGTTGAAATCTACAGCATCTCTGATCAATAATTTGATACACAAATTGCATCAAAAGATTATGCATAGTGTGAAAGATTTTGCTAACATAATGTCAAACATACATGGTTGCAGGGCTTTGCACTATAGGGAGTTTTCAGCATCTTTCATCTTGCACTGTTTTGTTCCTCTGACCTTTATGTGAACTATTTTGGTTCAGTCTACCCACTCTCTCATGTTGTTTCCAGATGTAGCAGCAGCTGTTGCCACTGAAAAACCATTCTGTGTTTCCTAACCAGCACCAAACAACAGACATATTAAGCAACTAGTTGATGAACATGGTTGTTAGAGTTAAGCAACGAAAGAGCAGCTACCATTTAACTCAGGCAATAAAGAAGTGAACTTCATCAGGTGGACAAAAACACAACTCCAAATAATTACTAATGATGGTCTCTATACGCTGTATATGTAAAAAGGCAGCTGTTCAACAACATTTTTGTCACAACTCTATAAAATGACAGTGTGTCACAGTTGTGTTAACAGACAGTTCCACAGCTCCCCAAGTGGCAATAAATAATTACTGCAGCTTTAAGCAGTAATTCCATTTCCATGTTTTGCATTCAACTACTTTCCAAGCCATGGTTTATCATTTTTCTGTAGCTTTAATCCCCATGCACATGTTTTATACTATTTGTATTGGCGGGTCTGTTGTATTTCATACATCATACATGTTTTCTGCCTCCTACTCTAATCTGAACATTGTTTTTTTGCGATTTGTGTTTGTCTACTGATATGGCTTTTCATCTTTTTGGAGTTAGCTTTCATCTTGATAAATACATAAACAGTTTATTTTTAAAAATAGTTCAGGCTCTTGCGTGGCATTTCTTTGGTCCCGAGCTGTCAGATCATATTGTTTTTTAACCAGAGGTGAAAAAAAGAATCAGTTTGCTGTTACTTTTGAAAAATAAGAGTTTTAAAATAAAAGGTCATCATAATGTAAATAAAAGGACAAACATCTTATTGATTCAGCCAATTAAAATATATATGTACAAATGTTTCTCACTTATGAAATAATTAATTTTTTGATAGATAGTAATAGGACACAGTTTGTGTCAGAACACATTATTAACAATTACATTTTAAAACTTAGTAAAGCAATCCTAGATTACTTTGAAATAATCAAAAGTCATTCTAAACAGCAGAACAAGGAGAACTATTTAGTTTACAGTATGAGATATTCAAGCTAGTAATCTCAAGATTATGAAAAAGAATGTCAGCTCTGGTCTAATATTGACAATTTATTTTAAGAAGTCACTGATAAGGGTGTCTTGTTGGATTCCTTATAGAGCAAGCTCCTCCTACCGCCCACGGCAGCACTGAGACATGTCACTAGGTAATAATTGCCATGGGAATGGCAGAGCCTGGAGAAGCTGGTTTGACTGCGGTCCATCATTAAGGTGTGAGGCCTGTTCCTTCCAAGAGGAATGAGCACTAAATAGTAGGATGTATTCTTTTATACTGAGTAAATTTACATCTTTTGTCTTTATATTTAGATCTGTCCATCTATCTAGGCCTATTTACCTACACTTTTGTTTTCTTTACTGATGGAAGGTCATACCACTGGCTTCGACTACTGAGGTGTTATGAAATGTTACCTTAAGGTCAGAGTGTTTGAACTTTACTCCCCTGCAAAGGAATTTCAAAGCAAAGCAGAAAGATGAAACCACACACACTGAATCAGAGTGCAAAATACAGAAATAAAGCATCTAGATGTCAAGTAAAAGAAGTGATAAGGACCATAAATGCAACAGCAGCCCTAAACTGTTGGTGAAATTATGAGGATGCATCCAAAATGTCTTACAAACATAGAAATTCTTTATTACAACAGCATCTCGCACTCAACCTTTAGTCATGTATTTTTCTTAACACACTCTTATCATTGCAGTACAGTGGAAGTCATTCTTTTAGTTTAATCATAGCATAAAAACAAACTCTGAACAAGTGAAAATCCTAAAACAAACATTCAACATCAGTCACAGTTTGGAATATTTAGACAAAATGAAAAGAAGATATTAAGCTCAACAAGCTTTCGATTTTGGATTGGCTTTTTCACTCTTAAATAACTTTTGAAAAAAAAAATCTTAAAAACCCTGTTTTCACATTGTGTAAGAAAGCATCTGTCACTTCATTCAAACATGTCCACATATATTTTATCATAAGTATCCCTAACAGTTTTCTATAAAATACTACCTCATCTCATTGCCAAACACGAGCTGAAAAACTTAGTAAAGTCTGCATCCTTATTTCTAATAAAAACCTCTTGGAGAAAATCCCGCCTGCTTTAGTCAAAATTAAAATAGATCGTGCAGTTCGGAGTCATACTTGACTTTGGACTGAGCAGAATGGTGAAATAGTGTTTTATTTTCACACATTTGTAGTAAAAACGTCTGACAAGCAGGGTAGCCAAAAACGAAATATCTTCCTCTTTGAGAATAGAAAAAAATTCAATAAATATGGTAGGTACTGCAAGTCTTAAAATATATCAGCCTTGTGAAATTCATAACCAGTACTAAAACTCACAAATGAAAAGAAAATTGGTGTGATGAGCGAAATACACAACCCAAAATTTAAATAGTTTTGCTAAAAACAACATAGAGTTAAATACATGTAACAAATGTCAAAAATATAAACATACTTGAATGCAATGCAGTGTATTAAGAGAATGTTGATTTTAAGTTCTACCTCCAAATATGCTCATAAATGCATCACATGGCAGAAAGCTGCATGGACCCTTAAAGGTGCAGAGGGTGAATAAACAAATAGTTGATTGATGAGTCTCATTCAAGCAGCAACCTCCAGGACAAAAAAAATGAAGCCATATGGAGTGCCAAAAACTGTAATTCCTGGGATGGCCACTCGAGGCTGTCTCCAGAAAAGAGTCAATTTATCTATTGGGCAAAATATTAAAATGCACAGTTTTACAGTATGTTAAAAGTAAAATAAACAGCTTCATACAAAATATATATGTGTTTTATAAAGGGGGTTATGAAGTTTTTCTATCACTAACTTAGATTGTATTAAGGCTTGAAGCTATTCATATTAAGGGTGTGTCTTTTTTGATTGACAGCAGCTGTTAGCTGTCTGCCAGAGGTGATTAGTAATTATTTTTCATTTCCCCAGTTCCATCTTCCAAACAAAACTTTTTCAGGCAGGCAGATAGGTGCCATCAAAGTGGCTGTATTGAATTTTCAGTCTGTGGTCTCCTTTCCCAGGTAATCAAATACAGATTCTCTGAGTTAGCCACTGGACCCAAAGCGTTGGTATTTGGAGATCTGTGAATGAGGCTCAACAGTCAACTGGCTCTGATCTGATAGCGGATTCTTGCAAAAGTCATTAGGAGCATAAAGAGTGTCCTGATGTTTTTTACAGATTATTTATCTCTTGTACTGTGGTAGAGACTTTTTAAGGCAAAATGACAAACAAGGTATAAGTCAAAAAAATGATGCGAAAAGTGCAAAATAAAGACAACAAAATTCAGATGGTTATCTGTAAATAACTCATAGCAATCAATCTCATGAGAGTTTGGCCACGACCATGTAATATAATCAGATTGGGGTAAGAGCGGCACTATCAATGATAAAAGTCCGACTACCAATCAAAAGTGACAGTAGTGCTTTTCCTCCAATAGACCCCCTAAGTACTTATAATTAATAGTCATAATTTGTTTGTTTTATTGCTGTCTTCTTTGACACAACTTTTCTTGCAGTAATTTACAAAACTCTTTTAAAAAATGATCAACCGACAAGAGTCTCAAAAATGATTGATTTTGCAGTTACAAATTCAGTATCAGTTGTTATGTGGAACCATTTCATTTCATTTCATTTCATAATACCAAAGGCAGTTGGTTAAAGAGCAGAGGTTTACTGCACAATAATCAAGTAATTACTTGAGAGGGAGCCAGTGTGTTTCAGCAAGTGTTGCCTAATTTGAGATCAAAAAGAGTGTTCGCAAAATGTTTAACTCTTAAAGCTCTTTAGTTAGCTTTGTAGAATCAGACATATAGTTAATGCTATTTTATTTTTTTTAAAAAAGGATTTAATAAGTCACATCAATATTAATTCACTGAGTCATTAACTGTACAGAGCTTAGCAGTTGTGTGGAATGTTTTAAATTCTAGCAGTAATTTCCCTGTTCAAAAACAGTTTGAAATGCATCTCAAGCAGCTTGCATGTAGTTGTATCTTTGTGACTGTTTGAGAATGAAATCCAATGAGGCAAAGTGCAATGATTCAAAGATACAAGTCATTTAAGTGATCTGTCTGAAAGCTTTCAGTAGAAATAGAGAAACATGTTTTCACTGATATAACTCCTGAAATAGTTTATATCTGAATGTTCAAAACTGGTCTTTTTCTCAGGAAATAAAGATAATAAGAACTAACTGTCTGTAAATATATGGTTGTTTTTCACCGGTTCACTCTCAGTAAACTCTGAAGTTTCCTCTGCAATTTGTCCAGGGATACGGAAATCAATGGGTATGGGCTGTGCTGGCTCTGACGGTTGCTGGGTCTGAGCCACGGGGCAGCAGGCCTCCCCCTTGGGACTGGAGGTGCTGTGAGAGTTTTGAGGATCCAAGTTGCAACCAGTACCCTGAAGAAACTGAAGGAAGTTCTCCTCTATGGATCCTTCACGGCTCGGCAGTCTGTCTTCCATCTCAACCCCTGCTCGACGAAACAGACAAGGCAGATGCTTTCCCAACTCCTCCCGGATTTGTCTGTTGAGACAGCCATAGAAGAAGGGATTGGAGGTGAAGCAGAAGTAGCCAATCCAGGTGACCACCTCCTCCAGAGAGGCTAGTGCTGCTGGAGGACTGGCAGCCAGTGCTGAATACAGGTGGAAAGTGAAGTAGGGCAGCCAGCAACAAAGGAATTGCCCTCCTACGGCTGCCAACACTGCAGCAGCCTTTCCTCCCCCAAAAGGGCGTTGTGGGGTTGCTCTGCCTGTCCCAGTCCCCGTCCCCGAGCTGGTAACCATCGTGGAACGGCTGCTGAGTGATTCTGACCGCTGGCGACGAGGTGTGTCCATCCAGGTGGGCAGAGGCCCGTGGTGCATGGCTGCTACTCGAGCCACTTTGAACATATTGCAGTACACAACAAGAATGACCAGCAGCGGGCACAGGAAATACACCAGAGTAAACAGGACCATGAAGGCCAAGCGGTTCGAGCCTCCCCCTGTCCAATGTAGTGAGCAGCGCCTGTGACCCTGAGCAGGGGGAGATGGGACAGTCCCACCTCCTCCTCCCCCAACTCCACTACTCTCCAGAAGAGGAGTTCTTCCACCTTGCAGAAACCAAGCGAGCAACGGCAAAGCTGACATGGCCAGGGCTTTGACCCATATCCCCACCAGCACGGACGCTACAAGGCCAACAGTCATCTTAACTTCATAGCGCATCGGGTGTATGATGTAGTAGTAACGCTCCACATTGATGACAGAGATTGAGAGGATGGCAGCACTAACCAGGCACACACTGAGAAAGAGGTAGCTCCGGCACAGGGCCTCCCCGAAAAAGGCTCGGCTAGAGAGCATGCCAAGGGGCATCAGCACCAGGGCTGCCAGCAGGTCAACCACGCACAGGTGGAAGACAAAGGCAAACTTGTGGAGCTGTGGAGCCTTGGCAATGACGGCCATAACAGCCACATTACCCACCACAGCCAGCAGATCCATGAGCAGCATGGCCAGCAGGGCTAGCGACTGGGACAGGGCCCAGCCCTCGGGCAGAGACGAGGCAGACATGTTGGACATGAGCTGTGGAGGTGGGTGGGAGGAGTTCCACATCGGCTCCATTGAAGGGTGGGATGAAGCAGGCAGGCAGGATCAGTCACAGGCCCATCACCCATCCTTCAAAGCCAGGAAGTGCGGCCAGAAAACAGTGGCTTGAAAATGAGGTCAAAAGCTGCCTTGGAGTCGGGAAAGGTGATGCTGTGATCGTCAGGAGGTTCAGATTGTATGTTTCCTGTCCATTTAGATAGTCCTCATGTCTGCTGTCAGTCACAACCCACCCTGAAAACAAGCAAGAGAGACAGATGAAAATAAATTGGTAATGTGTGTTCACCTGAGTTTGCATGAGTCTTTACTTGCACTTTTGGATTAAAAGAAGTAATCTTTTCTATAAGTCTCTGGTGCTTACTGTCGCTTTTGCCCCAGCCACCACTAAAAGGTTTTTACTTCGAAGAAGTTTTAGAAAAACCTCCTCAGCTTCTGAAATCTCTGTTGAGTCCCTCTTCCTGATGAACAAAATCCAAAGCCAGTCCTCAAACCAATTAACTCAATTAAGTATGTATTATTCAAGGCAGGGACGTTTGGCACCTTTTTAGCAACATGCAGAGAAAACTCAAGGACAGAGCTGATTTGAACAATCATAAAACAATCATGCAAGAATAGAGCCACATGAACAGATTCTAATTAACAAATCTGCAAGCAAATCATGATGCTGAAGCACAAAATCAGACTGATCCTCTGGAAAAATACACAAAAACACACACAAAGGATTCCAGACCACTTTCTTCATACTTTTATTAACATTACAGTAAAGGTTAAGAATAAATCTAATCTTCTCCTATATGCAGGTGATCAATACTTTTCAAGCACACATCCTGTTAATGCATGAATGCATACTGATTCCCCAAAACCAATCCTATAACCAAATACTATATGCAATAGCTCCTTTCCATCACGTCCACACCTGCTGGGAATGCTCTGGATTTGTATACTAAAGGTCTAAACTGATTGTGTATGACTACTTTTTCTTTAAATGTAAAACATAAACAAAAGCATAGATTTGCGGAGGGCCTTGCTAATGTGTTCACCTGCATGTAGGTTCAATACACTGCATGACTTATCTTGTGCACATGTGCTAACATTGCATATATGCCACTAAGGAAACCCTGGTTCTTAATATGAGTGTTTTGTGTTTCAAATGAAAAACCTGAGGGTATTTTTAGGTTGCATGGGCTGTCTTCATATTAACTGGGCAGAAACAACAAATTGACATGGGTGGCTGCTGCTGTATGTATGTGTCAGATCAAGGAAATCCAGTTGCTCACTGCTGTGAGGGTGCTCTGTCACTGATGTAACAATTTTCTGTGATTTTCTGTCTCCTGTCTACATAAAAGCACAAATCTGGGTAAAAAATTGAGCTCTAACCTCTCTTATCACCTATGACTGACTGCCCTCAGTGAGCTTCATCTCTAAATCACACATAGGAGTACTCCCAATTCAGTTTAACCCTACTGCCTGGTTTAGTCATGTCTTACCGCCTACTCTTTCATATATTAATCCTTAATGCATTACACCCATTGTATAAAGCAAGGCCCTCATTTTATAGATCACATTAAAATTGAATTAGATTTATGATGGCACTGAGCAGTACAGTTCATAATAAGCAGATTAGAGGAAAAGGGTGAGAACAGGCGAGAAAATGTGGTGAGAATCAGGGAGCGTGAGGGGAAGAAACAGAGAGACAGAGAGAGAGAACAAGGCAGAGAGCATTTTGTACCTGAATCAGAGTATTTCCTGATGCAGCTGTCTGCTGCTTTGGTCACTGAGGATGAAAACCTGGTGTAGCTCCCACTGCTGAGGTACACAGTGGACATCAATCACTGTACCTTGTGAATGCTGTTGAGGTGCTTCCCACTATACAAGACTGCTCCTCTTCCCATTCCTTGATCTGCCTTGTGCATCCTCCTCCCTGGATGACTACAGCTGTGGCAGCAGAGATTTTGCTGAAACGATGCTGATGTAAATGCTTGCAAAGACACCAGCTCACTCTCTGCTCTCCCCCTCCACTCACACTTAGTGACTGCAGAGATGGAACAGGAGGCAGTGAGAAAGAGGACCAGAGCTGCTGCCACCACAGGGTCCTAGTGTCCTGATGTATTGTAACATTTGCCTCCAGAAATAAATAACTGAATATGACAGATGTGGAAAAATGTTATGTTGTTGCTATAGTTAATAGCACTGTAAACAGAGATTTGTAGCAATCCTAACAGGGAGGTACAAGGCATGAAAATGTCTCTTTTGTTCCAAATCTTCACAGTAACTACTTTGATTAAATGTGTTTTGTAATATGAATAATATTAAATTACATTGTGTCCTCTAATTTTACCACTGGGTTACATTTCTATGTCCAACACTTTCATCTACACCAGAACAAGCCAACCTTTCAAAACAAGGACAAATGTCTGGCTAGCTTTGGCTGTAGCACCAGAGAAACACAAATTATTTCATGCTAACATGCAAAGTTCTGGGTTGTTACACAGTAAGCCAAGATAAGAACATGTTCATGATAAGAATACTACCATGCCAGCTGTGAACATGGTACAAACTAAATCTAGCTAAACATCATACAGTGTCAGCATCCAGTAATAGGTGTGTAAACATGCTAAACGTATTAATTTTAAAAGGGTTAGCATGCTAATGAGACCCTACCAGGGTTGTAGATGGACATTTAGCCCAATAGTTGTGCATCTTTTTTTTTTTTTTGATGATACTGATAATATGCATATAAAATTAATCTACTTTAAATTTTATAATTTTTTTATATTAGCATAGAAAAATCGTTATTTTTTTGTATGACAAATTACTTCCAGTTTTACTTCCAGGTGTATAATGAACATATTGGCTTAGTATGGCCGCTAGCATGTCTCTGAACTTTTAATCCAAGACTTATACTACAAGTAATACTTTAAATATTAGTCTTTTTTTGCGCATAGCTTTGGGCAAATGCTTCAAGGCCTAACATATTACCTCCAAACAACCTCACAAAATGCGTATTAACTCCACCTCATAACTAATTTCTTATTTCCTGCTCCTCTCCCAGTTTGTTTATTTATGTCGGCCAGTAATATTTCAGGTAGTAATTTAATGGATTAAAATGTCCTCCAGTGCAAGATTTACTGAGACAGTGAGCATTGATTGGGCCTGGCCTCGGCCTCCACCATTCCAGCTTCTCAAACTGGGGCTCCTGTTGCCACGGTGATCTTTTTCATATACAGTCCATCTCATTGCTCCGTCCGCAGAGGACAATGAAATCCGGGCCATTATGGGTGAGGCTACTCTCCTGAAGGATCAAGCATGGGGCTGCTTGGATGTAGGTGTCCCTCATTTGCATTTGTAAGTTTCCTCAATGGTAATGAATGCAGCATTTGCATTTCATTGAAATCACATCTTGTACCTCTTTTAACATTGAAAAGCATGTTTTAATTTGCAGCATCTTTCAAGAACTGATTGATTAATCTAGTTTACAGTCAGCTTTACTATAATGATGCTGCTGGTTAAGTCACTGTGAGAAGTAAAGTCCTCCTGTTTAAATAGTGTACAGTTGGTTGCTTTAGGCCCACATATTAGTGTACTTGGTGTGACTTTTTGAATTACTGAATAAAAGTGCTACTCAAGTTTTATTTTACAGATTAGAATAGCATTTTGAAATATACCACAAAGCCTACTAAAAGGTGATAGTTTACCAACAATAGATGAATCTGCAACCACTTGAAATGAGTCATCTTTAAAAGAGAAATGTGGCTTATTGAGTATGAGGAGTCGATGTTTTCTTTGTCTTGTATGATGGGGAATATCTTTGCGTTTTTGATTTTTAGGCTTTCTAAGAAGAGTAATTTTTAAACTCTAGCCCGTGCAAACTTGTGATGAGCCCTCTTTCACTTTTACAGGCAAAAAGACTGAAATAGAAAATAAAAATAGAAAATAATAAGCAGGTTAATGGATAATGAAAATAACACGGGCTGTTAGTTGCAGCACTACAATCCCTGTGCCACTCTCTACCATTGTAAACCATTATTTCAGACTGTGTAAAGTGGCACTTTTATCCACAGTCTCACAATCCAAACACATAATGCCTTCAGATAAATTTCAACACAGTAGTAGACAACCATTATCACATTTTGCAATCAGACTCCTGTTTTTTTTTTAATTTATGTAAGCCCAACCTATGATCTTTTTAACTTGTCTAAACCTAACTGATTGCAAGCTAACATTATCTGTCTCCTCCTGTTCATACTTCAAACATGCCTGGGCAGCAGAACATAAGAAAAAACATGATGCAGTTGGGTGGAGAGATGTAACGGACAGTGATTACTACTGTTGTCATGGTGAAGATGTATCAAGATGTCTGGTAACACTGAGGAGAGATGAAAACATACACATGCTTATCTAACACATGATGCCTCTCAAACAGAATATCTGACTAAAACAGAAATGCCTCTTGCATTGCTGTGGTGTAGTTTTTCAAACATTGTGTGTGTTTTCATCTGTAGTCAGGCATGCACACCTGAGTTTTTGTGTGTGTGTGTGTGTGTGTGTGTGTGTGTGTGCGCGTGTGTGTATCAGGTGTTGACTCATTACAAAAATAGCAGAGTCTTGCTCGGCCGGCAGCACCAATCGCTGCCACCACAAATACAATGGTTTCCATGGCAACCTTGAAAATAGACTCCACATTCGCACTCAGAAATAGCAAAGGACGCTGCACTAACCCCAGAGAGCCCCCGCTGCCAATAATAACTACCAATAGATATGGACACACAAATATCAGCTGCACTCAGAAATAAAATCATCACATTACATTTACCAAAACATAATTACTGCAACCTACACAAACAGTCTACTCAAATTCAAATGCACATTTAGCATCCAGTGCACCGAGGCATAGCAGAACATTAACCAGCTTTGTGTTTAATAACATCAAAGCAAAAGCACAAAGAGTTTGTTCAGTCGAGCTCCACAATACCTGATACGACTGAAGGAGAGATTCTTTACAAATGTCTAACAAACTATACTAACAAGCATCTGTCATGTCTTATTTTCAGATATGTTGGAGTGATGTTAGTGGAGATAAAGGCTAAAGTGGTGAATGTTGCCTTGGAGACACTTAGAGAGGAAGGGTTATGTATTGCAGCAGACAGTCAAACAGAGGATGCAGGAAAAACTAATACAAACTGACTGTGTGTATCCAAAACGTAATCATATCTTGTTGGTTTATCCTTGTGATGCTTCAAATACAGATCCACCACGCTGAAGATGTACCATTCCTGAGATTCATGTACTGTTTGACACAATGTTGGATAACATTCTTGTGGATCATATCAGACATTATGAGTCATTCATAAGGGATGTTGTTGATTTTTCTGTATCGCTGTGCAGCTGGGAACAGTTATAAAAAAGCTGAACAGTGAAAGTTTTCGCTGGAATAAGAAAAAAAATGGCATTTTAGCTGCTTCAATATAAAAAGGAATGTGATTCATCAATAACAATGATATGTGTATTTTGTATGGTGGTGACCTAATGTCGTCAGAGGATATCTAGGAGTTCAGAAAGTGACTGAAATGACTGCAGCTGAGCCCACTGAAATTGTTTTGTGAACTACTACAATCGAGAAGGAAAAAAATTACCTGCATAATGTCAAACACTTTTTATTTTATTTTTGATTTTAATGTCCTTCATCATCAAGATAATTTGTTTTTACCAAACTTTTTCACAATGATAGTCTGAGAACTGAATAACTAAAGTGACTGCAAGTGAATGATAATATGTAATATTTTATGGTTACTCAACACTTATATGTCATTTGTTATATATTTGATATTTGATGCACTGTGCAATTTTTTAAAGTGTTTTATTAACTTCTGAAATAAAAGCTGCTACATATTACATGCAAGCAGTCTCCCTCTCTTTCTAAATTGCTTGATCATTTCAACAAAATTCATGAGACTAAAAAGTTTAGGAAGACGTCTAATTATAGCCTATAAAAAATGGTTTCTATTTTTATACCAATCTCATTTGACATTTTTCATTGCTGTCATGAGGTCTCACTCTTCTGGGTGAATTCCTCAACAGATCTTTCAGTCCATGATTAATATTCAGTGGGATTCTGTGTTTTACTAAGTAAAGTTATCCAGTTAACCCAGTGGGCCTGCTTCTTTAACAGGCCCCTGTACATGCAGGCCATGCCAGATGGTGGCAGTGCGTCCACTATATTTTTCTCAGGGATTTTTTCATCTATTTGGTTACTCCAGCTTTGAAGGGCTATAAGTGAGAGATGCATCTGACAAAGGCGTTAGAAGAATAAATATGTAATAGTTAGGGTGGAAAATAATACCAAACCTTGTTTGTGAAATCCCATAACAAACACAAAAATACACACAAAATATATCTCATTGTTTAAGATCAAGATACGGGTCAATGTAAGTCCAATTGTATGCTCTGAATAAACTCAGAGAACAAAAAGCATTTTTACTCTCTACCTTTAATCTAAGTTGAACAACAAAATGATTTGGATCCACAAAAAGTACGGATACACTAATGCATGTCGTTGTCTTACTGTATTGCCATTTTATTCTACGGTCACATTAATTTTCAATCATCATTTTTTTGCCATCATACATCATCAAATGCATGACAAATATTACCTATGAAACATGGCACAACATGAACCAAATGTATTATTTAAAACATCACAGTGACCAGTCAACCAATACATTGATCTTTATTAACAACACACAATATCATTCATCATAAGTACCTACAATAAAATCAAATACATATTTTTCCTAGCTGTGAGCAGCAAGAAGCACTTCTTTAGACAAAGAGGCAGATCTCATTTGGCTGATGGAGCGCCTCGGGCTGGGTTGCATAATACACTAACCTGCTTCCAAAGGCCCGGGGCAGTACCTCATTTATAATTCACAGGTGGACTGTAAATCTTTAGAGAGCAGGCCGCTGCCGGAATCTACCCGCTATCTGATACTTCCCAATCGAATGCACATCAGGTTGAATCAGCTGCTGTTGTGACAGTGAGAGGTGAGTTTACATGACTCACAAGAACTGAAAAATCACAACTGCCAAGAGACAATGATAAGATAGATAGATTATGCACAGGGGAATACAACATCCACCGGTGAGAATCTGTCATTTGAAAATGAATAACTGCTTAAGCAAAGGCAACATCAGTTTTACCTTTTGGGAAAATTGCATCTTCGAATTTAAAGGATTCGAGTGAGGAAATGCTCCTGATTTTGTTGTCAACAAATCACATGAAAAGACTGAAAGCAAAGGAACATTAATCCTTAGTCTGTCTGTGGCTCTAAGCATCATGTCAACTGGGTCCAACTGAAGACATGAATCTTTCAAAGCTGGTCACAAATATAGTTATATTTTTAAGAAGGAGCAGAGAGCTGAGTTTTTAGCAAAGTTGGAACAGTGTGTTTATTGAGGACTATTTTCAGCTATGGATTAATACACATTTGATGAACTAGGCAGCAAAACGGTGCATGTACAATAATAAAACCGCAGTGCCTAAGTTTATCATATAAAGGAGTATGTCAGTGCTACAGTGTGACTCACCAATCTGTTTTTAATAGCTATACTGCAGAGTGGAATAAGGCAATGTAAAAACAGGCTTTTAATAATCAGGCAATATGAGTCAGGTTATTTCACCTTTGATTTTGATCTTTGCACATTATTTGTTGACTTTTTCTTGGGAATTTGAGCCTGGTTATAGCATACAAATGAGTTTTTAACTGAACAAAGAAAGAGAAGAAAGAGGCTGCAAGGCCACAGTGCATGGCTCAGTCTCAAAACAGGTATTAAATTAATGAAAACACAAACTTTAGCAGTCTAAATATAGATAGATGTCTTCTCCAACTCTCAAAATTCCACTTGTGAGTCCACAGTGCAATTCGAACCGTTTTGAGAGAAGATGTAAGTCTGTATCCCTACAGTTATCCAGCAAAAAGATTAATGATGATAGTGTCTGATAATACTCAAGTTACAGCACTCTGCATGAGCTGATCCTTACAGCATCCTCCACAGGGGCGGTCAGAGAGGTTTTAGTCTCTTTCTAAATTGTAAAAGTTTATTTGAGTAAATATTTAATAGTGCTTCTTTCATTATCCTGAGAGCCTGAGAAAGGTCTGCTTGCATCCTTTATCATTCAGCTATAAGGACGAAAAATGCTCCAGGCCATTATGCAATGACAAACACTGTCAGGACTTTGGTGGAATATTTGCATTAGATGAGAAAAGGCCTGTCATTAAATGGCTAAATGCCTGAAAAAGAAAAGGTAACAGCTGCTAGCTTGTCTATGCTCTATTAGCAACCAGGCTAAGGTAACTGGGCATTTTCAGCATGTGGGTTTCTAGTATGAAGACTGTTGTTTCCTGTAGCAATGAGGATTTTAAAAACAGCAGCAAGCAAATAGCAGAAGGGAAGGCGGTGTTGATTGTAGGTTTATAACCCCAGTCTATACTGGGTGAGTCAGATTAAACACACAAACACACACACGTTTTATACTGCACATGGCAGTCTTATTGTTTGCTCTCTCCAACCATCCCTTCCTGCCACTGGCACCCATGGCAACCAGACCACTGAGGACCACTTTATCCTCACATCACTTCTTATGTGACGCCTTCTGCGTGAGGTGACCTTGTGCTCACAAGATTTATGACAAGGTATTTAATGCACAGCTATATGCGAGCCGGATGGTCATCTGTCATGTTGACATCTACACTGCTGCCCTTTTTATCTCCTCCAGGTTTAGACTCCAATCATAATCCAAATGTGTGTGCTCCAGTTTTTTCTGCACCCTGTCATGCTGCTATCAATAGACATTTTTTTCACAGCAGACATTGTGGGCTCTCTTATGTGTAATTAATAGCATTGATAACAGATGCATTCCATTTTTAGGTGAGCTAGTTTCAGAGTCCTGGTATTGCACATGATGGGTCATGGGGCACTTTGGATGTACTGTTCCTACTTTGACAAGTCAAAATGTCTGCTTTGAAAAAGTTTGAGAGTTGCTCTCCATGAGTTTTCCTCCTATGGGGAACCTCCTGACCTGCTCACCCGCTGCTCAACTTTCCCTCATCCCCTCACTAACTCCCCAGCATACCAGTCTTACTACTGAAATTTACTTGTTGATCTGTTTCCTTGCCTATTGTTTATGTCCTGCCTGCTTTGTTTGCATGATTCCTCCTGTCTGCCTGATGACTCTCAACACGAAACAAATAAACTGGCCTCAACAACACCTGATGTGTTCTGCTTGTGTATTTGAGTCTCCCTTCTTACTTACAAGGTATCTCAACTGCGACAGCCAACAATACAATGCGTGTAGATGTGCACGCGCTCGATTATGTCCACACTTACAACTATATCCCAAGGCAGCTAGTGTGAATAACAACACCTTAATAACACGGTCAGATTACAAACCAGGCTCTGAAAGCTTCAAGCTTACTCTTTGTCACCTGGCTTATGCCAATTTAGTTGAAAATGTGTTTGAAATTAAGCACAACTAAAACATAATATCCACTGATGTAACAAAGGCTTTATTGTAATTGGGTCCTGTTTTATGACCAAATCTTAAGGTCCCAGTTTTAATTTTTGAGAACCCTAATAATAATTAGTAAATCACAGAGCAACACCAATGCAGCAATGTAAAAACATTCACTCATTAGAAATGAACCTAGAGAGAATTATCACACAAATCTGAAGCTCCCTCTGAGCCTTATAATGATTTTTAGTTCATTATTTCGCTGTTCAGCCCACAATCTGCTTTTCACTCTCATCACTCTCATAGTGCATTTTTGGCAGTAGCAGCAGCTGTTGTTAGAAAGCTTTAAAAGCTTCTTGTGCATTACATGCAAGTTAGCAATTAGTCAGTGAATACAATTTAGCATTTAGCCACAAAAGCAATACAATTTTCCCTGAGGAGTTGGCTGTAACCAAAAGAGAGATAAAAGAAGAGTAAAGGATGAAACACAACTTTGAGTGATCATTGCTCAATGGTGGCATAGTATTCCTCCATGAGTGCTGGATGTGCAAATAAGCAGCTATTTTCTAACAGGTTCAACACATCACATAAAAGATAGTGTGTGAAAGTTGCACTTTCAATGCACTTTTGCTGCCCCTGAATGGCCAAAAGGGTATTTAATTGTTTTATTTTATGCTGAAAATTCAAAAGGAAACACGTGAGAAATTATTATGTCATGACAATTTAGCAAATTTGACATATTGCACAGAATAAGTGAAATATGGGTGGTTGACAGGGGTCAGCATCTCATTTTATTTCATATGACCTGGCCATGATTCCTAAGCTTGAAAGAAAACGCTGAACTCAACTAAAAGAAAAACCAGCAGCATCATAATAAAAAACATGGATTTCACATGAAACATTGTTTAATAATTAAATCTTATCAATGCAATTACTGTATATAAAATGTTTTATTCATTCACAGGGCTGCACTGTAGCCTGTTTATGTTAAACACACAGGCTTCTATGCATGCTGCTCTGAACCCTCCATATTGATCCCACACACACTGCTGCATGCACATCACGTCTGTGCTAAAGACTGCTGCAGCTGCAGTTCCAATACACAATGACTGGTTGCCCCGTCCTTCACCAGAGTAATAAGATGAACCAGGAGGAAGGGCTCCGTCATTAAAGACATCATTGCGCTAAATAAAGCATTGCTAGTTAATGTGTCCTTGCAGAGAGGAAAATCATAACCCGACCCTGAAGACATCTCTTTATGTTTTAGGAAAATGAGTCATGATAAGAGACAATATACTAATGAGCACTGGGGGTAGAAAAGACATGAGGGACCATTAGCCCTGCTGGAGTGCTGAAGTTCATCTCAAAGACAACTCATTCCCCAGATGTTTACCACACCATAACATTTAATAAAAGCTTTTAAATCCTGCAGCTAGCATTGGACCCATACTTTGATTTTTTTTTTTTTTTTATCAGCAGTGTAGATCACTCGACCAGCTGGGGAGGAAGTGTATTATCCTACTTTTAATCAGTGGTGGAAATTAATTGATTACATTTAGTGTATATGAGTACATTTTTTCAGATACTATTTTGAGTTTTCCCAGTAATGTAATCCATTAAAATATCCATTATTTTGAAATGAAGTGTTTAGCATTGGTATTTTTAGTTTTGGTACTTAAAGTGAGTTGATAGGAATACACACCACATAAACAAAACTGAATGACCTCATTAGTGTGACTTCACGTCATGGGCGGGGCATGCATCAAACAGGAAGTTGATCCTGAAACGCATGAGGCCAGGAAAATAATAAATAATTGAAAAAAAAACTTTAATTAGTTTTGTTTTTATAAGGTCACAACAATCCCATAACTAATAAACTGTGCAAAAATTAAATAGAAACATGAGTATGAGTGAAAAACAAAACAAACAAAATAGTTGCAAATCATGTTTTTATGTTTGGATTAGGTTGTTTTTAGTTGTGTCCCATAAATTCAGCCCACCTGAATTACAAATGTGAATACTTCTTGTACCGCTGTTTTTCAGGCTGGACACTTTCAAGTCACCTTTCAAGTCACGTGTCATCATGTTTGTCAGTAGTGGTGTTTAAATAGAGAGAGAGAGAGAGAGAGAGAGAGAGAGAGAGAGAGAGAGAGAGAGAGAGGGTGAGGGGAAATGTGACACACCCCCTGCTCTGCTGTTTTTGCGCCCCTCAGATCAACTATCAGATGTATTTCCTCATCAGCGAGGACCGCAGACAAGCTTTTCCGGACACCCTGTGATGACAGACAGGACGGGCTGCTGATCGCTGCCGCTGCTGCTGTGATGAAGAGAGGATGAGACTGTCCTGCAGCCGACAATCTCCAGGACCGGATTGCTGAAGACTCCCCCCGGCCCACTTTTCGTCCCCCGGATCTCTCCCGACACGAGGTAAAGCGCTAGCGGGCGGGATATTTGTTCCTGCCGGGACAAATGTGTCTGAGTCACAGAGGAGACTTGATAACTGGAAGATGGTCGCAGCAGGCTAAAGAAACAAACAACATCTTAATAATATATTCGGGTTTTTTACGGAAGTAATTTATTTGATGTCAAGATAAACCTCGTAATTCACTGATGGCTCTGTGATGCCATATTATGGCTTACAAACCATAACTTTTTGACTCTCTCGTGACCTGCCTGCTGCAATGCACCCCTGGGTGCGTTAGAGCATGACGTGCTGTGAGCTTTAATGCCTTTATTATCACCTCATACAAAGTAACGACTTCACAGCTTTCATTTGGATCCTCGGTCAAACGGTGCTGATTTATTGATCTGATTGTCTTTACAGCTGCATGACTGTCTGCTGTGTAGACTGAAACTCATCCAGACTAGCTGTTGTTTATAATCCTGCCATGATGGGGGGCTCTCTCTGGATTTCCCACCGTGCTGCTGAAGCAGTGTACAGAAGGAGCTTGATTACAGTTCTACCTCTGGCTTTATTGCTGCCAACAGTGAGAGTCAGTGCTCAGTTCATTGGAAGCCCTCTGGACTGTGATAAAACCTGTGTGTGTGCCAGTAACATCATCAGCTGTTCCAAGATGAATCTAACCAACGTTCCCACAGCTCTCCCAACATATACAGCTGTTCTGGACCTCAGCTTCAACTTCATCACCAGGCTACGTGCCGAGTGGACCCCTGTCAAACTCAGCAGACTACACAGTCTGCTGCTGAGCCACAACGGCCTCACCTTCCTCTCCTCTGAGGCGTTTGTGCATGTGACAAAGATTCGTCACCTGGATCTTTCCTCTAACGGTCTCCGCCAGCTGGACGAGAACATTTTTGAGCCGCTGGAGCACCTGGAGGTGCTGCTGCTTTACAACAACAGCATCTCTCAGATTGATCGTTCTGCCTTCTCTGGTCTCCTCAGCCTGCAGAGGCTCTACCTGAGCCAGAACCAGATCTCACGCTTTCCCTTGGAGCTAGTGAAGGAGCGGAGCAGGCTGGAAACTCTTACGCTCCTGGATGTGTCCTCCAATCGAATCAAATCCCTGCCCCTCCAAGAGCTTCAGGAGCTACCAGCCTGGCTCAAAAATGGCCTGTACTTCCACAACAACACTCTGCCCTGCAGCTGTGAGCTGTATGACATGGTGGCTCGCTGGCTCCTCAAGAAGCTCAGCTCTGCAACTGACTTCAAACTCAACCACACCTGTGTGTTACCGGGCCCACAGAAAGACAGAATGGCCGTACTGGATCTGGACAAGGTCTATTTGAATTGCAGCGAGGTCAGAATTATGGATGAGGTAGCCTATCTGGGGCAGTTCCTGGTCCTGGACTGTGACGCCAGGCAGAGGGACATGACGAAATGCTGGGTGCTGCCTGGAGACATCCCTTTGTTTCCAGAGTCTGAGACTGCTGTGATGCGTTCTGACGGCAGCCTCCAGATCGGACCTCTGCAGGCGGAGGACTCAGGGGTCTACACCTGCTATGCCACCAGTGACTCTTTCAATGAGACGCTGTATGTTACGGTTGTTGTGTTTAATGCCACCAAGAGTGGTGGACTGGAGAACCTAAAAACAGCTTACACCACCCTCGTAGCTTGTATGGTCAGTATAGTGATGGTTCTCATCTACCTCTATCTCACTCCCTGTCACTGCGCTTGTTGTCCAGGTCAGGGCCTGGAGAAGAACGACCCCGGGGACAGCCTCCACTCTTCCACTGTGAGCATCTCACACGATGAGACAGGGCAGGAAAGAGTGGAAGGCGGAGGCTTTCCTTATAAACATGTGGCCTTCCTGGAAGCCAAGGATCAGCTGGAGCAGAACGGACGCTTGAATCCAATAGGTGAGGAAGAGGAGGAATGGCAGGGGGAGAACAGGGAGAGAAGGAGGTCTGATGCAGAATCCGTCAGCTCTGTGTGCTCAGACACACCCATGGTGGTGTAAAAGTCAGTGGCACAGCCTGCAGGGTAAGACAGCGAAAGGCTCAAGCCATGTGGCTGCTCCACAGAGGTTTGTTTGCTTTGAATGTGCTCAAGATTTAAACGTTACCATCTTCCAAACAAAGTCAAAGCTTCCGTTTGCTCTCATAGGCTGGTGGCACTGTTGCAGTAGCATGTACTCCCAATAGAAAATACATTATCAATGCAATGTCTTGATAAAAAAAAAGTACAAACAGTGATAAAACTGTCTGAAAATGCGTAGAAATGTGGTTAAAATCATTTCTGACATATTGTTTTAGAAGAACGAGTTTTTCTCTGTTGTCCTGCAGAGCCGAAAATGTCATTTTTAGTGCCTCACTTAAATTTTGTGCAGTTAATGCCACAGCTATTTTTAATTGTGTCACTTTTAGTACACTTTATTTGCCCTGCAAAAATTTGCTATGCAAGTAAGAAAATAAGAGTTTTAAACATCATTTTCTTTGCAAAAATTATGAACCCAAAAATCAGGAAAAGCATTTTTTATGTTATTCCTTCACTTAGGAATAACGCCAGTAACACCACACTCTGAGTATTCAAGGCTTCACAATAAATTATGTTATCCAGGTTCTTGTTTATGCACTGGGAATCACAGAGATGCAAAGATGAGACTGTTCAAAGACATTTGATGGTAAGGGAAGCAGATTTTTTTGCAGAGCGCACTACGACGATGAATATTTATTTTGTGCTTTACATTCCTGTTTGGTTTTGTCGGCCTTTACAGGATATGATACTGTAAGGATTATTCTTATGCAATTTTACCTATTTATGTTATCATTTAAAACTGAGTGTGATATAATAGTCAGTTAATAATGTGTGTTTTTACATGTGACTTTGAAAATATCTTTAAACCTTGTATGCAGGTCTATTTTAAGTCACTTTGAACTTTTCAACTGACAGCACATTAACATTATCAGTATGGTCTGCGGAGCTATCACAGTTTCTGGTTTAGAAAAATGAATATTTTAATAAGCTGAAGCTCATTTAAGGCTTAAACAACCATTCCACAAGCCAACTAAGTTACCCAGCTCTCATCTGTCAGTGCAGGTTTTCTTTCCTGATTTCAGCCTCAGCTCTTCAGTTTGAACTGCTTAGAAAAGATTAATCCTGTTCAAAAAGCACCATAATGCCAATTCTAGTTTAGACTGGATAAATGACAGTGAGTTTTAGTTCCAAAAATAAACCTGCTGTACAGCTATGATGCATTTTAAACCACGTGTTCAGCCTGGTAACATAAATGCACATGCTTCCATTTTGGACGATAGCAGCCAGAAAGCATCAGCCCAGGGGAAGCTACTCAGAGCGAGGACCATCCACTGAATGCTTCTAGGCCTTAGTGCCCAGCCCTTAACAAATCAGCAAATGCCAGCCAGTCGGCCAGCAGTCCCATAAACACAGTCAGAAATAGCAGCTAGTAGTGTCAGCCAACATGCAGGCTGCCTGATACAGCTGAAATGTAAATATAGAAGTAGCAGTTTTCCAACATACGTATGATTTGTTTTGTTGCTAAAATAACTTAAAACGGTTGACTTCAGAGCCTCACATCATAACTTGAGTGGTGTCACCACCATCATATATGCAGACCAGGTTATAAATCAGGACAACAGAAGATACAGTCACGTGCATGGGATGTTTCAACCTTAACTCACTCTGGTCCTGTTGCTGATGAATGATTTTCCAAGAGCACACTTCTAGTTACTTTTGTTTATAGAGAGATAACTAATAAGAAGAATAAAAACAACTCTTTTTCACAGAGATCTAACATGCAACTCAGTAAATTTAGGCTTCTCATTACAGATCACACACACATGATGACAGTGAAGCAAGTTAGCAGCCAAAAAACACACAGATCCCAGATGATGGATGTAGCAGTGTACAGTATATTTACTGTAGTTTGAAAGACGTTTTCCTCGTCATGGTGCTTTTTTCAAGATAATTTAGTTGAATTAGCACTTAATTAAATGTCTCTGTGGGAGTTATAGCATTGAATACTGTCACATTATTGTGAGCATTGTCTAATACTGTAGCGTTATAATGTAGCAACATCATGAGCAGTGTCATTTAGTTATATCTCTGAAAAGGGGCACGTGTTGAATGCTAATGTTGTACGTATCTCTCTTTTCTTCAGAAAGTTACTTATAACCAAAGACTGAGTTACATGCTGAGAGTAATAACCTTCAGTCACAAGTGTTACATATCCATTCGTATGATGAGGTCACCCACTGACTTTCTGTGTTAAGCCACAAACTTATATTTTAATATATGCAATTCTGTATAAAGACTTACTGTATTTTATTTATTCCTGTATTTTATCATGTCTATTATTGTCTTGTTCCTGTATTTCATAAACTACAGAAATATGGCAAAAAAAGGAGTGAGTGACGTTCACTTTATGTCTGTCTTTGTATTTAATCTATCACATGAAGCTCTAGTCATAGAATTCCTAAATAATAACAATAAAAGTTAAAGGAAAAGTGGGATTTTGTGGGAAATATTCTTATTCTCTTTTTTGCAAAGAGTTGGATTAGGAGAACTATATCACTCTCGTCTTTGACTGTCAAATATGAAGGAAATATGAAGGTTTTGGCCAACAGCCACTTAGCTTAGCTTAGTATACAGACGGGAACAGGGAAACAGCTGGTCGGGCAATATGCCAGAAGCCAACAAAACCAGCCAACTAGCACCTCTGAAGCTCATTAATCAACCAAGTATCTGTGTTAAATCTTTTTTTTCTTTTGAAGCTGCATAAACATTTGTGACTGCGGGACTTGTGAAGTCACAGAACACAGCCATTAAAAACCCTCCTGTAATTTTTTTCACTTCAGTTTTTGTTTGAACCAGACAAAACCTTTTATGTTAATTTGTGAGCTTCGGAGTTGCTAGCAGGCAGAATTTATTAACTTTTGACAGGTCCAGGCTAGCTGTGTTTTTTTTTTTTTTTCCAGTTTCCAGTCTTTATACTAAGCTAAGCTAACTGGCTGCTTGTGACACCACTGTATTTACCAGACAGAGCGAGAGTTGTTTCAATCTTATCATCCAACTCTAAACAAGGAGGTGACTAAGAGCATTTACCAGAATGTCCAAAAAACCTGATGTCTGTTAATGCTCAGATCAGGCCGCAGCGGGCCCAGCGAGCGTGAAGCTCCGCTGGCTTCGGTTCCTGTATTACACTAATGACAGCCTTGTTTACCGTAGGATGAAATGGGAGACCACACAGATCATCAGAGCACAAACTGTTCACCCAGGGAGTCGAATTTATGGCACCTGCCCCCTCAGACTTACTTTCTTCTGGCAACATTTTGTGTTGCTAGCTTTTCACCCTTATTTGGGTTGCTGACCACTGTATTTTCCTGAGCACAGTGGACGCCATGCTCTGCAATCCCTCTTCTCTGCTGTTTCTGCCCAGGACAGAGCAGTCAGCTGTATCAGAGCTACATGGTTGTCAGACTATTTAGGTCTTGGATTTTAGGCAAGAAAAGTTATCTTGATGTTGTGTTTTCATTGCAGAAAATGAAACATTTTTAACACATTTCTTCACGTGTCAGTGCAGCAAATGTGTACATGAGTCATTATTTAAAGGGGTATATTTTTGTAAAGAAGTGGCTCCATCTGTCTGACAGATGCTGCTTTGTGAAACCTCACCTGCTGTCCCACAACTCCTCTGCAGGATGAATGATTGAAGAGGTCTGCAGGGATGCTTCCTGATTCAGTAGCTGCTGTCTCGTGTTACTATGTTTACCCACACAACATACAACACCAGCACAGTGTGTGCAACTAGATTTTACCGTTTCAGAAAATGCGCTGCAATAATGCAGTATTGAATTCAGAATGTATTCATGAGAGGTATGAGGGAGTTAATGACACCTCATCTGTGTGTCGATGGAAAGAATTGAATGATGCATCCCAGTTGGAAATCAAATCACAGATTATAATTAGAACACATGCAGCAGCCTAAAGGAAACCTCAGATCACTGAACGTCACACACACACACAGATGGTATGAATGTAAGTCAGTGCCTGTTGAAAATGAATGACTGGCAGTTGCTTCTGTGTTTTAGAGACTGAATTCTAAGTAAGATGACTCATCCTCTCTTCAGGCCCCTCCCAGGAGAATCACATGAATGGTGAAGTGACTGGAAGTACAGCTCATTGAGTCCTCTGCCATCTAGTGGCCACTAAAGCATAGATCCATGTTGAAATTTAACATTTGGTGTGATAGTAGAGACTGTTCAAGGAACACTTTACAAGCTTGTAACTTACTACAAAGATATACTGACCTAACTGTCTGAAAAGCAATATTTTATTAATCAGGGGCAAAAAAAGTTACTTCCTAAATATAGCTTTACATTCATTTAAAATTCCACTACAAATATGTGCACATTTCCCCCACATCTGTAGAAATAGTAATCTATTGTTTTTTGCACTGTAATGCAATCTGCAAACCTTGAACACACACTCAGCTGCCAGTTAGTTAGAGTCAGCAAGCTAAAGTTAAAGCAGTCTAATGAAACAGTTCTGCTGTAAATCCTTCATGAAAGCTACAGTGTTCAGTTTAAGTTGAACAGTTTCAGAGTGGAGTTGAATCCACTATCATTTTGGAGGGTGTAGTTAGTGGTGCTGTTGAACTGTACAGTGCTCCTACTGATGGTGATTGTTTAAAACACAACATGAACATTAAATCTATTATGACAATCTATCTTTGTATAAAGATGTGTTTTAAAGTCACCAGCGTTATGTAGTGAGATCCAGTTTTATACTTTCAGTGTAGCATAATAGGTCTGTTCCTTCCATAATTAATATACTGCACTCTACAGGACTGGAGGTACAGAGGTACTTTTTCAGAAGATCATATTGCATCAACTAAAAAAAAACAATCTTATGATTCAAAAAAGATCTCAGTTTCTCCGAGACATGGTGAACATATTCTGGAGGAGTTTTTCCAGGTCCCACATGCTGTCTGATGTAGATGTGCCTCTCTCAAGTTATATACCAGGGAGAGCAAGACCAAGGATCCCATCCTGAGGCAAAGATCCAAGAAAACTCTTTCTGTTTTAAGAAGTAAAAAAAACAACCAAGACAAAAGAAAGGCTGAGGCTGAAGATCTGGTGCTCAACACTGCAGTCTTTTATCTGAAAACGTAAGATCTGTTTTTATGGCTTATAGGTAATTACTAATTACATTTATGTGAAAATATTCCATCACAAGTAAAAATCTCTCTTTCAAAATGCAGGCATAAACACCTATATCTGTCATTGTACCCAAAACACTCTGTAGTTTAAATGACTTTGATTTAGTTTTGTTTGCTCTTAAAACAATAATCAGTCATTTTGAGAATGAGTGGAGGAAAGTCCAGCTCTATTTTGAAGGAAGGGGAGATTTCTAATACATTGTCTATGTATTTGATTGAACAATATTGGGTGTCCTTACATGAGGCCTTAAAGTTGCCTACAGCAGACAATTAAAAGATTAAAAAATGCTGCTTTCAGTTGATATTTTCTACTTAAACAAGCCTGCACACTCATTTTTTACCTTCTACCATGTTCACAAGTATTTCTGTTTGAAGTAATAAAAGTCAGTTGAGGTTTGATCCAGACTGTGTTGACTTTTCTTATCTATACTGTGTACATACGCTGACAAAATGTAAAGCACTATTGCATACAGCAAGTTTTAAAGATACTTTGTGTAACAGTGAAGCACTCATTTCAGCACAATTCCAGTATAGAGGTCAAATTACTACTGACTACTGTATCTACAGGTGCTACAAGGCTGTGTGGCTCCATAATCTGTGAGAAAAAGAAAAATTAAAGTCTGAATAAATGTCTTTCTCTTGTGTGGCATCACATACCATAAGTCATTTTCACATTTTAAATGTCAAGTTTTGTAAGCGTTAAATAGATAGACTCTGTTCCTCTAGATCTGTTAACACATTGCACATTTATCACCTGTCAACTACATTAACAGATTTGACTTGATCATGTGTTAGACACACTGCATCATTTATGTCCCTATGTACATCTAATATTCATGTTTCTTGGTGGTTTGATATCACTCCATCAAACTCTGCCCTCTAGAGGACTACAAGCATGAAAACCAGAACAAATACATCCCCTCCTTTTAAAATCTCTTAAGTTTTCCAACATATATTTTCACTGAAAAAACAATGAATTTCGAGAAAAAGACACACAACACACAAATGTTTCAAAAACAGCTGTCTTTATTCAAGAAAGAGGAATATGCACTTAACATTAGGAAAATAAAACTGTATAAATATAAGTTGTGCAAGATAAATTGTACTCACCAGTTAATTAACCCAAAGTTTACTGCCAGTCTTTTCAAAGAGGATGAATTTTCTTCCTTTTTTGCCTCCATACTGAGATGACAACCTGAAACACTTGACATTTTAATTAAAACCCACTTATTTTCAATTAATATTAAGACATTAGGTGAAAAAATTCAGAAAAGCTTCAGAGAAGCAAAAAAAAAGCATATCACAGTCACTATACATAATGATGCCTCTCTAGCCCAACATCAAGGAAAACTGCACCATGTCTGCTGTAGAATCCAGGTGTTATTTAACATATTGCTAAAATTATTTTAAGTTTACCCACCTTTTACTCTCTCTCCTTAACAGACTAATAATAGAGTCACGGTAAGTGTATCATATGTTGTTCAAGGGGGCAACAAACCTTTACATTTCTTTTGGAAACCCTCTTTCACTGGCAGCTCTCTGTTAAAGTTGTGTACAAATTGACTCTCTAAAACGCAGGAAACAAGACAGCCTTTAAATTTATGACTGGGCGATATGGTATGAACTGTGCAGGACCTCACTGACTCTTATTGTTCAATCAGATCAACATTAATTAACTGATCTTTACTGCCCAGATTGCATTGTTGGCACACAGCAACTTCAATTTTAGCTCTGTATTTAGTTTACAGCTTTACTGAAGGTAAAACATTTTCTGTACAGTCACTGTCTATACTGTCAGTGACATTTCTTTTCAGTGTTCACAGTCCAGACAAAATGAAATGTTAGTAACCAGCACCTTTACACACAGAAAACGCAGCCATACCATTTATGTCAGCATCCTAACCTCTAACCTGTTACACTCTGGCACCATTTGTATTAACAAATTTATGAACTTGACATTGAGGCACATAGTTCAAGCTTCTGAAATAGTGCTGTATGATAAATGATGGCACTTTCACCATCCCAGAGGTTATTTTAATTTCTGTCAAACAACAGTTATGACCAGCAAAGAGTCAGGTTGTTCTTGTCCTCACTCCTACTGCTGAGTGCAGGCCAGAAAGCATTAGCATTTTTCTTGATCACACCTCACCCCTGTGCAAATGATACTGTTTCAGTGTTTTTTTTAATTAAAACAACTTAACTGTCATTAATAATTTAAAGAAAGCTACATAGTTTGGATAAAGTGAAAATAAATACAGTCAATAACAGATGCTCTGCAGCAGTGGCCATATTGATGAAGCTCAGGGTGTTTGATGAACATCCCAGTAACCATCTTCTATTTGTCCCTGTTCTACCCGTTATTTATTTTTAACTTAATAATACTACATTTTTGTCTGTTTTCCAACTAATGTGACAGTGACTCAAGCACAGAGTAGCTGGCTTCTTGTCTGTAATGTTGATACATTAAGCAACAACTAGGGGTAGAAGGTATTTAAGTAATTTTACTGTACTTAGGTTAAATGTTACCTATTCTCATTTTATGATTCTTTATACTTTACTACATTTAAGGCAGAATATTACACTTTTTACTCCACTATACTTGTATGATGTCTAAATTTGCTACTTACCTAGATTAAGTTATGGCAGATTGAGTCATTACGACAAAAACAATAATCTAATAAAATATATTGTTTTATACACTCAGTATAGCTCCCAACAGTAAAAGAAGTACAAATGAGATCCACCTCAATCAGCTAAAATTAATCAAATGCTGGCTATGTGTTAATGCAACAGTCATGACAAATTAAATTGTATAATAATGTAAAACTCTAAAATGGGCCATTTTGCATTTTTTTTATATACTGAAGTACATTTTACGGACAGGGCTTCAATTTCAGGTCCTCTACTTTTGGCTGAGACTCACCTGAGTAGCTGCCTGTTTTGTTAGACTTACAGTATTTACTGCAAAATTTGTTTGCAATTTGACGTTTGTTTTTTTCTTGTTTTTGTAATATTTTTACCCTCTAATCAGTTATTAAATGGGACCTTATATGTTTGCAGTAGTGTTGACCATGTTTATACATACCAGAATCAGGAGTTTTGTCCATCTTTTAATACTTTACCTGTGGACCCGGAGCTGGTGCAGCAGGATGGCTCTTAAACCTGTTACACCTCATGGCTCCAGGAAACCTCGTATCCAAGCTGTGGTACCATGTGGAAACCCAGGGAAGCTGTTCATGTCCCTTTTGTCTGAAGCAGTGATGATCAGGAACAGCACCATCTTTCTGCTGTTTTGCATCCTGCAGCAGATTCTGACTCAATGACAGCAGGAAACTCTTCACTTTTGCTTTCAAATGCAGTTTGGCACAGAATCTTTTTTTAAAGTGTATAAACCATATCAAAATATCAACTAAAGCGAACAAAATCTTTTTTTTCTTCTGATGAGTTTCCTTTCCGTTTTAAGGCAAATAAAGCAGGTGCCGTTTAACTGTCTCAATCTCTTCTTCAACACATGTTTGAAGTCTGGCCCTAGCACAGAGATCTTCCATCAACACTCCAATGCAAGAACAATAAGCAACTAAACACATGAACACTGCTTTTCTTCTCGAGCTGTTGCAGATGCTGAGCCAATACAACTGGAGCCAGATGAATGAGAAGATCAGAGAGGGCCTTCAGATGCTGCTGCTGAAGGATGCAGATGACCCTGGTGATTGTGGCACAACTTGTCGAGAGTGAGCAACCAGATGGACGAGAGCACTCTGCTGGATCTCAATCACACTTCCAGTCATACAGGCCAGAAGCCACTGAGGGTGAGGCCACATATCTGAAGTGACACAGTGACTCTAGATTTGCCTTTGCAGCGAGGCTGAAAAAAGTATTACCATGGTCAAACATCAATTTGACTGAAGGTCACAAAGAGGTCATTCAACAAATGATGATCAACAAAATGTAAACACAGAACTGAGAGGTAGACCTCCCTTGATTCTCACTCTTCCTCTCCTTTCTGTCGGGAAGGCTCCTGCTGTCAAAGTGATAAAGCCTTTAGAGTTTGATAGACAATTCCAAGAACAGAAAAGGTCACAAAAGTTGTCTTCCGAGGCACTTGTGTTTCCCACGAAAGAGTAAATTTATTGAGACAAAATCAAGTGCATGTTGCACTTTGTGTTTTTTTTCTGACAGGTATACTTCTTAGGCCCATGAGCACTGATGTTCTCCATCTCTCTCTCCAGATATCCTGAGTATACAAATCTTTTTTTCTCCATTTGAAACACAGAAATCAAAGCATGAAAAACATAATTAATAGTCCTTTCAGAGGAAGTCGTGTACGGCCACCAGAGGGCGGCCTTCTCTTCTCCGATTCATTCTGAGGTTCTCATCACAGTCCACAGAGAGCTAAGCAATATTTTCTACTAACAGACTCCTAATCACTTGTTAGAGATGAGCAAAGCATACATATAGCTCTTAATTTATAGATTACATCATCTTTCTTAAACAGTACTACATGCTTTGTTGGGGTAGTTATTGTAGATATAACAGAAAAAAGGTGAATTACTAATTCAAACAGGCACCAAATTGAATATGTTTACCAATAAAAGTACAACATAAAAGAGGTGGGCACAAAGCAATTCAAAACAGACTTAGTAGCTTTTAAGCCACACAGGGTTTAAAATTTTATTTTGTTTGGATTACTATGAGTTGATTCAACTTCAATGTAACAATATTTACGGGTGAAATTATTAATCTGCAACAGTTTTTTAAGTAATCAATCAAATAAACAATCTGTAAGGAGAATTCTTAAATTTGGCAGTTGCAGCTTCTCAAAGGCATAGTGCTTTTTCTTGTCCTGCGTGGTTATACATTTAATATCTCTGGACTATGGACTCTTGCTGGGACCATAAAAGCTAATGTTACAAAGTAACCATGAGCTTTAAATATGGATATCTAAGAGTTTTCTGTTGTTTTCTAAACCAAATTATTAATCAATTCAATTCGAAAAAGTCTTTCAGCTTAATCAGTGATAAAATAACCAGCTCTGAGTATGAGCTTATAGCATAATACAGTTCGATACAACTTCTTTGAGTCAGATATAAACACAGCTCTCAAAGTTTCCCCTCTAGCATCATTTTAACAAAAACAAGTCAGGCTGTGTTCTTTTCATGGTTATTGTATTGAACTGCATCATAATGCACAGATGCCTGCTGCTTGTGTCCACCTCTTCATACTTGTACCAGTACTGCAAAAAACACACGGGAATAACTGCAGTCATTTCCCCTTGTAATGTCTCAGAATGTCTCAGACCTCCAGATGTGGCTAAAAAAAGAGCATTGATATTAATGTAATCTATTACACTATAACCTTTTAGGCATTACATGTATGCATCGTAACATTTCCAAAAGTTAATTAGGAAGAAATGGTCTTTAGCTTTAAGCAGGACTGGCCAAAACTGACAAAAATAAAAAAAGCTGTCATAATGAAACTTTGAATTCAGAGGTATTCAAAATGTTTACTTGGTCAGCAAAAAGTAATACAAATGCACATCTGGAATATGCCTATTAATGAGCAATGGGTAAAAGTTTAGAGCAAATATATTTACTTAATCAAAAGATAATTTCTGCATACATGAGGTTGATTTAATTCTTTCATAGGCTGGCTGTACAAAAACATGTTGACACTGACTGGTTGAATCATTGCTGAGTCCAGATGAAATAAGGCTAAATACTCAGATTTGGACCTTAGATTCATTTTTTTGTCATGGGCAGGCGCATGAAAGGACATAACGGAATTGTGTTTTTTTCTTATGAGTTAAGGCAACATATACTACTGATTCACTGAACTGTAGCTTTCTCTGAATTACTTGAAGCAGAGTACCCTTTCATTAATGTGCTGATAAATTAACAGCACTAATCACATGTATTGATACTCATTATCATCAATTTATCAAAATGCATTCATTCAGTGTGGTTTTCATTTCTATAAGCCTTCAATAGTATGAGATAGAAGCCAGCTGCTACTCTGCTCTTTTATCATTACTCTTCCCTATTTTTACAACTCACAGTTCAGGGTGTGAAAAGAGATATTTATATTATGCACTTTTTTCACGAAGCTCCTCTGATAATGACCATCAACATGTAGTCGTCCTCTGATTTGGCAAATTCTTTGGCAGGGGCATCCAAGAACTGCTGTGAGAACTCACATGGAGGGAAAGCGTGAAGGACTCCTCCATGGTCCTTGTCACGGCTGCCCCCCACAGGGAGGCTGATGATGCCAGCTGCCTCCTTCTGCTTTAGGTAGGACACTAGGTTCTTCAGTGGTCTCTCCGTAGAGTTGCTGGCATCTTGGACACCTCCATCTTCAGATTTCCCAGGTACTGCAAGGAGAATGGAGTATCCGCTGGGGCCGGCTGCCTTGATGCGACGTGAAACCTCATCCAGTTTGGGCTGGTCCAGGCGCAGACGCTGACTGATCTTCAGCTGGGACACTTGACCCCCCGAGGAGCCCTCCACAAGGAGGTTGGTGGCCACCCCCATGTCTCCCTCCAGCAAGTGAAGTGATGTGGGAAAGCTGCTATTCTTCAGTAGGAGGACACCCTGCCAAGCCTGACTGAGCTTCTGGGCTGCTGGTTTAGATTGCTGGCCAGGCTTGGAGGAAGAGGAGGAGGAGGGCTGTCCCGGGCGATCCTCCTTTTTTGCTGGGCTCTTGGATGAGTCACTGGCTTTTTGTTTGCGGTCTTTTTCTGAGGAGGAGCGCGGCTCAGTTGGGCTTAGTGTTTTTCTTCTCTTTTCTCCAAAACCAGTGTCCTGGCGCTCCCTGACAGGGGAGGCTCTGCCAGAGCGAGGCAGGCGTTCAGGGTCACTGTAGCGCCCCCCATCTCTGCTGCTGCCACCAGGGCTGCGCTCTAATGAGCTGCCGTGACGCCGCAAGCCAAAGTCACTGATGTCAGGTGAGTTATCCAGGGAGCGACCATCATCCATATGTCTCCTTTTGCGGCTTAGATCACGGCTTTGGAACTCACGCTCCACTGACCAGCTCTCATGGGAACGCCTCTCTATGCGATCTATGGGGTCGAAGCCTGCTCCTCGAATCCTGTCGTGGACACCCAGGCCAGACCATTCTGCACTGGAGTAGAGATCTCTGTCTCTGAAGCGAGTGGAAAGTGGAGAGGACCTCTCTCTCACTCTCACTGGATCAGTAAGGCGGTGGGCAAATGGCTCAGATACTAAGTCATAGTGCGGCAAGGGGAGGGGGAGCTGCATGTACTGCTGCTGCTGGTAGCGGTGCTCTGTATCTGCGAAGTCCACCCTGAGTCTCCTGTCAGGGCCACCAAGAGGGAAGCCTCTCATGTTAGTACATGCAGCCTGAGCAGCATCCAAACTTTCATACTGGATGTAAGCCCATGCCTCACCTTTTCTGTAGTCTATAGTCCTAATGGTACCAAAGCGGTCGAACTCCTTAGCCAGTGCAGTGAGTGGAACCCAGGGTCCAAGGCCCCCCACCCACAGCCTTGTCGTGGGTGTAGGTTTACCATAGCCAATTTTAATTGGGTTATGACCCACCACTTTCCCAGACATTGCAACTTTGGCTCGATGAGCCATGTCAAGATTCTCAAACTTGATGAATCCATAGGTGTTACTCTGGCCTCTTACTGCCCGCTTTATGTCCACCTCTGTTATCATCCCAAACCTGTCAAAGGCCCTCCTCAGGTCACTTTCTGTCACACTAACGTCCAGATTTCCAAGAAACAAAGTCCTGTTTGCCCTCTGGTCATCTTCAGGGCTCATCAACTCCTCGTCACGGTAAACAGCACATTCAGGGATGTATGAGGGTCTGTTCCTTGCATCATAGATTGAAAAATCTCTGTCTCTTTCCAGATCTCGTAAATGAGCTGGAGGGGGAGGAGGGGGGAGACGGCCCAGAGCCAGCTGCTGTAGCCGATAGTCTCTGTATCCCAAACCAGTGGGAGACAAGCTTCTTTGAGAGTGGAGGTGCCTCTGTCCTGAGGAAAAACTGTCTTTTGAAATAGGGGAACGGCTTCTTCGTCTGTTCATGTAAACTGTCTCAATTTTCAAGGGCCGGTCGTATAGCACCAACTTCCCGCGTGCGTGTTTGGCCGCCCGGGCGTCATCGGGCCTCCTGAAGTTCACAAACGCCACTCTCTCGTCGTTTTCTCGACTTATTTTAACACTCACATCGCCAAACCTCTTAAACTCATGAAACAGTCCGTCCTCTATCTCCTCGTCGTTCAGCTGAGACCCCAGTTCACTTATTTTGAGAGTCTTGTACTCACTTTCGAGGTTTGATGAAGGCCGAGAGTCGCTGCGCGAGCCAGACCTGGATGTTTCCGTGTCAGCGCCTCCATACGGCTTGTTCGCCGACATAGCTCCGTAGTCGTAACCGCTACCAGCCCTACTGGATGAATTGTGTCCGTCTGAATCCCTTATGTCTCTTTTCTCATTGTGTAAACTTCTCCTTTGAGCAGAACTGTTGCCGTTGTTGCTTCCAACCGTCGAAAGGGCTCCCGTCTTCTTGCCGCTCGGGTGGCTTCCTCCTCGGTCTCTGATATCATCTAGTGCCCGGGAGCGTTTCTTCACTGGCGAGCGCTCTTTCCCCTTCATTTCTAAAAGTCGATATCTGTAGTCTGCAGGCAACAATCTCTGCAAATATACTTTATATCTACCACTGATAAAGACCTAAACTATCCCAACTTATTCGCGGTTTCTACTGCACACTCAGGCGAGCGATAGAACCGCCATGTTGGACAACTTGCATTACTGTAAAGGAAGTCCCGCCTATACCCCTGTTGACGAAGGTGATTGGCTATGGGGGTTGTCACTCACGTTAACAGGAAGGCCGTTCGCCTATAATAAACAAGGGTGCGGCTCTGCTTTGAGGTCAAAGTACAGTCCTGAAAGCAGAAGTTGATTTGAAAAATGACAGAAAGAAAGCTCCAATGACAGACAACAAGAGCAGGAAGAGTAGAGAAAACGGAAGTTAGTTTTCAAGATTAGTCTAGTTTTATTTTAATTTAAATGTTAGAGTTAATTTAGCATAACATAGTTTGAGTAACACAAGTGATTCTAGTGAAGTATTTGTACATTGTTGTTAGCTGATGTCCTTGAAGTGAGGTCACTGATAGTTCATTAAGTAAAATATGGCAGGAAATCAGCACTTTGTTAAAAGTAAAGGGGGGCATGCTGTCTGACTAGATACTAGGGTACTTCACGTAGCTACATGGGTAGGATGTGGTGGGCTGCAAATGGAGGAACTAAATAAACTTAACAGTCACATCCCAAAAGAGACTCAAAGGTTTGCTGTGACTTTTAGATTTCTTTGTCACTGATTACAGGGCTATGAAACTTTATCCACAGATCTTTTTATCAGGTGCAGTATTGTGCAGAGAGTAAACATCATCGAAGAAAGTTCATCCTTCCAATGTACAATATAAGTACTTTATCTGCAATATCTGTGTGTGCAAGTGACTCAGCATTAATACTGTGTGGCTTTATTTGTAGTGTTTTCGAACATAGGCTACTTTGTGTTTGTAAATTTGTACTTTGATGTTGATTATTGTTGAGAACCTGCAACTTTTCTTAAATGCTCTTCAAGACACTCTAATTGATCTTAAATTAGTGCTTAATGTGAATAAAACTAAATTCTTGTTGTTTACTAAAGTGGGATATATTAATAATAATAAAATACCTGTATCCAATGAATCCAGCATTGAATAATCAGTTGAATAATAAATTGTGGCATCTGTTTTGATGAGTAAATTACATTCTGATATTATGTTGACCATCTTGTCTGCAAGCTACAGAAAAATTGGCATTTCAACAAAACAGAGCCAGTTGGCTTATGTTTCACAGAGAGAGGATTGTTGAGACAGTTTTCTTATTGGTGTTGGCTTGTGGTGATGTCATTTAAAGAAATTCTACCCCCTCCATCCCTTAACCTTTGTCTTAGTGAATCATTCTTCTCTTTGATTTATTATTGGTGATAGCCGCTCATTATTTTATCTTGTTTGATAAGATGAGTTGGTCTTCTCTGGCAGAGAGGCATAATAAACATGGGTATTTTATAATTATAAAGCCATTTTACCACCTCCCATCTCTCTGGAATAAGAACTTTGGACGATGACATACTCTCTCCTATGGCTGATTTATGCTTATGCCCCCCCATTCACAGTCTGAGCCCAGCAAATCAGACTTTTCCTTTAATGCACCAAATTTGTGGATCCTCAGCATGCTACAAATCAATACTCTGACCTATGAACATTTAAAACTATGATCACACACCTCCCTTCTACAATGTGTTACTATTTTAAGTGATTCTTTTTTCTTTCTTCTGTATTTGTTCTGTTTCTTTTTTATAACTTGTGTAATTGTGTGACATTTTTGTAAATGAGGGCAACTTCAGTGATTCTTCGAGTTTGAATAAGTGTTTGAATAAATGTATACAGATCAGTTAACCTGCATACAAACTTGTGAAAGACTTTTATGGTGTCCACCATGGATAATTTTCAAATAAACATACTGTCTTTTCTCAAACTTTACAGTGCAGTCAGAACCATTTCCCAGTTTTATCCTTGGTTATTCTTCAACTTATTTTTTATTGTCCCTGTTCCTTACTGTATGCTTACATACAGGTAGGAACAGATAAGTGTACTAACATATATGTAGATACACTGAAAGTGATATACAGCAAATTCTAAAGCAAAAGATTCCTTGTATGTACATTTTAGTGCATCTGCTCAAGGATTAATGCTGATTCTGACTCTAAATTGACCATAAAAGACAACTAAGCAGATTAATATTTACTCAGTATAAAGGCTTTTTTCTTACCACCTTTGTCCCTCTCTATGCAAAAGAACTATTTAAAGTATTTATGGGGTTTATGTTTTTATAATAGTGTTAAGAGGTGACAAAGATTTTAAAAAAATGAATTAGAAAGACAGGTCATTATATCTAATGTTACTATGTGTATATATTTTTTGGGTCTAATATGTCCTTCTATTATTTTTGGGAGAACATAGCTACTTAACCATGGCGATATGAGTTCAAACTATGTTTTAAAGTAAACAGGGGTGTGTACCAGCTGTTCACCTGCTGTATACTGAACAAAAACCACCAGGGGGCAGAAAAGTTCTTCCTAACATCCATGTCAGATGCAGTTTATCACTGAAACAGGAAGGAAAAGTATTGTCTAGACTGTCAACAATATGTGTATCCTGATAACTGACTGCAAGGAGGCTCCATCATGGCTGATGGGAATGAAACTGCTCACTTAGAAACATCAGCCAGTGTCTTTATGTTCAGTCTGTCTGTTTGATACCGCCCTCACTACTCAGCATAAAACATTGCAAGAAAAAATATACTAACATAAAGCATCCAGTGTGATTTTGAGTTTCTTCAAAACAAAACAAAATATTCAAACTTAGATTAGCTTCACTTATTTTCTTTAAGAAAAGATATTTTGTATAAACCTTTTAAAATTAAAAGTAGTTTATTATCACATATTAAAACACTCTAATTGTGTTAAATTTTATTGTG
>JAPZDV010000012.1:14488561-14501489 GCA_029814665.1 Acanthurus lineatus | reverse complement strand
TGCTAACTTAGAAACATCAGCCAGTGTCTTTATGTTCAGTCTGTCTGTTTGATACAGTCCTCACTACTCAGCATAAAACATGGCAAGAAAAAATATACTAACATAAAGCATCCAGTGTGATTTTGAGTTTCTTCAAAACAAAACAAAAATATTCAAACTTAGCTTAGCTTCACTTATTTTCTTTAAGAAAAGATATTTTGTATAAACCTTTTCAAATTAAAAGTAGTTTATTATCACATATTAAAACACTCTAATTGTGTTAAATTTTATTGTGCTGTTTATTCTCCATGTGTTTAAATAATTTCTCAAAAACCACAAATACTGAAATTTGGTTATAGGCAGATCCACAAAAATAATCAAAATTATAACTAAACAGGGCAAACTTTAAAAAAAAACACATTACTACCCTACATTTTGTACACACACAAATCCTTAAAGCTGTAATTACTATAGCCTCTTCTTGTGTCACATTATATTGAATCAATTTCATAACCTTCTAAAAAAAAGCCCTTTTTGTTAGATTTTCCTCACAAAATGTGTCTCCTAGAGCAATAAATTTATTTCAATTTCAATTAACGCCTCTTTCCCTTTTTCTCACAATATTTAGTGTGCGCAAACTCAAGCTGAGCTGCAGCCTGAACAACCGTTGTACACATCTGAATAGTCAGTGGGATGTTTTGTTTTTATTTTTATTTAAATGTGGATTTTTTTTATCATTATTGATATTACACGGGTATAAAATGCCGGTATATAAAACACTCCACTCTGCTTATGTCCATTGTGACTCACATGTAAACATATGTGCACATACATGCAGGTAAATATATGTTTTTTAGGTTTAATTTTTTGTTTAGCTAAGCTTAGAAAAACTAAAATTTTCATGTCTACAATTCTTCCCTTAACAGAAGTTAATTTCTAACAAAGCTTGCCTTACAAATCAAAACGTGTAAAGGACAAAGATTCACATATTGATTATTTTAGCTTGATCATTTTTAACAGAAAAACTTAAAAAAAATGGGACTCATATTTTAAACCATGTCATATTTATTTAGATTCTTTGCTCTCAATAACTTTTTATCTGTATCCCTGTTTTGTCTGTTCTGTTTTTTCACCATTTCATTATTTGTTGAATGGACTTTGATGCACAAACAATACTCACTAAAAATGCAGTGTGCTTTGCTGCAGGGGTATTTTAAAAGGATTATTTTGTCCAAAAAAATGGGGACAGGAGCTTTGCCCTCAGCCCTCTGTGAGCTGGACTGGCCCCTCTTTGAGAGACCATCTGGTGAAGTTCTTCCATAGGCCGTCACATGACTCTGCACAGGCCCAGCATTCAATCTGCCACCCAGTATTAAAATGGGTTTAATAATGTGTGTGTATCTGTAAGGATAGCATGAGGGAGGAAATTTGTCCCTGCTTTAAATCTCCAACATCCAGGTCAGTTGTTTGTCCACTTTCATTCATCCATCAGTCAAGTGTGCCAACTAAATTGTGCTTACATATAAAAGGTCACAAAGGTAATAGTGCTGTTGGTATTCACACCAGAGGAAGCAACCTAAACACAGTAACTTTGAAAAGAAAAACATTTTTGTAAACAGATTAACACCATTTGGGATCATCTCACATTTACCTAAGCTGCTGCTGTGGATTCACTGACATATGAAACTGAAAAAATGCTGCAACAGATAGGTGGTGAATAACCGTCAAAACCAGAATGGCATGCAGGGTTTTTTGTTAATGAGCTGTCAAAGAGGAAATCTGCAAAGGATTAGTGTGCAAAAAAAGCTTTTAATGAGTTTCTATTTTTGTGTGTCGCATTAAGGTGAACAGCATGGCCTGACCCACTGCACCCAGGCTTTCATGTGGGACAGATGCTTAGTAACAGATCTGTTTGTGCATTTCTGTCATCAACCAACCAAAAGATGACAAACCCATCACCTGTCTGACCTGGACCGAGTATGCAATCATTCAGGGAGTTCCCATCCTGTTTGTCAAAAAAGGTCAGCCATCGATGTGATGCTTACTAAATGACAGGACTCTCCTTACAACAGTTTTTGATCACATTGCAGAGGGCTGCAGTGCGCCTGCATGAACCCGGCATGACCCACTTTCCTACTGTCTGAACACCTGCACAACACCAGCACATGATCCCAGCACAGTGATGCATCCTGGGAAAGCAGGAGGCACTATGATGTGAGGATGCATCCATGGATGATTTGGAAACCTGAGACATTTGAGTGTGTTTTGACATGTGAAATAAATCAAGATATGCATGAAATAAAATGCTTTGTTTACCTCTTAGTCTAAGGAAAAGATGAACAATACATAAAAGTTTTCAGTCAGGTTTTGTATGATGCTAATGATGTTTTATTGTCAGAGAACAGGCCTTTATAACAAGAAAAAGCATTCATTATCAATAACCTTTAACCCTCTTAGCTAAATGAATCGTTGAATTATTGGTGCAGTGATCACAGAGAACAATGACCGAAACATGCACACATCAACTGCTGTAATTCATCCACCTGTCACATGCTCCTCCATTCATTTGCTTTCAGCAGAAATTACAGTGCACATATTATTTTGTTTGTTTAAGTGCTTGCTCTCAGAAAAATGGACTCAATTTATATCACAGAACCTAGTGCAGGTTGAAGCTTTTTTAGGAGCAGAGAGTGACCCAGACAGCGCACAACACAAGAGGAGAAATGGGGAGGGAGGGAGAGGGGGAGGAGAGTGATAGGGAGGGAGGAATATAAATGAGACTGGAGTGAAGGAAAAGTACTGGGCGGATATGGCGGTGCAGATGCAGAAAGCATAAGCGCACGTGAGTGGAAGTGGGCGTAGGGGGAGCACAAAAGAAAGTGGGTGCTGCAAAGCATCGGAGGAGATGATGTGAGGTTGGAGGCGACTGAAGGTGAACAGAGAGGAGTGGAAACGTGCAGTGAAAAGAGTGCTGACGTCAGACACCAAGGACCACGAGATACAACTGAAATCAGAGTGGAAATTTCAAGCAAAGCCTCTAGAGAGAAATTCTTTCTAACAGGAGGAAAGACAATGAACAGAGATACTGTAACAGGCGGCGAAAGGAAAGAATACTGATGATAAAACTGTGAGGCGATCAAGATAAATAAACCTAATAAAAAACAAAAACCTAATAGAAAGGTGTAGTAATACCCTGCCTGAAAGACTTGCCAAAAAGAAGTGTTAAAGGATGTAAATTCAACTCTCAGAGGAAAAACTGTCACTTAAGCCCTGTTGGTGTCTAGTTGACACACATGCTGAGTTTATTAGTCATGAAAGCAGTTTGGTTCTTTATCAGTCCGTCTGCTGGTTCCACAACTTTGACCCAAATGGAAATTCCTACAACTGCTGGATGGACTTACATCTAGCGCCACCATCAGTCCCATATTGTTTAGATTTATGACCAATTAACAACAAAATTGACACTTTCATCAGCGTCAGCGCTTTGTTTTAGTGCTAATTAGATGATTTAAGCATGCTAACACCAATATAGTGAACATAATAATTTTTGTACCTGCACAGACCAGAACATTACAAATGAATGCTGAATGCACTGCTGCACCTCACAAAGCTGCAAGGATGGCTGTTTACATCTGGTGCTGAGTAAGCAACACCAGAGACAGTTGATCACAGAGGGAGTAAAATTGGGGGAAAAAAATGTCTTTAAGTGTGTAAATGCAGGTATGAGTAAAAAAAAACACGGTGCAAGGAAAGGCAGAACGAAGCTGCAGCTCCTCTGGAGCAGATGGGACTGTTCGGTCATTTGCTAACCAGAGAGGGCAGCAGAGCCGCTGTGCCCACAGTCCCACGGGCCTGCAGGGCTGCTGATGCAGGCTTAATAAAAGCTTGAAACATTATGTGAGTGTATCCCTGAGTGACACACCTCTGTCCACTTAGTAGATGTCCGACAGCACTGACTGGGTCATATGAGCACTTGTGCTCTAGTTTTTCTGGGAGTGTTACTTTACAATCACTGTTATGCTACATGATTTTAATCTTTGTTCTCACACTGATTTTATCAGACTTTATCATGCTGTTTGACTTGAGTCATCACATTGTGCTGTCTTGTCTTGTCTTCCTGATTGCTTGTCTTGTCTTGACATTTTCTCCCATGAGACTAGGTGGCAAAAATGTGGTGGAAGCAAAATCAGGGTGTGAAAACAGATGATCATCTTTATTCCACACCTCTAAAACTTGCTAAAACAAGAGGAAAAAGTAGAGCAAGGGAATAAGGCTAAATATAGGAGGAGGCAGCAGCTATGTAAAGGTCTGATGATCTGGATTGCATAAATCACCTACAGACTTCCACAGAAACTTCAAGGACCATAAAGCAAAGTAACAAGAGAGAAAACCCTGAAGACTGCCCATGTGAGGATGTATTTGTTGTTCTCCAACTATAGGAGAAAGCAATTATCGAGGCAGGAATGCAGAAAGGAGAGTGCAGAGATGAGACAAAGTCTGTCATATGATCCTGAGGTTGCCACAGCAACTGCTCCCCGTAGTCGGCTCGAAGAAGGTGCGTCAAAAGCGTCACAGAGCCAGGACCAGCTGAGGAGGGGGAAAGAGTGATTGGACCCTGAGCCTGTGTGGATGTTTCATTCTGCTGTGAGTTTTAGGTTAACCTAAAAACAGCCAAAACAACATTTCTACTGCAAAACATCACTAACAGAGAGAATATGAGATTTAAGCTTTTGGTTGTAAAGGTCATTTGTTATTTTGAGTCAATTCGAACTGCATTCATGCTCTTTAAACTTTATTTTTTTCTATAAAAACCACTTCATTCCACATGTTATGTCATGCATCATCACTTATATCAAACACTGATGAAGATGAACGCAGATGAAGAAAAAACATCAAAAAGCAAGTGATAAAACACATCTGATTAAGACAACCCAGGAGGCCCACACAGGGGACAAAACAAATCCATAAGGCCAGGATAAAAAATGGCCTCTCAAAGCTGTCGTCCTCCTTTATCTCAGTGGTATTGAAGAAGATTCTGGCGGCTGGTGCATGATTTATGGTCCCCTGGGTGACTGTGTCTGCTGCAGTCATGTCGCGTGTCCAGTGTTTAATAGAGAAAAGACCACCCAGTGCAAGAACAAGGACTAAAAGAGTGATCAGGGACATAATATAAGAAGAAAGTAGAAAGCAGTGATAAAAAGCAATCAAGTAATGTACAACTTTAAAGAAAGCCTATGTTTCCTTCCACTCCACTGCACAACACAAATCCCAATCCAACCCTGACAAGTGCCTTTTTTGTAACTTTAAATATATTCTCTACTTTTACTTCAGCAGATTTTCAATTGTAATCGGATATTTTAGTTTGTTTTTTTTCCTGAAGTAGCCATATATTAGACTAGAAGAGGACATTAATAACATATTTGCTCTTCAAGTATAAAGTGATCTTCTTTTCTCCCTTTCACTGTATTATTCATCTACTGTCCATTTATTAATTATGAGTTTTATTCATTTATTAATGCGCATTCATTGTTGAGCACTGTGAAAAGGCTTGCTCATCTGTTTCTCGGAGTGCACTGTTAATACCAGCCTCACTGTGATGCTAACAAAAGCTTTACACTGAGCTATTGTTAAGACCTTTAGAATACAGTGAGTTTTTTCCTTCCTCCTTTTCATCCTTCGCTTCTATCCTGACAGGTCGGTCCTGAATGGCCTCAGTTTTTTATCAATTGAAATATGGATGACGAAAGCTGCGTCACACACTCACTTCCTCAGGTAGGAGTGGATAACCTTGACAAACACGCGCACAATTTTGGCCCTATTTTTCCCGCTCAGCATGTCACCAACCCGGGCAGAGAGGATGTGATGGCCGGAAGTGTCAAACAACAAGTGAGCGGCAGGTAATAATTTGTCATTGTTGGTGATGAGCGGCGCTCTGTGCGTCACGGTGCGCCCCGGACTCTCCGCCCTGCATGTCAATTGCAGGCAGAGCAGCATGTGATCGTGCGTCCTCCAGTGTCCTGCGAGCGCTCATCAGCACCACACCGGCGCACGAGAGCTGCCCGATGGATGCATTCATGCTGCTCTCCAGCTTTCCTCTGACATCTGCGTTCATCCTAAAGCCTGGCTATTAATGATCTCTGCTGAAAGCTCACGGTGAGAAAGATCTCCTTTTTTTCTCTAGCTCCGCTACACTGTGCATCTCTTGATTTTAGGCAAAACAGCGCGATGCGCGTTATCAGATGGAATTAAAAAGAAGTCATTTCTGCAAAAAGTTCACAGGCAGCTTGAAAAGTGTTTCTGTTGATGTGTTTTATGTACTTAAGTCTCGCTCTGAGTCATGCGAAGTTGTCTCTCTCAGCCTATCAGTGGTGAACTAGTTTCCACCAGAGGTCAGGGAATAATCGTGTGTGACCTTGGTTGTGTTCAAAAGTCATCGCATCACCCATGAAACCCGGAGTTGGACCATCAGCGTCAGCGCCAGATGTGTCACCTGGTGGTCACATAACTGATCTGTGTTGCTGAGTGAGGGTACTCACGAGCTTTACGCGACCTGCAGATGTTCTGCGCAGCTGCATTGTTGAGTTAAAATAGCTTTGTTAAAGTTAATGTGACGAAAGTCTTACACATTTAGATTTATCGTTTTATGAAGTTCGCAGATTAATGTTGTCAGTAGCAACTCAAACGTTCCAGACTTTTAATACTTTGTAATTTCCGGTGTGAGAAAGCTGCTGACCCACTAACTGTGTTCTATGTCCAGACTTGTAAGAGGCTGGTGATCACAGGATCAGAAATCGATTAATGAACAAGTGTGGACATTTAAAGGACTGATTACCGGGGCTGATATCTGCTGGGTCTGCTGTTTCTCATCCTGTTGTGTTGTGTTACTGGAAGTGGGTGGAAACCTCACTGCCAGGAGTATTAAGTCAGATATAATTTAGAAAAAAAATGTGAAAATGCACATTTGTCACTGGCATTACATTGCACCATGTCACCCTTTCCATGATGATATAACTTTCGTTTGGATGTTCATGATTCTGTGACATGTAAGAGCACATGTGCACAGTTAGAAGTGATTATGGCTGAAACTGGTACCTTACTGGTACTGCTGGAAAGTTGAACAGTGATTTTTTAAAAAGGATTTCTTGGCCAAAACAGACTTGCAATAATGAAGAACTTTAAGGAGTGAGAAAGACCCTCAGTATTGCTAAGTAAGTCAGATTTGTTGCTTCTATCACACTGCTTTAATTCCACATCTTGGATCAGTGTGTCTTGGTTGAAGATCAGAATCAGGTTTATTGTCATGCAGGAACATCAAGGAACCTACCTTTGTATATTGGTGCATTACAAGAAACACAGATTGGGGAAAATAAAAACAAAGATCTGTACATCAAGAGGTATAAATCAAAAAACAAGAAAATGATATTATAAGAAAAAAAATACACATGGATAATTTGAACAATTGATTCATTGTTTCTGTGACTTTTCAAGTCAAATATCTCTTTATACCAGCCTGCCATCTGTGAGGATGTGCTGCTTTGAAATAACTCCAGGGTTTGGATTCTTAGTTAATGTTGTCAATGTTTTTAATATTAGTTGCCTTATTTTTTACTTTACTTGGTTAACTAGGTTAATACCAGTCATGATCATGACAAAGCCATGATCTACACATGAAAAAGACAACACTGCAGGCCCACCTCAAAGCTTTTCCCTGCCGTAGGAAAAAAAGGCTTTGCTGTGGTTTAAAAATGCTCCACTGAGTCAGACTCTTAACGTCAACTGGGGTCATCTGACCTGTGTGTTTTTGGATTATTGGTTGGGTGAGTTCATGTGTTTCATTTCTCGGTCTTGGCTGGATGATGCAGCCTCTGATTGATATTACGTGTCTTGTATACTGCAGGATGGGATTTAATGACAAGACAGAAAAGCAGCACTGGGGGCTTTACAGTTAATGCACAACGGATTATGAAGACTTGTGAATGGCCGTGGATTATTGCATCATAGGCTCATCTTGACATGCACAGAGGAGGAAATCTGTTGTGGTGGTGAAAAATGCATAAGCGACAAGGGAAAATGCACATATTCTGCGCATGGCTCCGGGTGTTTGCAGCTCTCTTGTGCCTGTGAGTGCTCTGTGTGTGTTTGTGTGTAGTTTACGCTCTCTGCAGGTAGTAACAGATTCTTTTTCAGGCTGATGTAAGCAAGTAAGTGTTGTGACGATTCAGGCTCATGAGCATCACTGCTGTTGCATCACTGGAGGTGCAGCGTCACTCACTGTGTCCTTCAGTGACTGTCAGTCCCCACAAACTCAAAGAATCAATCATCATGAGAAAGCCTTTATTCATCGTCTTATACCCTCCTGTATCTTTTCCTCCAGCACCTTAAACAGGGTTCCAGTTGCTGATGAGCTTTGCAGTGTTGCATTTCAGTGGACAGCAGGTTTTTATAATGGGAGAACTGATTCATTCAATAAATAATGAGCCCGCACAGGAGCTCGTGATGTGGATCAGGAGAACACATGACGGCACATCACCTAGACTAGAGCATCATGTTCACTTCCTCCATTACGTTTGGGTTGAACCAACCACTCCCTGAAAAAAAGGGGTGAGGATGGATGTTGCCGCGAGGCTTCCGAGGATTATGGGGATTTACAGGGAAAAAAAGCTCCACTAAAGTTAAGCTTTGCAGAACAGGGAAATTAAATAGAACAATTTGCAGGATTGGGAATTTTTCAGAACCACAAACATTGCGTGGGAAACAAAGACCTGAGTGTCTGTGTGATTGAGTTTATTTTTTTAAGTGTAAAAAAAAAGTCTCTTCAGGTCTTTTTTGAGTTTTTTGTTAAAGGACTCGGGATAAATTAACTCACAGGTGTGACAAATGGTCTCCTGTCTTTATGTTGACATCCTTCATGCCTCTGGAGAGGCATAACCATGTGTTACAATCCTGGGACTTATTATGGGCCTAACCAGGCTTTAAATGGAGGAGTAATTGTGTCAGCGCTTTTGTGAAGTGTTATTTAAGGATCACAGCCAGGAAAAGAAAGCTTTAAATTACTTTACATTAAAAGATCCCTGTCAACAGCACAAACCTGATATTCTTTTTGCAATTTTCATCCAATAAAATAACAAAATTACATTTTAATTTTGATGTTGATCTTGACACAGAGCTTTTATTTGACCTTTCTGTTTTTTTTCTGATGCAGGACTGAGGCTCACACCTGAATAAACTCTTCAGCACCACCCTTACAGCCACATCCACCCATCCCTTCTCCAGTCTCTGCCTGTATCACCTCTTCTACTTCCTACCAGTCTCTGTCTCGCTCTCTCTTTCTCTCTCCACCCCCGCCCCCTTCCCTACCCTGATGCCTAAGAACAGCAAGGTGACGCAGCGCGAGCAGAGCCATGAGCACGTCACAGAGTCAGTGGCTGACCTGCTCGCACACGAGGAGCCACTCGACTACAAGAACAGCTCCCTGAACGTCGGAGCGGCCGCCGGGAAGAAAGTCCCACAGATAGAGGTGCCCGAAAACGATGGCCGCCCCGCCTGGAACAGCAAACTCCAGTACATCCTGGCCCAGGTGGGCTTCTCTGTGGGCCTGGGGAACGTGTGGCGCTTCCCCTACCTGTGCCAGAAGAATGGAGGAGGTGAGTTACTGATGTTTGACCCAGCTGCTGTGCTGAACAAGGCTCAAAGGAACTGAGTACATTTACTGTCACTGTAATCAAGTGGACATTTCAGAGTTCTTGTAGATGTGTGTTTAAATTTAGTGATTTCATCTCAATTCAAGGGCCTCAGTGGTACAATAGTACCACCCTTTGTGATTTAATAAAGCCAGCAGACATCAATGCACAAAATGCACAGTGTCTCAGAGCCAGGGACACTGAGAATAATGGCTGAAACAATCAGTCTGTGAATAGTAATGGAATCTGAATATTTAAATAATTGTGTAATCACATTAAAGTTTTTAACATAGAATTTTTTAGTGTGTTTTCCATTAAGTGAAAAATTTATTGAATGTGATTGAACACATGCAATTTTTTTTCAACAGTCTTGTTTGAAAAAAAGCATCACATCTGACAGTATTTCCACCATTACAGCCAAAGCAAAAATTAAATATTATCCTTTATCAACTTTGAAGTTATGAGTATTTGTCTCTGGTGTACTATATTTACACTACACACATATATATATATTGAAATTGATTTTCTTATTGTTATATGTACACTAATATACATAAGGTACTCTTTTGTAAATAACAAACTGCCTTTTAATTCTTCCGTATTTCTTTACTTTTCTGTGAATGTAATTCATTTGCCATAGAAGAGGGACAACACAGTAAACAAAGTTAACTTTTTGAAGTTACTTAAATATATCCATAATATTGTTATCCTTAATTCTTTAGGCCACATTATTCTTCCAGAGAAAAGCTGATATATACATAAATATGTGCATGATATTGATTTTTACAGTGTTTCCCATTTGACACAGGTGGTTTGTTGAATCTTCATGCAGATGAAGTCAACATCTGCTTATCCTCATATAAAGCTTCCTGTCTATCTGTTCACTCTTAGTGGCTCAGTAACCCACGACCATCACAAACTGCAGAAGTGCCCAGAGAGCAGCTGTATTATGCACAAAACAGCCAAGTCTAAATATAGCTGCACTATTGATTACTACTGCCGGCAGAGCAGGCCGGCCAGGCTCAACTGATACTGTGGTGAACAGAGAGGAGCTCGATAAAAGCAGAGAATGTAACTGTATAGTGATGAGGATTTATTTTGGTCCGGTGTGTGTATGTGTGTGTTCACAGAGTAAACTCGTGTTCTCCATAGGTGAGAAACACCCGTCCTCATTGGATTGAATGACACGTAGCAGCCTGTCGCTGTTGAAGCTCCTGTGTTTTCTGCTTTATTGTCTGTGACTGATTTACTGCATATAAGCAGGATTTATTGCCTATAGAGAGGATTTACTGACACTAGACCGCCGGACCAGTCAGGTCATGTGACCTGAACAGTGGCCATTTTTCACTCTGTAATTTTCTGTCAGGCAGCCAATTACAGACACATTAAAGGTCTGTGATGTTTGGAGTTATCGCTGTGTGGACCTCTCTCTCTCGCTCAGGTTATTTCTCTTCCTCGTCACATCCTCCATTATTTCTCCCTCCATTGTCACATCTTGGTGCTGATGACTCGGTCGTATATCACATCTATCAGCCTCCAGTTTAAATAACCTGTGATGAAGAGGTTGATTCGAGGAACCGGGCAAAGGCCCAAAACTTCTCACTTCATTGAGCCGTCTCTCTACTTCAGCTTTCTTGATATAGCCTTTCACCTCCTCTCCTCTCTCTGCCTCATTACTCCTCCCACTATCGAATGTGTGTGTCGCTGCATGTTATTCCCACTTTTGATGTATTATTAGTGGGACATTTTTGCCTGCTATAGTCCCAGATGATGACTCACCCTTTACAAAGAAAATACACTTGCATCCTGGTTATTCCTCTCTGGATTGAGCTGCCACAGGAAAAGTTTAGACTTCCATCAAAATTAAAATAATATTCAAAAAATATTCGTGAGGAGCCGGGGATGTCACATTTAAGAGGATCTACTGGGTAAAGAAGGATAGGAAAATATATCACTGAATCATCATTTTGTAAGACAAACTGATGCAGACTTGATAAGTTAAGATTAAATTAAATTTAAATACAAATTTAAAAAAACATTTTTGAGTTTTTTTGCATGTTTGGTGTTTTTACTAAAACTCACCATACTGTAGACACACAAAACATACAATACAGATGCTACACAAATATGACTGACTTATCTACATTATTTAAAGTCAAAATCTTTCATAGTGAGGAAAAATTACATCCTTTAATTCCTTTAATGGCAATTAGTTTAATTAACTTTCTTAGTTATTTTCATTATCAAATCATGAAAATCTTTTTGTGTCTGTGACATTTGTAAAAGAACAGTAAAATTAAGGACAGACATCTCTTTTTTTTCTGTCTTTGCTTGCCAACCAATCAAATCATTTCACCTGGTCTCTGCCCGTGATAAGTGTTTCCACTTCAGTTTAAATTGTATGAATTGCCACATTTGGCTTGAATGTCTCATACAGTTAAAGCTCAACGAGCCTTGCTGTTTTTCCAGGTGCCTATCTGGTTCCCTACTTCATCCTCCTCCTCATCATTGGTATCCCACTCTTCTTCTTGGAGCTGGCTGTGGGTCAGAAGATCCGTCGTGGGAGCATCGGAGTGTGGAACTACGTCTGTCCCAGTCTGGGTGGGATAGGAATGTCCAGTCTGATGGTAGGAAAAACAGACTATCCATCTATCCAATTATGTTTAATTTGACCCCTAATCTTAATGAAACGCAGTTTTGTGTGTTTAGTGCACATTCATGGCATATAATAACCATGAGAGCAATATGGTAATGAGCAGTATAAAGTTACAGGAACATCTGGATTCCTTACAACAGCTTTCAAGCTGCCTCAGCCTCTCTTGGGTTTATGGGAGGTACTGACAAGTTGGAGAGTGAAGGTAGTCTTTCTTTAGAGTTGCTCGGCTGGCACAGAAGTAGCTATAAATATCTCGTAGAAGATCAGTGTTGAAAAGAGAGCACTTAAATTATTCATGCTTTCCTCAACCTTATTTAGCTTGTGAATGTCCTGGCTGGCACGACTGCTCAGAAGACTGACAGCAATGTGGGACGCACACAAAGCATGCTGCCTAATTTACATAACGTTATGCTCTTATTATACAGTTTACTGGAGGAATAAAGAGTGATGCCCTTACATAAGTAATTTCTGCCTGTGTGATATATGCTGGCTGTTTACGTCACCTAGCAGAGAGCAAACCATGAAAAGTCAATTAATTTAAATCTATCTATCTATCTATCTATCTATCTATCTATCTATCTATCTATCTATCTATCTATCTATCTATCTATCT
>JAPZDV010000012.1:14461965-14488461 GCA_029814665.1 Acanthurus lineatus | reverse complement strand
ATCTATCTATCTATCTATCTATCTATCTATCTATCTATCTATCTATCTATCTATCTATCTATCTATCTATCTAGGTGTGTGGCTTTGTGGGTCTCTACTATAATGTGATCATCGGCTGGAGCATCTTCTATTTCTTCCAGTCCTTCCAGTATCCTCTTCCATGGAGCGACTGTCCCATCAGAAAGAATGGGACCCTTGCCAGTGAGTGACATGAAACTTAATCTAGTTATATCTGTAGATATTAAACAATGAGGAGAAATATTAAACCATTAATGAAGGAAATATTACAAAACACGACAGATAAGAGTCTGCAGGACAGTCATGCTAATAGGCTCTGTGATGCTGAACTGAGGCACAGCAGGGTTTTTAGCTAAGTGGTGACATGCTAACATGCTGCTATTGGCATGCTAATGTGGCCAGTAGCAAAGCAGGTATGTTGTCTGCCTTCTCACTGATAGCATGTGCTGTGTAGAACTAAACATGGAGAACAGCTAAGGATGATTTTAATGTTATTTATTACCAGAAATGTAATTCCTTTGATCACAAACTCAAAACTGGGGTCAAGAATATTTTTGATTGCAGTCCTTACAACATTTATCGTGATATTTGGTCTGCACTCAACCAAAAGATAATGAGATGTCTACAGTTACATGCTGCTAGCATAAATAAAAATCCTAGACAAGTATTCAAATTTGAAAACAGGAGAGATTTTTGTTAAATTTTGATTTGAACGTGGCTAAAGTTTGAGCACTTGTGCATAATCATTAGGAAGTTGTTTCAAGTCATTGATAGCATGGTAGGAAAATGCAGACTTAATCTGAAGAGAACTAAGGTTATTCTTATTTCTAAAAGAAATATTTTTTTGTCGTTTAGTGATTTATAAAACTCACCATTATTTTGCTTTTTTCAAATCAATCTGCTGACTCAAACAGAGTTACAGAGGATGGATGCTCTCATTTAATATTGAGAGTGCATAATTTTTCAGGATTATCTCATGTTTGATACAATATCCATTTGTGTCTTTGTTATGGGCAGTCGTTGTAATAGTAATGGTTTCTGCAGTAATTCCTTAAAGGGCTATCAGGCTACAAGCTTCTGGATTAAATTTGTCTTAAAAGAAGCTCTGCAGCCTCACTCTCTATCAACATACCAGATCAGACAAACTGTGCTAACATCCTTACAACTTTCTGTCATGACTTCATGGACATAATCCAGATTAAAGCCCTCTGGAGTTTGATTAGAGACGATAATAACTTAACCCCGGGGCAGCCAAGAAACACTCAGCATGTGAATGACTCAGCAAGACTGAAGCTGCTGGCAGACAGACGAGCAGCAGAGACTCAGCCACTCAGACTGAAGGACGCTGACACTGAACGATAGCAAAGCAGTGATAAAATATGTTACTGGAAACAAAGAATCACTGAATGTATAGTTAACAAACATCTGCATCCCGTAAGATGTGCAAGAGGCATCATGACGAAAGCAGGCAGTACTTGACAAGCAATTAATTTAGCATCTTGAATTCATCAGATTTAGATTGTCAGACATCTGTAAAGAGCTTTCCCTGCATCTGTAAGTGTTTAGGTCTATTTCTGTGCATCTTCATGAATAAATCTCCATTAGCCTGCAATGCTATGCAGAGATTTGTAACACTGCGAAATCTAAAGTCTGCCACACATAGTATATATGTCATTTCCTCAAGGTAACAATGGAATATACTGCGTGAGCACTGAAAAAAATGCCAGGTATCGTGAATTGAAGGTTCATGCTTGGCATATTAAACGCACAGACGACCTTGTTTAGCTTCCCTTACGTGTTGTAAGCCAGGCGAGAATTGAGATGTTGACCCTGTGCAAACATTCTCAGTCTCATTATATTTCTCCTTGTGCCCTCTCAGCCAGCACTCACATCCAAACCTCCCTGCTGCATTTTTACATCCAATTCTTTACCTTCATTATAACCCAAACTAAAACTACATCACCTTTTGTGTCCAAAACACACAGTTGTGGAGCCTGAATGTGACAAAAGCTCAGCCACGACCTATTTCTGGTACCGTCAGACTCTGAACACCACCAGCACCATTGCAGAGAGCGGCGGCCTCAACGTCAAAATGACTCTGTCTCTGCTGGTGGCCTGGATCATTGTCTGCCTTGCCGTCATCAAAGGAATCGCCTCCTCTGGGAAGGTAGGAGAATATGGGTGACATAATACGAGCAAAAATATGAATGAGACCACTTGTTTTAATTTCCTGAATGTGTGTTTTTCCTTTTTTACACTTTAACAGGTGATGTACTTCAGCTCTCTTTTTCCCTATGTGGTGCTGTTCTGTTTCCTGGTCAGGGGTTTAATGCTGAAGGGATCAGTTGATGGTATCGCCCACATGTTCACTCCCAAGGTGACACTGACAGAGATGCTACACCCCATGTTTCTTAACAGCCATGTTTGAAAAATGCTCAATAATTAAGACATAAATTACTATCTTTCCCTGTCCTCCACAGCTGGAGAAGATGCTCGAGCCCCAGGTGTGGAGGGAAGCAGCCACCCAGGTCTTCTTTGCCTTGGGTCTGGGGTTTGGAGGAGTCATAGCTTTTTCCAGTTACAATAAGATCGATAACAACTGTCATTTTGATGCAGTGCTTGTTTCTGTCATCAATTTCCTCACTTCTATTCTGGCCACACTGGTGGTGTTCGCTGTGCTGGGCTTCAAGGCCAACATCATGAATGAAAAGTGTGTCGTAGAGTAAGTTCACATCTGAAAAACTGTATATCCTCAAAAACCAAAACATATTATATATGGGCCACGAAATCTTTAATCTTTAACACACAAAAAAGCTTGACCATTGGATCCTGTTTAAGTCTAAGTTTACTTGACATATGTGCAACCAAAAATTAAAAACAATCAAACATTGTCAACACTGACAGTAAGAAGGTTTCTTAACAGTATGTCTTTGATTGTATTTATCAGTATTTGGTCATGCAGATGGATAGCTCGGGTTTTACTAGCAAAGATTTGAGTTACTTTCTTTTTAAAATTTAAAACAAAAGGACTTTTGCTAGTGCTCCTCATAGCTTTAAAAGTTAAGATGTAAAGAATACATAAAGTCTTTACAGTCATGCCAAAATTTTTGTGACCCAAGCCAGCAGTTATTTGAGCAGAATGCTAATGTTAGCATCCTAACATACCCACAGTTACGGTGCTAACATGTTAATGTTTAGCCTGTATAACTGCTACTACTTTCACCATCTTTTTGTTTAGATGGTTAGAGTGTGACAAGAAGGGACAACAGCCATCAGTACACAAATAATCTAAGAGCCAAAGTATCAAGTTTATATAATTTTTAAACCTGTCATTTTACAATTTCCTTGGTTTTGTTAAGCCTGATATAATTTTTTAGGCTGTCTGTTGGTATGAGAGCTACTGAGAGCTACTGAGAAACCATAATTTTTAAAATATATATCAACATACTTAACCAGTGAAGTTCACAGCTCTGTCCTTTTATCTCTGTAGGAATGCAGAGAAGATCCTGGGATACCTCAACTCTAATGTCCTGAGTCATGACCTCATTCCTCCACATGTAAACTTCTCCCATCTCAGCACATCGGACTACGCTGAGATGTACGGGGTGATCAAGACGGTGAAAGAGGACAGCTTCTCCCAGCTGGGTCTGGAGCCTTGTCTCCTGGAGGATGAGCTCAATAAGGTGACTCTTCAGCACAGCCCCGATACAGTCAAATCCTCAGTATGCTCTGTCTGTGACTCCGTCTCACTCCTCTGACTGTCTCTCTGCAGGCCGTCCAGGGCACCGGCTTGGCCTTCATCGCCTTCACAGAAGCCATGACCCACTTCCCGGCATCTCCATTCTGGTCGGTCATGTTCTTCTTCATGCTCATCAACCTTGGTCTGGGCAGCATGATCGGCACCATGACAGGAATCACCACACCTGTCCTAGATGCCTACAAGGTCCAGAAGGAGCTTCTCACAGGTAAACCTCCCCAGCTGACCTCCTCAGTCAGGCCACTATGCTATTAGTCAATGAAACTCCTTATTCAGCACAGCATTAAAGCACTTTGGGGAATGAGCTGCATTAGGCTTTGTATTATTGTTCTAACTGTATTGAATGCAAAACACTCACAGGAAACAAAACAAGTTAGTGGCAATAAAACTGTTTCATTTTTCCATTTTCTCATCTATTAGACAAAGCCTGGACTGTTTTTTAGCTTTTCCTCTGAATGTCTAATTGTTTTTCTTCTGCGGGTTTGTTTCAGTATGTTGTTGCATCGTGGCCTTCCTCTGTGGCTTGTTGTTTGTTCAACGCTCAGGAAATTATTTTGTCACCATGTTCGATGACTACTCTGCCGGACTACCTCTCACTGTAGTGGTCATCCTGGAAAATCTGTCGGTCGCTTGGATTTACGGCACAAAAAGGTACAGTGTGCTGTGGGTCTGTGAGTAGGTGTCTGCTCATGTTGTGCTCAAATTATAATGTATGAAGTTTTAATAAATTGTATGATAAATCCATCAGGTTCATGCAGGATCTGGAAGACATGTTGGGTTTCCGACCATCTAAGATTTATTTCTACCTGTGGAAGTACGTCTCCCCGCTGTGTCTCCTGGTGCTCATCTCAGCTACTGTCATTGAGATGTCCATCAGCCCACCAGGATATAATGCCTGGGTCCAAGAGCTGGTTAGTCTGTGTGTGTGTCTGTGTGTGTGTGTGTGTGTTTTACTTGTTTCTAATTCTACTATGTGTACATTTTAGAAGAGAATTCGTTTTTGACCGATTCACCAAGCTCTCTTAGACAAATTTGAAATTCACACATAAACAAAATTGACATTTTTGAACTAAAGCATTTGTTGCCATCAAGTACTGCTTTTATTACCTATTTTATTCTCTACAAATGCCCTAAATTTCTTTATCCTATTTTTATAATCTCATTTTGTTAATTTGCGAAAAGATTTGCAGACATATGTGTACCACTACCAAAAACAAAGTTTATGACAATATGTCTGTTCCTTTGAATGTAAGATAACAACACCAAGATAATGTTAGTAACAACATTAAATGAGAGTACAAACCAAAAACCAGTTCTGCTTTGAGCTAAATGCTAACACCAGCAGTTTTAGCATCCTTAATCAGCCAAAAACTAACGCCAAACAACTGGTGCCAGTAGTGCTGGACACAGAAATGAAGGCTGCAGATGCTCACCAACAGCATGACACAGGGCCTTAAGGCTAATGAAGGGCATTTGTTTTGCAGGTAAAACAAAATATTAGACAAAATAAAATTTTAACCTAACGATAGTGCTGAATGAAAAATCAGTACATCACCAGAGACAGCTGGATTCTTCCTAAAGAGACCATTCATGTCTGTACAAAATTTTAATAGTCATTCTATTAAAATTGTTTAGATATTTTGGATTGACATTTTCATCCTTTTAATTATGCAGCTAGCTTAATAAAACAGTGGCACTCTCCTCTGTTGCACGACAAATAAGCAGCTAAACTCTTAAAGATTTTTATTGTTATGCTCCTCACCGTTTAAAGGAACATTTCTCTTGTGATTTCATTTTAAATTACATATGATCAGTAAACCCTCTGTGCGTCTGCAGGCACAGGAACGATTCCAGAGCTATCCTCCATGGGCCCTGGCTATGTGCTTTGCTCTCATCGTATTTGCCATGCTTCCTCTACCCATTGTCTTCATCGCCCGTCGCTTCAACCTGATATCAGACGGCTCCAACAAGCTCTCTGTCTCCTACCGTAAAACCATGATGAAGGACATGTCCAACCTAGAGGAGCAGGACGAGGCCAGATTCATCCTCGGCGCCAAGCCCGGCGAGGTGCCATCATCAGTGCCGGTACGCAAAGCCTACCTGACTCCAGGAGGGAACAAACCTCTGGATCCCAACTCCCTGTCTCCAAACAGCTGCTACGGGACAAGCTACCAGAACGCTGCCATTAGCCCCACCACACCGAGTACACCGACCACACCCGCCACACCAGAGTCCGACTCTTGACTGCTGTCCAAACGCCCTCCTGAAGCCCAGTCCTGTAGCACAGTTTACCTTCAGCCATAAAAGTCTCCACTGGGGTCACTGCAGTGCAGAGAATCCCCACCACTGCCCTACTAACACCACAAAACTGTATGTAGCCACACACTTCTTCCGAACACACGCTTCACAAAATAACACCAAGGAAACACTTGCAGCAGACGGGAAACAGTTCACTCTCTAACAGTAGTTCACACACTAAAATCAGGGTGAGATCGACAGTGACACGCTGTACATCTGTATACACTCTCAACTTCACAGGGTTTAAGATGAAGTTCTGCTTTTCCTTGCCTTAGTATAAGGATCCACAGCAGATCCCCCACACAGGTTCGTGCACATCCCTGTATGCAAAGAATGTAGAGGAGCTGGAGTGGTCCTGCTGGTTGAACTGATTGAAAGGGAGCCAAGATGAATGTGAGTTTTACTATTCTAAGGTTAAAAGTGAAGTCTGACAGTGTTTGTGTTGCTGTGTGGTACTGTGTGTCAAAGCCATGCAGTCTAATACAACACAAGTTCTTTTCTATTAGATCTTATGCAGTAATTTCAGCGACTACATACTGTACCTGTGACATGCACCCCTGTTCTGATGCTCTGAGCTAGAAAACACTTCTCATTGTGTAGGTTTGTCTTCATGAGGCTATGCGTGTGCACTGTAAACTATGCTTCAGGCTGCTTTAAAACATCTGTATATGTTTTATTCTCTTCCATTCCTAATCTCTGCTGTGTTTGTGTGTAGGCGCTCTTGTCCTTATTCACGCTGCTAACAGCTGTGTACAGTGTAGTAAAAGGATATTGGTTAATAGGATTTTTGTTCTAAGACCACAGTCTCATTGTCCATGAAACACACATTATGACTTGTAGAAAACACTCATTTCAGTTTACAACCAAAGAGTAAAAAGTAATAAATAGAGCACCCACAATCCACATATTTATTTTACAGAATGAAAGAAAGTTTACACTAATTTATGTTGAAAGTGAACTATAAAGAGCTTGTTTTAAATCTGTGACAGAAAACAGCTTATTCATGTGAATTTAAGACGTATGTCCAATCTTCACTTGTTGTAATTTTTGACTTTAGTCTTAGGAAAAAAGCACAAAAGAGATTTTACACAATTTTTGTGCACAAGTGACTGACTAACCCTCAACTTTTGGACCAGTTGTTCCTTTATTAATGCACATGTTTAAAAATGTGCTGACTGTAGATATGTCCCACACAATAATCAAGCAATAATTACTTATATGGAAGCACAAACAAAAGTGCACAATTATGTTTATCAAGGACCAAAAATATAATGAACAAGAGAGATGAAAATCAGACACAAACAAAAATATTTAGAAACTCATGAAACAAAATTCCAGTCTAAGGAATATCAAACTTATCCATTGACTTAATATGAACTTCTGTGACACTGGACTCCCTCATTCATACATGCACAAACAAAAACATACTGCACACATATGCTCAAGGCACATGTGCACAATTTTTCTGCATATTTGTGGATTAATAAACCTCTGGTAGTGTTTGCAGTAACGTTAACTCAGTCATGTGACACAGAGTTTACGTTGTGATGAAGATCTTTGACACCTGGTTGAACTGATGTTAAACCAGTCAGCAGTCTGAACGGGTCCAGCTAGGACAACATATTTTCCTTAACCTGTTTCATTTTTTAAAACACTGATTTTGAGTAGTTTTTCAAACTGTCTACAATTTCAAACTGAGCACATTCAAGTGTCTGCTACGTGGAAGAGGATACCTTTATTTATTTTTTTATCACAATTTTCAAAGCCATGGTGTTAAGGATTAAATGGACTATATTTATATTTCTGTATATTTGCAGTGTGTGTAGGTGTGATGAACAGCAAAGATTTATCTTTTAAAAGAGACCAGTATATATGTATACTGTATATTTTCATCTAGCGTGATGCTTATTTACATTGTATTTAAAGACTTATCTATTTTGTAGTTTGTATAGCAGATTCTTGTTGGGTGTGAAAATGCTGCTGGGAGGCAGAGGTAACATGATGTAAATTGTAGTGTTATATGGGCAGCAGCTGGTTCTCTATTGTGTTCATGAGAACTGTGGTGGTGTTATGGTACGTCCACTTACCTGTCTTTACCTTAGGTTTACTGGTCTACTTGATTTTAGCCACACTAGCATCACCTGCGCTTACCATGAATCCCCCTGATTTCTTATCTAGCACCACCTGGAGGTCAAATTTGCTCCAGTCATTCTCAGCTATGCTTGAGATGAGTGCTAAGATAGCATGCTAACATATGAAATGTATGGAAACACTCTAACTCGTTGCAGCAGCTAACATCTGCAATAGCTATGTTGTTAGAATGTTGACATGATCATTAAAATGCTAACAAGCTGTCAGACGAAATGTTGCATTTACATGATTTCAGCAGAATGTGAAGAACACGAAAGCCCATGTTTTCAACTAAGAAGTGGCAATAACTCTGCTACTAGCATAATGCTCATTTCAACAGCCTAATTTAGGTTCAGTTGCAGTGTTATTTGGAGTAGTTCATTAAGAAGTTAAATCGTTAATAAACAGTACGTAGCTCCTCTAAATTAAGATGAATTGATTCTATTAATGTTAATACTGAATGTGATTACTAATAATCACCAATTTTACAGTTCAAATTTATTCAACAGCACAGCGATCTTGTTATTTGTTAATGTACTGTAAGAGGGTCTTACCCACTTAGCTGCCAGGAACTCATTAAATTTAGCATAAACACATAAACAAACAGCACACAAATCTTTCCATCCAGCTTCGTAAGCAATCACAACTGAATTCAAAGATCCCTAGATGATTTTAGTCCAAACTCCCTCTCACTATGAGCAGTGTGCTGCAGGATCACTAGCGTGGCTAAAACTTTAAGTCTTGTTTAATACTTTGTCTTGTTTTAGTCTGTGTGAGTTCGGCACTTTCTCTCAAGAGTGCATTATGTAGAGATCTCTTTGTTGTCCAAATCTGTAAATAATCTTGTGTAATCAAACTATTCAAAGATAAGTTTCATCCATGTGAAGTATATCGATGTCTTAAAAAGTAACTGTTTTAGCAGTATATGTAACAAAGTAATAATGAATGTGATTAATGCACTTTTCTCACTAGGACTGCAAAAAAGTTAGCATTTGTTTTGTTGTTCTCATAGCAGTAAATTCTGTCTGGTCTCTTGTAGAAGCAATATCAAGTTATTAAACTAAAGAATACTTTAGGCTGAAAGAAGCTTGACACTGTAGTGTCAGTACATAGCAATGATAACAATCTGCCCTTTACAGCCAAAGGGATGTCACGACCCTTCCTCACAAGTGCAAGGAAGTGTGTGTGTGTGATGTATATATAATAACTGTGTGTATGTGCGCGTAAGTTAGGGTGAGTGTCTTTGTGATTCTGGCTTCACCTACATTCGGGGACACAGACTGAAGACCAGTCAAATGGGGACAGCTTGTCCGATCAGTGACAAAAGTAATGTCCTTACTTTCAGTGGATTTTTCGGTCATTGGTTAAAGTTGAAATAAGGTTAGGGTACTGTCTCTGGCTCAGGCTGTTTCTCAATGTCAGCACACTGTCATATAGAAAAGATTAAGGGGAAAGTGACTAAACTAGTAAACATAAACTGAACCAAACAAAATAAAAATTAATAATAAGTAGAGGAAAAATCTGTTAAAAGTGGCAACTAGTTGACATGGTAGGGTTAGAATTTGTCCCCAGGAAATGAATGTAGTTTTATGTGATGTCCTTAAAGGTATCCTAAATCAAAAACTGTGTGTGAGTGTGTGTGTGTGTGTGTGTGTGTGTGTGTGTGTGTGTGTGTGTGTGTGTGTGTGTGAACTATTTATTCCTTCGTATTACCTGTGCGATGCAGGGCCTTACTTAGCACACATTTCAAGCACTGTATGTACAGAAGACACATTTAGAAATGTCCTTTTACAGCTTCTCTCTCTCATTCCTCATATTATGATTGTATGATACTGACATGATATTGTAAAAAATTGTGAACAACACCAAAAATAATAATAAAGAGTGGAGAAGCTGCCCCTTGGATATCTGCTTTTTGTGTTTTGCATTAATTAGAATTAAATTACTTCAATAAATGGGGTTTTTTTCAAATGGGTTTCATGGTTGTATCGTCACTAAATCAGAACTGTCAATTGATCACTGAGTGCAAATATGCAAAATGAAATAATCTTTATTGTTACAATGGGATAAGGACATGGGATGAGGAGCAATGGTGGCCACTTACACTGTCTGTATCCTGGCCCTGATTATCTATGGCACCAGATCTCCTCTTCTAACACTGGAATAACAAACCTTCTAATCTGACTGTCTCTGTCGCCAGCAGTCCTGAACAGCAACAACTTCACCGTTCCTCCCAAAAAGTGCCCAGCTGCCACAAACAGGTTCTACTGAAACATTTGATAATCCTGAGACCACGCTGGATGTCTCCGAGGTCGTCGTAGTAGACGTCCAGCTTCAGTTGACGCTGCTCCTGAAGCTCGCCCTTCTTGTTGTTTTAAACTGGATACGGTATCTTCCTCTGATGAAGAGTCTGATTGAGAGTCTGGTTCAGTGGCAGGTGGATTTCCTCTCAGGGCTCTCCTGGCTTGTCTGGTGACCATCACATCAGGGTTCCGGTTTGTCAAACTTGCTGGTGATTTCTTCCCTCCTGCAGGTGCATCACAGCTGGGTAGAGCCTGGTGAACCCGACTGGCACCAAACTGGACCCCAGGGCGCTGGCGTCGGCTGGATCTGGTGGATAAATTCACCTGGCCTTCTTCTCTAGACACTGGGGCTGGGTGTAATGACACTGTTGAGGGAGTAAACGGTTTGAGTCATTCGAAAAAAAAACAACAGTCTTTGAACCTCCATCTACTAGCACTAGTAACCCCATCTTCCCTCGAAATACCCCCTGTAATACCCCTGTAGTTACTGTCATGCCCTTCTTTCTTATTGTTTTGCACCCATACCAAGCTGTACCTCAGAATAACAATTTAAAGTATAAGTAAGTAGTATAGTGTCAGCATTTAACATAATGTAAGCAGGCAAAACAATTTCTGACTCAATCAATTCATCTGACCGAGGATGGTGAGATGAATGTGCGAGACTTATGAATTCGCAAAAGTCCGGATATTTTTTTAAAAAGTGTAGCTCTGAAGTAGCAACCTTGATGTCAGTGGATACTACATGGTGCCCAAAAAGCAGCACACACTTTCTCCTTACAAAACTTTGAAAGTGATTCCCTACAAGGATTTCTACTTTTCAGGCTCTTTTGGCATACGACTATCAGCTCGCTTTTTACAATCAGTTATCGGCCACAGCTCGTTTTGGCCTCTTGCGCTGCACATGCACACTTTTGAAGTAACCATGACTGTCACTCCCTGAATAGGAGCCTGATTAGAATGCTGGATTTTTTTTTGAGAAAAACTGGAACCCTCGAGAGAGCATCTTTATATTGTGTCGCTTGCCAAACCAATAATGATCTTGTGTGAAATTTAGCAAGCTGTTTTATCTAGCAAGCTGATTGCCCCTTAAAACCCTGAGAATTTTGCAGTCACCACAAAAATTATGATCAGTTGACAAAGCAAACTCCTAATCAATAGATCTTAAGAGTGTTTTGTGGATGTAACCGTGCTCAAAGGCTCTTTGATTGAATGTAAACTGAATTGAAAAATTGAATGGCATCTTCCTATAGCTACTGCATGATCAGAGAAAGCTGGTTTGTTCACTCAAGTTTTCTCAAGTATGTCAGAATGATTTCAGAAAAAAACATCTGATCATTTAGTTTTGTGTGCAACAGTTTTACTGAGGTTTAAATCAATTAAAGTGCTACAGAGTAATAGAAACAAAGAGCAAACTATGACAAATAATATACAGTATGCAGTAATATGCAGTATATGCAATAATAATAACCGGCATGAGAATATTGCTGTGTTATGTTGAATTTTAAAAATCATTAAGAATTATCAAGAACAAGCTGTTTTTTTGATTAAAACAATGATTACAAAAATGTGGTCCAGACACCTTCAAAGGTCCACATGAGCGAATGCGAACTGAGATAAACTGAGATATTTGAGTAAACTATAATAAAAAAAAAACCCGTCCAACTCCAGCCTCTCGAATGGTTTACAATCTGTCTCATCTCAAATCACAAATCCTGATGCAACATTTATCTCCGAGCCAGAAGCCCGGGTACAGTGGCTCTGTGAATTTAGCTTCAACCTTGTAAAGAAACCTCATGGTGTCTGACACCTCATAGAACGATAGAGTTCCCTTTTTGAACTCCAGATAAACACCAATCCTGTGATGACTCGGGGATGATGTGAGCTGGATGCTGTCATTATTGTGGCTCACAGAGTACCACGAAGAGCGATCAAGACTCCAGGAATCTGCATTGCCCCCAAAAGCTGACTGTCCAGTGCGTGCATTTCTGTCTATTCTTCTGTAGGCGAGGGCAATCTCAGCCTTGTCTCCTTCCACCTCTACCTCATAGTAGCAGCGCTCAGACTGCAGTCCCTCCCTGCACAGAACCTGCCGTCGGTGGGTAAACCTCTGAGGGGAAGGAAAAGCTGAGTTTTTAGACATGAAAGGTCTCAGCTTCACTTCTTTGTCCCCTACAGAAATAGCCAGGTCCTTGTGAGCTGTGGTTGGATCCAGACTCAGGCAACAGGCAACTAAGATAATGAAGAAAAAGCACTTTGAGAACACAGTTGTGGCTTGATCTAGACGTAGCTATGGGAGAAATGTTTTAGATTCTTTACTTTAGTTAAATGTCAATACAACAATGTAAAAACTAAGTCCCTTGATTGATTTAGCTTATAAATCACATTAATAATTGTGGGTACTGATGGCCTTAGGTGTTTGTCCCCTCCAGTGGGTCACAAAATAAATCTGAGTGATTGTGAGATGATTAATTGCAAAAGGAAGAAAAAAAAAATTGATTTGATTCTCAAATGTCTATCCAATTTTAAATTTCTTGAATCTTTGCTTGAAATATGGGGAAATATTGAGTGTTTGAGCCTTGAATATTGGTTCTAATGGAAGTGTTTACAGTCTGGTACAAAGGCAGATAAACTCACACTGCAGGAAATCTGCTCTGGTTTGAGGCACCTCAGCCTGCTCAGTCACAGTGTTGTTAAATACAAGGAGACCTATGAGACAATTGCACAGCAACATTAATTGACAAAACCGCCATGGCTGCATTTAAGGTTATTCGTTTCCTGTTTTGTTCTGTTACCTTTATGTGTCTAGATTTGTATTGACTTTCTGTCTTTGTGTGCCTTCCCGCCTTTTTTATTGTGGATTAATGTCCCCTGTCCCTTTCATGTGTTCCCTAACTTGCCCTCCCTCCATGTTCTTTTGGTCAAACTTTTTCCATCACTCTTTGTCAATTTGTCTGTTTCAGTTTCCGTCCAGTTCATCCCATGTGTTCCTTGTGACATACCAGTTTTTTTTTTAAGTTCAGTTTTGGATTTCTCCAGTGGGTTTTGATTTGCCTCAGTTGACTTTCAATACATAAAGCTTGGTTTTCGTTTTTTCAGCCCCCAGCGAAAGCAAATCTTGAAAAAAGCTAAACCTTCACATGTTACATATGAGCTTGTGTTTCGTACCAGATGACCTAATCCGTTCTGTCATTTAACATATTGCAATATATTTTTTATTAAGTTTCATGTAAAACCAATAAAAAGATTTGACAACAAATATTTTAAAAATCCAATAAAACTCCCCAGAATAAACCACGACATGATTTTCTATTGCTTAAGCCTGAGTGATGCAGGCAAATGACCCACTTTCTGTCCGTCAGTGACTGGCACCAGATGGGAACCCCTCAATTAAAACTTAACAACCTAAATAATTACATATATCATGGATAAAATAAGTTGCCACATATATTAATGAAGTTACAGGGAAAGTATCATACATGCTGTAACTAAATCTTAACGTCTTTTTCGCCTTACATGTAAAACCACCTTTGGATTAAGTATTATGATTAATGGGATTAGTAGAGTTTTGCGTAATAAAAGGTTCTGTTAGTGTGATCAAAACTTTTGTTTCTTTGCACACACACACTGTTGCTCTTCATTCTTATTGTTTGTGTGCAGATTTCCATCTCTTTAATAGATGTTCTGTATTTAAGAACTTACAGACTTTTCGTATGAAGTTCTGTATGATTATAAAATTATTAACCTCTTAAGTTTAGATAAATAAATAATAATTGAATTAGTCAAGCAGAGTAAATACAAACCATGGGCCTGTGATGGACCGGCATCACATCTTTGCTGTGTGTCGTCCTCCTCTGTCTCACCTCCAGAGTCATGCTGCTCTCCACTCTTAGCTGTATGTAAAAGGTGAATAAAGGCCATGAAATATAGTTGTTGTTTTTTTTAAATTATGACTGATGTACAAATATTTCTACATGTCAGAAAAGATACGTACTAGTTTGACAGATTGAGGTAAATTCTTTATCACAAAACTCCTCTAGTTGCCTTCCGAGCTCTTCAACAGCTCTCTTTGTGAGCTCAAAAGGGAGTAGTGGATCCTTTGAAACTCCTTGGAGAGCATGATGATGGTCTTTTTCACAGAGGCATCGCAGAGGGGGCCATCGCTGTGAGGACGGAAGAGACAGAGAACTGGAGATATCATCTCTGAGACACATTCAGCTTCTTGTGATGTGATAAAAGTACCTCCAAGAAATGGACATCGTTGTCGGTCTGCGCCAGAAGCTCCAGTTCATCACTCCTCCTCCTGGTTTTCTCCATCTTCACCTGCAGGGTCTGCATGAAGCTCTGAACCTGAGCTGCAGCCGCCTCCCCCAGAGCTGCGATTGTCTCCTTTACTGATAGATAATGTCTCTGGAGGGCGTCGATGACCTCGACCAAGATGCTCTCACAGTAGTCTTCTGTATTTCTTACCTCCTCCTGTTTTATTCACAAGTGTGTTAAAGTGTTATGGTTGGTACACACAGTATGAAGATGCTTTGGTCACCTGTTCTCCTCACCTGCATCTCCTCAAGAGTTTCCTCCAATTTCTTCCATTTCTTTTCTTGTTGTTGGAGAACTTGCTTGGATGTCTTCTGCATTTCCCTCAGTTCGTCCTTCAGGTCATTTTGAGTAGAAATACACATTATAAGGAAGGGGTTGATAAGTTAGTGGTCTCAGTTGGGAGGAGATGAGTTTTATAGCTCTTGTTACTCACACTATCAGTTCAGTCCTTAAAGTGATTATGCAGAATGTTTGAAGTTAATAACGTTTGTGGTATTTCTGTTCTGGGTAATTGAAATTGAAAGTCAGCTCTGTCTTAGAAAGGTGTAGGTGTTGCCTACATGTCCTTGTGGGCCTAATTTAGGTAAGCCCTTGAGATGAAGGTATTAGATGACTGCATTGAAGTTGATATTGTTTATTTTCTTAGGTAATGCTGACTTGGAATTTTCAATTACCTGAAACATTTAATCATGTTAAATTCACATTATTTTGACTACAAACTGGCCATGAGATGCATTCAGAGGTAACTGATAACCACCATTTTTCTTGGACATTGAATCTGTTGTACATGACTTTGCTTTTATTGTTTGAAGTGCTCATTTACAAGTAAAATTGTAGCAGGTGCTGTTGTTTTGTTAGGGATGAAGTTGCAGCACAGGATGAACTGCAATGACTCAGACTTTCTGCAACTCACAGACAGATAGCTGTACTGATGGCAGCTTAAAGACGGAATTCATTATAACAGTAATTAAAGTGACTATAGTTGATCCCTGGACCAAAGTACAAAAGCTTTTTCACAGGAACAAGTTGCTCATTTACTCCTGCATTTAACAGGCTGAAAAGACAAAGTCTCCTCGCTTAATAAAAACTACAAAAATAAGTCAGAAATAAAAAATTACCTGTTTCCTCTTTCTTTCCCCCTTCACTGACCCGATGGTGTGTCCCATGTGCTCAGCTGAAGCACAAACTGCACATATGATCTGCTCATCAGTGCAGCAGTAAACATCCAAAGGGCTGTTGTGCCTCCAACATAAAGGAGTTCCTGTTTCTATGCAGCTCCTTGGTCTTTTCTGGGCCTGCTGTCTGTCCCTCTCACCGCCAGCATCGCACCTCTCTGTTTCTCGCACCAGGTCAGCCAGGGTGGTGTTTTTTATCAGCTGGGGTTTGGAGGGAAACACAAGACCACATTCAGGACAGCTGTAGGAGGAGTTGCTCCTCTTGTGATGACCCCAGTGATCCTGGATGCACCGCATACAGAAGTTGTGTCCGCAGGAAATCGTCGCTGGATCCCTGAGAACTTTGTGGCAGATTGGACAGCAGAGGTGATTCATTCTCACAGGGATACGAGGCTCTGCCATGTCTGTGTGAGGAAAGGCGGGCAATGCAAGTTTTAGTTTCATTTCCTGCTTTATAGTCTTGTCTTGTGTCTCTGTGGTTTCCTGATTTGGTGATGGGTGTGACCATATTTGAATTAGTGTAAAAGGAGGGAAAATCAAAGGGCGACACTGGCACTGTGGTAGCGCTTTACTGGTGAAATGAAAAAAAAAGGACTTCGAGTTAATTTTCCCTACTGTGTGCCAGTTTTTAGTTTTTAATAATGTCATTAATTATGACACATGTACATTTTGTTCTGTGTTGGTTTCTCAGGGATAAAAGTTTTAAAAAGTCTATTTTTAATGGTTTGTCACACACATCTTTGTTATGTAAGTTTCATCATCTTCTCTTGCCAGTTTAAGATATCACACATCTGTTCTTTTCTTACAGGTTATCGGTACTCATCAGTATTTAAATTATCTCTCTGGTTTATCAGGCAATTAAACCTCAGTGTTTTGTTGAGCACCGACCGAATCACAGCATCAAAACTGTGGAACATCAAAAATTAACATTTGATGCCTTGTGAGATTTTTTATGATGTTTGGTTTCCTTATATAAGCCAAACATTTGCTAGTTTTCTCTTATCTTGTAACTGCAGTTCTTGTGGGTAGCTGTATATGTAAAAACACTAAAAATGTTTCTGTCCATGAAATTTGTTTTATAAAATTAAGAAAAGTTAAAAAGTTAGAAAAGTTCACAAAAACATTCCTCTAACCAGCTGCTTCAGTTCAAAAATGGTAATCAGTAACATCAAGCCCAGATTACATACAATAATTCACCCCACTTTGGTAGATTCAAAATTGTTAAAAGCAAATACAGTTTGGTTCTGTCACACACTGGAACAATATTGGTCAGGTGATTTTGCATTTATATTGAGGTGTGTGGCAGAGACTTTAAGCCTCTCTTTGGTTTTTAAGAATCTAATCTTTATCAACCTGCAGCCCAACAGCAAAATTTGATGTTCATCCTGATCACAGCCAAGGGACTCATTATAAGAGACAGCAAATCCTCCGCATTTCCTGTGTGTTCTCTTCTAAAGTTATCAAATATGGTCAAAAATGCCAAAACTCTTTAAAAAGGGATCAATAAATGCAACATGAATGACAGTATAATTTTATTACAGTCAGAGTAAAACAAAAACAAAGCCATGATAAATAAGTTTCACAATTTACATGTATGTTTCTTTCCTCAACCTTAATGATAAAAACAAAAAGCTGTTGTGAAGTAGAAAAAGACAGACAAAGGAAAAATGGTTTTGTTACTGGAAATTAAATTATCACCATTTGCTCAAAACAGCTGTCTGATGAATGAAGCTCAGAAACCACAGATCTCAAACCAGAAACTGTTTCTTTTCACACAATCAAATCATGTTGACACAACAATGTGCAATGATTTTTTTCCACACAACAAAGCAAACTGAGATACTAATGAGTTTCTTTAGGTAAAAAAATATTAAGGCTGTATTTTCATTCAGCCTGGTGGTCAGGTTAGGTCTGAACGGTCGCCTTTATGGTCCCAGAGCAAAGGTGTGTAGGCAGCACTCAGGTGAGAAACACAAAGATGTAAATTTAAAAAAAAAAAACAACAAATCATATGCAAATGCAGTGGTGTACAGAAGTTTGTCCCCTTTAGGTAATAACTATCAAAAGGTATTATGTGTTGTTTGAACTTAAAGAAATTATTCCTTTCATCTCTCCATAAAAAGGTAAACTAATGAGATGAAGCGGGGATCACTATACTTATTAACATCTTACATGTTTTAAGCTCAACCACAACAAAGCACACACATCTCTGTTGGAGTCTTAACAGTTAATGCATAAAATTTATTTCAAATAAACGTCTTTAAAATAAAGAGTGAACATACTGTACTGTCATGTAGTGCTTCAAGGTCAAATCTACAGACTTTCTGTAGCAGGTAAGAGGCACACAAATCAAATACCTGTATAGTAAAGGTAGGGGTTGGGTTCAAGTCAACATGAGGAGCAAGACTTTGCTCTGAAGTCTCTTTTCAACTATTTCATTAAAAAACTGAGGGTGGCATTAGTGTGGGAAAAGTCTCAATAGTTCATCGCGTAAAGCATTTGGCTGAAAGTCTACACCTGATTGACCTGTGAGACTGAAATCCATCCGTTGCCTTCAATCTGTACAGAACATGTAATGTAATGCTGCGACCTGTGATCAATCAGTGAGAGCACTGTTGGTGGTTTGTCTGAATTCCTGATTGAAACTGTTTTCTGATTCTCACTGTAGCAATTCTTCCCAGGATATAGGTTTGGAGAAGACCTCGCGCTCCAGCCAGAGGTCGTAGTTCATTTGGAAATCCTCGGGCAGGTCCACACGCTGTCCCAGAACACTTTGCAGGCAGTTGTCCACAGGCAGGAAGTCCGGGTTGCTGTGGCTCTTGTCGTAACGACGACTGTTGAAGCGTTCGATGTTGGCACGCAGAGCGCACTCCTCCGCCTGGAAGTCCCAGGGACGAGCGTCCAGATCTGCTCCAGGAAAAAAGACAGAGGTTCATATTAATGTGAAACAACAATTTTTCTTTTAGTTCCAGTTTCTGTCAAAGCCGAAGTCCAAAGTCCAAAGATATTCAGTTGATTATTATAGAAGACAAAGAAACTAGCATATATTTGACTTTAAGAAGGTGTTATCTGTACACTATATTATAATCAGTTTTATTCAAAATAATGATGATGGGTGCTGATTCATTTCCTTTAGTAATCAATTAATTTACTAATCTTTTTAGCTCTAATGGGGACCAAATACACTTCACTGCAAAGAAATGGAAAATGTTTGGCACATCAGTAATATAAACACACTCCAATGCACTCAAAAAACATTGGTCACAGCTCAAGCTTGTTCGGTCTTTTTTTTTTTTTGACTAGTCTTTGACCCGAGGGGGAGGGTTGTTTGTATTCGCACTCACCGTTCCCGTACGCCCAGTCGTCGTTGAGCCGATGTCGGACCTTCTGGTAGATGGCAGACATGGTCTTCATGTTGCTCTTCCTCCACTGTCGTCCCAGGTATTTAGTCTGCACTTTGAGGAGCTTGAGGACATAGAGTTGCATCATGGCCTGCTTGACTTTCAGCGCCCTCTTCAGGATGGGAGCAGACTTAAACACCACCAGCATCTGGGAGGGAAAAGACAGTTTCAAGGACCCAAATATTTAGTCTTTCATTCATGAAAGAATGTTATGATCTGTGGTGGTGGATGCTATCTGATGAGCTCTCACCATCGTTCTGGAGTGCTTCCACTTGGTCAGCTTGTTGAGGATCCTCAGCAGATTAATACAGGAAAACAGATTCCTCCAGCAAAACTGATTGTTGTCTCCTGCTTCCTGTGAAAGACAAAATATCCACATTGAAAATTACATCAACTTTACATTTGACATCAGCACTAAACATAAATCATCAGAAAACTTACCAAACTCTCTGCAGTTAACTCTGGGAGTTCATGCACCACACAGTAAGGGAAATCAAGTACTGAAATGCTATTAGGGGAAAAAAGGAAGAGCAGTAAAATAAAGGCGATGGTTCACTGACATGTACTGTAACTGGGAGTCAGAGTTGTTGTTATGAAAGAGGCTCTGATGTACCTGTTTTTAGCTGTGATGTAAGACATGATGTTCTGGTTGAAGAACTTCAAAATGAGAGGGATGCAGTTGGCAAAAACCAGATGTTGAGCCATGTACTCAAACTATGAGAGGAGCATAATAAGACGAGTCACTTGAGATTGATATTTAGCTTCTATTAAAGTTGGGAAAAAAGGAATAAGAGCACAAGCTGCCTTTATCTTTTACAACTACAGAAATCTGAACACAATTACTTTTTTTTTGGACTGTTACATAGCAACTGTGTGGCCGTCATACCTGGTAGATGTGGTTAATTTTGAAGTGCTTCAGAAGCAGCAGCAGGATGGCAGAGATGGCTTTCACAATGATTTCCTTGTGTCGATTTACATCAACGCCCAGTTTCATGCTTTGCAGCACAGTGGTCCTGCACAACCAGATTACCACTTAATCATCTATTGAAATGCACCACCTCTATAATTCTTATTGAATAAGTAAGAGGCTCGGCACTGCAAGGACAGTGACAGTCTGAGCCAATATGAGCTTTACAGTGGCACTATTTTGGTTTTTGCTACAGTCTAAAAAGTTTACTTAAAATCTTCAGGGGCAAAATTTACAAAGTCTTCCTGTGTTATTCTTTGGTTTTCATACTGTGATAATATTCTGATAACAATATGAACAAATATCCTGGGTGTTGCTGTTTCTTAAAGAGGATAATGAAATATTTTACAGAAAAAAAGGGCTCCCTGTATACATTCCTATCTTAAGCAAACTGCAGATACTCTATCAATGTAACGTCATTCAAAAGTAAAGCAGATACCAGTATTATTTCCATCTTTAGATACAAAGTTAATTGTAATAATTGTTACTAAAGTTAGAATATTATCCCCGTTGGACATAATGCTGTACTGGAAAATGAACTGGCAAAGCTGTTAAACCCTTTTAGAGGCACTTCAGTACTTACGGCATCTCCTCTGGCAGCACGTCTGCCAGGATGTTGATGGAGTCTGTCTTGGCTTTGGAGGTTGGAGCTGCTGCGAGCAGAATCTTCAGCAGAGCAATCTAAGATGAGAGAGACACACATAGTGAGACTAGTTACGCAACAGTGATAGCACATGCCTGCTTTGAATGAACATGGCAAAATTTTGTGCCAATAAAAATATATGACTATTAACATAGAAATAACAGTGTGTAAGGGGTATAAAACTTTAGTCTAAATCTGTTTTTCCAGCCTTATTTTCATTCTTTTGCACTGCTTACGTTGACATTTTACCTGAGACTTGATTATCTAAAATATAACTCTCTTTGTCACATAGACATGGGTCTGGGCTGCAACAATTTAATCACTTCTTGTGGAAATTTGACTAAATTTTACTAGGAGCACCAGTGTGACTTGCTATTATGCCTCCTACAGTCATGAAAAATCACAATGATATTTTCTGGCAATTTTGTGCATCTTTATTCGCTTAAATACAAAGAATTGAAACACATTGACATCCATTTTTTATGCAGGATGATTACAGTATATGCCACAATGAAAAAGTACAACATGGTACACTTTATAGTTTTATAATGCTACTTTTATGCTAAATCAATTCACAGAAACATGTAGTCTTATAAATCCTCTAGAACTGTTAATAAATACTGCTGCTGAGTAAACTCTGCAAGGACCCCAAAAACCAAACAGCACTTACCATGTATTGAGGCAAACTGGGTAGAATTCCCTGATAGAGCAGCTCAGTCGAGGACATGTCCACCTCCTCTTCACCCTGATGACCAGGAGGGAGAAAACAAGAAACACAAAACAATGTTACCATGACAGCTGGAGATTATTTGGTCTTGCAGACACAAGGTTTGAAAAAATTTTGCCACTTTCCTTCTGCTTACATTATCACATCACTTGGAAACATGTGTCAAAGGATACTAAATACTGCATAGTGCAAAGATGTTGAGAGCAAGAGTGGAGCACACTTTCTAGATCTAAACTCAAGACTACACGTCAAAACCATGATAGTATGATAACAATTCTATATTCTTCATTACTCAGGCAGGTTAAGTCTGTGTACATAGAGTTAACAAAGCTGCAATATTGTCTCTATAGAAAAGACATCATCCTCAAAATTAAAAACAGCTTATATTTGTGAATTATTGATGAGAATAACTTTAGTTTCCACTTACCCCAGACAGAGGGGTTTTCTGAAACTCCTCCTCCTTTACAATCTGTATCTCAGCAATGGAGACGTACTTGTGCTAAAAGGGAAAACATGAAAGCTTAATGTAAAAAATTCTAACAGCACCATCGCTATTTTGAGTTCCTGATATTCTCTTGTTAAAATTAGACATAATTGAATATAGTGAATGGAAACACATTACCTGCTTTAATGTCTTTATACTCTCATGTATTGGCCTTGGCAAGCCAACAACTGTATCTGTATCACTGAAGACACGTACAAGAAAAAGAAGACATTTATGCATTATTGAAGCACAACAATATTGTCAGAGGATGAAATAGTCTCAAATTACTTTTTGTTTGAAGCCAACAAGGACAAAACTTACTTTCCAAGTGTGTAACCAATAAATTTACTTCTACTTGATTCCAGGAAATTTTCGATGTCTTTTTCCCTGTGGAAGTAAAAACAATTGTATCAAATCGGATCTAATCTGAAATTTTTTACGAGTTTCTCTCAAAATGTGTTAATGAGGAAGAGAGCAATAAAGCAGCTTTCTTAATGCCACTACAGGTAAATAACATATTGTAGTGTTGACTCTCAAAAACAACAAAACATTCAATCATTTAGTATTATAATTCAGCCAGAGTCAGAGTGAGCAGTACCTGACTTTCGGAGCCCACGGCAGTCCTTTGGGAAAGGACACCCTCTCTGACGGAGGGTGAGGAATAGGCGGCGGCATCACCTCATCCCTTTCTAGAGGGAAAGTCTCAGCCTCTATAGAGTTGTCATTGTCATCGTTGTCATCCTCGTCCTCACGAGAGTCGTCAGCCTTGTACGGATCCTTTTCATTGAAGGCGTCAAGATTGTCCTGTTTTATCAATGCCTGTGTGACAAGCAAGGAAACAGTTAAGACAGTAACACAGTGTGAGTAGAGCAGAGACACCAGGTAAGAAGTGAGTTATAAACACATTATTGTGTTAATTAAAATGTATGCATAAATGTAACAACTGTTTTATTAGATACTAAAATTGACAGTTATAAAACTGCTGAAAACTGACAGATCCCTGAGTCTCATTTAAAAGTCATTTAAAAAGATCTGTAAGATCAAAAATTAAAAAACCTTTAAAATCTCTTATAAATTTTTAGGCCTTGAGAAAAGGAAGCAGAGGATGTGTCCACCTTGTGTTCACGGCGTGCCCGTTTCTGCTGCTGCTCGATGAGGTCGGATGCAGAGGCAGGGGGAGAAGCGGCTCTCATGCTGCGAATAACCCGGATGCTGTCCTCTGGGAGAGGGGGGAGACCCAGCTCCTCACGCTTACAAACCTTTATGCTTTGGAGCTGCTCAAACCCTCCAAGTGTAAACTGAAACAACAGGGAGGATTTTAGTTTGCTGATTTATGATCATGTGGGAATTGGGAATTAGAGTTTACAGTCGTGAGTGACAGATAGTCTTGGTTGTTACCAGTATGCTCTTCCACAGCAGCAGTAACACTTTCTTCATTGGGAAGTGAGGGGCATGGCCACTGCAGAACTTGGTGACCATACCAAAAAGCATGACAGAAATCGGCTCGTTGTTGAACAGAGGAGATCCTGAATTAGAGGTGGAGTAGAAATAATTTAGCTATCTAGTTTCTGTGTGTATCCATGACATTTGTGCAGCTTTGGACACTAATATAAAATTACCAAGTTCAGCTCTGAAAGTTTCCCTGATGATTTTCCATTCAGGCTTGTCAGCTGGGTCATCCTGTTGTATCGTTTCCACCATCAGGTACATAATGTTTAGTAACACTCTGAGATCTGTGCTGTCAGCGAGGGAGATGGCTGGTTTTCTGACAGCACTGCTACAAGCAGCACTGTTACTGAAACAAAGGTTTACAACAGAAAAAGCATTAAAGTGTAGCCTAAGGGCCAAACTGCAAATTTTTGTTTTGCAAATTGTGGCCTGACAAAACTAAAACTTTGAACTGACTACATTTTGGGTGATTAAATCACCATTTCATTGTTCTGTGAAACCAAATCAGTTCAGAATATCAGTATGTTTTCCAGGATAACATTTAACCAAGTATAAGTAGTGTAGGCTGTGTTCTGCATGGCTAGAAAACTGATGGAGAACATACTCAATCTCCATGTTGAGCAGCTCCACTAGCGCCGAGAAGGTCCCCACATCCAGCAGCAGAAAGATGTTGTATCTCATCCAGTGCTGCACTTCAGCTTCAGAGCTGCACTCTGCAAAGGTTCCTGGATAAAAACAAAATGTACCACTGTGAGGAGGAAAATAGTAACAGCTTTTTTGATCAGTCATTTTCTTTAAAATTATCTCACTCTAAAGTGATGTGCACTGACCTTGAGCCATGTAAAGAATGGCCCTGGCCACCTTCAGCCTCTTCTCCCGGGCAATAACCTCCAGACTGTCCAGCAAGCGCATGGCGTGAGCTCTGTGCTGAGCTGCATCAAGCTCTATCCACTTCTTATCAGTAACTTAAGACACAAAAGAGGTGGAGATATTAAGTTTAAGATGTATTCCTTCGATGTCTTAGAGGTAGTAAATTGTTTACAATAAATTACACACCATGTGTTCTGAATTCCACCTCGAAGCACTTCCTATTGAGAGCAAACTCTGGTCCCTCAGTATAACTGTACAGCTCTGAAACATATAAAGAATATATAAATGATCTGAACACACCATTTGTTGTAAACTCTGAAAAATGAGGTTTAGTACAACAAAAATGAGTTAGGAAATGAAATAACAATATCACACACCTGAAAGCTCTGCAGCCCACTTGTCAGTATCAGCATATTCAAACTCGAGGTCCGGAGACTCAGACAGTCCCTATGAACAACACAGCAGATTTTTTTTGCTTTATGATTAAATTAAACATTATTTCAGAGTAATAATACAACTGTCCAACTTTAAACTGAAAGGGTGAGTTTCTACTGATTTTCTTACTTGCCACCCTTAAGTATCTAACCACTGATCAGAATAACACATGAATATCTTGAAAATTACATCCTTCTTATTAAAAAGACTGTTTATGACTACTTCAACTTTTGAAATTTCAGTAGCCTACGTTTTGCTGAGCTTATATAATAATGTAAGTCTACTGAAGTCTATCAAAGTATATTGAGTAAATTATGAAATACCGAAGTGTGACTTGTAAAGGAGTGCATTTTTCATCACTTTCTACTTTGACTTTATAAAGTATCTTTTTCCAACTGTGAGAGAGTCTGTTATTTACAATAATAGATTGTTGATTAAAGGCAGAATTTTAAAGTCATATTTACAGTAAAAATGGCTTTGACTCGAATAGCACTGTCCGCTGTTTATCTATTCAAACATAATAAGAATGTAAACTCTTCAAGCATTGGTTAAAAAACTCTAGTACTGATTTTTACACATCATTCATCAGAAATATCCTCTGTAATGCTACAAAGAAGCGACAAACTTTGCTCTTTCAAAGGCTCCATGGTAAACACACATTGGCATCCAAATTGTGATAACATGCCAGGTCAATAGATTAAAAATAAGAAAGCAATTTACAAGCAGGACCTGGAATATTTCCTTTTCAACAGGTCGCCACTAGATTTTTGATAGACAGTCTGGCCTGTCATTAGGGCTAACATCGCTAACATTAGCTAACGTTACCTAGCCCCGGTAAAGCCATAACATTACCTCTCATAAACGTTATAAAATTGTACTCTTGGGGGAAAATGAAAATCTGCACAAGCACAACATTAGCTACACGACTTCAACATTTTCAAGAACCTGGTATACCGCTGTTAGTTTACGTTAGTCGCCGAGTCATGTAAGAAATTATTATGTTAGTGAAGCGACACTAGCCAAGCGGAGTTAGCTAACATTACGTCTTACAGCAGCAGCAGAAAGGCCCAGTCTATTCACGGAAATTCACAAGAAAATTATCCCCAAACTTATGTTCACGCACCTCTGAATCTTTACGTGGGTTGCGGGTAAATTCGCCCCTGCTTTTATTAGGTAGCATAGCTCTCTGTTTATTGTTTACAGGAAGCCCACTGCCGTTTCCACCGACGTCCATGATTTTTTTGGCCAAAGTATCTTCTCGCGAGACGATGGTTAATGTGCGAGAGTCTGACTGCACTTTTAACTCGGGCTTTTCTTCGGTTTTCAGGTTCGTTAGGCTGAGCAAATACCATTTTCTTGTCTTCTTTCATTTGTCGTTTGTTTTCTCTGGTTATATACTTTTCTTTTGCTTAATGATGATATTTCAAAAAAGAGGACATTCCCTACTTTTGCTGTTCCAACTACAGCATTTATACCTAAACACTGTATACAAGATGATGATTATGATGATGATAATGATAAT
>JAPZDV010000012.1:14381135-14461946 GCA_029814665.1 Acanthurus lineatus | reverse complement strand
ATTATGATGATGATAATGATAATGGTGATGATGATATACCTTCCCGCGTGTGCAAAGAGAATTAGGAATTACTTACCACAAACCATCTGACCAAAATTTAATTTTAGGTTTTCAAGGGCATATATGGTTCTGGGGTCCTGCAACAGTTATCTACACTGCCCAGCTGGTATCCAGCCATGACTGTTTCCAATACTGATCAATACTAATGATCAGTACTTGTAACATGTGGGCAATGTATTTGCTAGAAGGAAAAGTCCTATTCATGTCTGTGAAATAATGCATCAGAGCTATTTTCAAATTCAAACAGCAGTTTATTAAAGGGAACTGTGCACATAAATTTTACAGGGTGTATAATGCTGACATTGTGTTCCTCAAGCTAACCTACACATACAATGTTTAAAATATAGGCCTACTTTATAACTAATACATAAGTTATAGATCTTTGTCTCCACATCAAAAAAAAAAAGAAAAAAACAGTGTACAACTGTCAAATCACAGTGGTATCTTTTTTTTCAATTTAAAAAGAGCTAAGCTGTTTGCTCCAGTAACAACACATTCATTTGTCTCTATAACAGAGTTAAAACTAGGGTAAAATAACAGTTATTATTCGTTTGAAGAAAAGAAATTAATTATAAAAGGCATTTTTCAAGTGCTGTTATGAAAAGACCGCAGTAAGTCATTCCTGTTTGTTACAAGAACTAAAACTTGGATGACACATTTACATTAAAATTGATGTATAAATTACATACTGTAGGTACAACAGAATTTAAAATGTCACCTTTTAATGCCTTAAACTGTTAGTCATGTTATGCATGTGTTATGCATGAGTAATGCATATTTTCTAAGTGATGTAAAACACTGATTTGACACCTGTCCACCAGAAGTAAAACATTTTTGACAGAAGAAAAGTGAGTATGTTTGCTGCATAGCTCTCTTTGTATATAGCAGAATAACATCCATGTTGAGCATTACCATACTTGGAGAAAAAAAACAGTTGTACTTGTGAATATAAATTACTAAGTGAGTCACAAGGCACTGTCAACTGACCAGTAACCATGGTTACAGCGCTCATCTTGCTGACAATGATATCCTCAGCTCTAAGGTCCTCAAAGCTGCAAGTGCAAAGATGAAAGCACTCCATAGTAGTATAATATGGCTACTGTACAGATAAACAGCAGCAGTAAGTGACAAAAAAAATCAACAGTTTAAAAACACTGAAATTGCTGCAAAAATCAAATACAGGAATTATCTGTAACTTTGTGGATCAAGTTTATGTTTGTAAAGGGTCATGCAACAAGATACTGAGTAAATAAATGTGTAGAAACACCTTAACAAGGTAACAAGGTTCTGAAACATTGGTAAGAACAGTAATACTGTTAACTGTTCAGAGTAAAATCAACCTGCATATTACCAGCAGAAATACAACACAGAGAAAATATGCTGAGGAGGTTTAAATTCAGTTTGAATAAAACAAAATATAATTTGACAAAAAAATCACTCAACTAAGTCATCTAACATGGGATCAAATTAAAAAATATTACATATGAATATGGAGAAGTAAAAGTGGCGTATCAGTTTGTGCATTTAACAAGCTTTACACAACAGTGCTTAAGCCTTTTGAACAATGAAAATCATCGATAAACAAAACACTGTGTTATCAGAATAGCTATAATAATGGTGCAATACCACAAGATAACACAGAGGGAAAGCTAACACAACTGCCTAAGTAATGTGCTGACAAAAAGCTTATTAATGTTTAGGCCCAGAGCATTTTCTTTCATGCTCTTAACTTCCTCATTAGAAAGACAGACATCATCTTGTTACACAGGATCAGAGTCCTGTGACAAAGCTAACAATAAACTTAATTTTGCACTTCAGCAAACACCACAATAAGATCAGCTGATCGGAGGCTGGTGCATACATTATGAACATTCAGTATGTAGCACTGTTCAACATGTAGTCTGTGACTTGCGTAGCTTTACACAGATTGTACATAGCTGCAGATGAGTTGCGAATGATTTTTATCATAGAGTATCAAATGCTCTAAAGCTATTTTACAGCACTACCATGGATAATGATTCAATAAGAATGACACTGAGACTACTGATTTTAAGGTCAGAGAGTGCTGATTTGGTATAAAATATATTTACAAATAATTTGGAATTTTCTAATGACCTGAGGTGCAGATATTCTCTTTAACAGACACTAAAACCTCATAAATGGACACATCTTTGCTTTAAAAAAAATGCAAAGCTCCCTTCTTATGTTTTCTATAGTAAAAGAATACTTCAGTATTTTTTTGCCCAGATCTGCTGAAGGCTAGCAGTGATGGATGGTACTACAAATAAAATAAAATAAAATAAAATAAAATAAAATAAAGACAAAATCAGCTTGTTATGGATGGAATGTACGAAGAAGTGGTTGCTGCCACATTAAAGCTGAGGAAAACCTTTTAAGCTGCATCAAGCTATTTTTGACCACTAGGTGACAGAGAGACCCCAAAACAGAACTCACAGAATTACAACGCTGACTTAAAATCATATTAAAAGGTTGTTATGGCTCATTTATTAGCAAACACTTGCCTACTTTAATATCCAGCAGCATAAAGCATCATCTAACCTCAGTCAAATTTCTGACTGATAAATTTGACTTAACCATTCACTGGCCTTTTCGCTCTGATTTGGTCCACCTGCTCCTGAGAAACACATCTGGAGCTTCTCTCTCAGCCAGGAGTTTACATCTGCTCTTGTCATTTTCTGTATAGTTAGGATTCTAAAAGTGTTTTTTTTTTCTTAAATGGTTGCCAATGCTTCAGGAGGTTTATGAGAGAGCCAAGAGGAGCCAACAGTGGTGCTTTTTTGGGTTGGAATTTTAAGTGCTCCTTCTCTTGCAGAATTTGATACAACATGTGTAGATTTAACTGATTTCACAACTAGGTAATTGACATTTTACATTAACAGTAATCCTTTGCCGGTACTGTAATTTGGCACAGTATATATTTAAATTCATATTCACTTATCTATCAGGACTCTAAAATAACCAACAGACCAGCAAGTTTGGAAACAGATGGAACAAGAAAATAGATTTAAGTGCTGTGGTTACACTGACTTATTATAGCCAGCTTCGTGCCATGTGCAGTTTTGCAAGAAGCAGCAAGAGAGGAAAAACTTGCTTTGGCCAGTAAAATACCACTAAATATAAGCTGTGCATCCTCTGAGGAGTATAAAATACAATATACATAAATCTTTCTTTTGTCTTAGGGATGGATGAAGTTGAGTACCGTCCACAGTTAGATGTCCTGAGGTTCCCCTGCAGACTAATACCTGTAAATGCCAAAAACAAGTTTAGTTAAGAAAAGCTTACTAGCAAAATGTTGGTAGTAAATGCAATTTATAATCTCACTACCATTTCAGTATTTTCTGTTGTCAAACTTTGCAATATTGTACCTGTAGTAGTTGGGCTTAAAAGGGCCGTTCTTATTCAGTCCCAGGTATTTTGCTTGCTCATCAGTAAGCTCTGTCAGGTGGGCCTCAAAAGTGGCCAGATGCAGACTGGCAACATATTCATCTGAAATATACAGATATGATTTTATATAGAACAGAGATAAACACGCACAAGACTCAACAAGGCAAATAAGCTTAAGTCTGCTGAATAGCACTGAGAGGTCAAAGCCAGCCACAAGACCACAGGACATGAAAAAATATTACTTTGAAAACTTAACTGCAGGTCAAGTTTGAGTATCTTTATATCCTTACCCATCTTCTTGGGAAGCAAGTAAACATCCTGCTTGTATCGTCCCTCTGGAGCGTTGTACAGCTCTATAAGGGCCAGGGCCTAAACACAAGCATGAATTAATAATACTGTTGAAACAGGTTGAACATGGTGACTTTAATGAAGAGCAATAAATGTAACACTAAACCTCTGATTACAGAGCAATAACAAAAGATTTATGAACAGAAACAGATGTTGCTGTGAGGATTCTGTACAATCATGAGTTTATCTGCTAGGAAAGACAAACAATTGCCTGATATCAAACAGAACTGTTAGTTTATTACACTCAGCTTCCATTTTCAGTCTGACATTGTCTCCACTCCAAGTGAATTTTGTTTTGAAGGGGGACTCAATTTTCCCCAACCAATCACTAGACACCCCCATATCTGGAAGTTCCAGGTGATGGGCGATGCACTGCAAGTGGGGCAGTGCTTGGTTTTTGCTCATCCATTATTAAAAGGCAAGTGACAAATTTTTTCTTACTAAAGCTAAAAAGCAGACAAAAACATGCTTCTTTAAATATTTAACCCTTTGCCAGAAATACGCAATGTTGTAAAAAAAAATCTGGTAAAATATTATTTTACCAGCATGGCCTAGTTTGACAGTTTCCTCCTTGGTTTCAATATGCATGATAATTTTTGCCAAAGAAAGTGGAGAAATGAAAACTACGAATCTGGCCTTTGCATACACCTTGACAATGCTTAACTCCAGATGGCAACAGCATAACAATGGCGTTAGTCCCGCTCATGGTGCTGATTGGCCACTTACTAGTCATTTTGGGGACCAGAGACAGCTGTTATGTATCACAATGCCACACTCTGTAGAACCGCTTAATCAGATTCACTAGTTAGAAATCCTTCATGTTATCTGCAGTGATCTGCAGCAGTACCTGCATGTCTCAGGTTGCTGTTATAGCTAATGCAGGCTGATGGCCATATCAAGACTTTACCTGAGTGGTGGCTGTAATGGACAAGACAAAGGTTGGGACGGTGGAGCAGCTGAGGTTAAGCAGCCGTCCCTGTTAAAGAAAACAACACGGTATTAATAAAATAGCCTTTACAAAGAATTTTTGAGTATCACTGTTATAACATAAATACACCTTGTGTATGTAATGGCAGGTCCTGAGTCTGTTAACAAACATGTTAACTTTCTATAATTTTTTTTAAAAACAATATTTTCATGGAGCACCATCTAATTGGCTAAAGGAACTACAACTTAAATTGTTAAATAAATAAGGAGAATGGTTGTTGGGTTTGTGTATGTTGCTTAAAATTAATAGCAAGTAAAATAATATTTATTTTTCACAAATAACACAGTTACAGATTAATAAGAAAGATTAAACTAAAACCACGATTATCACATGGCCTGTAATGAATGCATACGGTTGTAAGGTGTACAGATGTCGCCAATTACCTCAGCCAAAAGGATAACCCTTTTGCCATCGGGCCAAATGACATGATCAACCTGAGAGCGCACTCTCTCCCAGGTCAGCTCAGGGGTCCGCAGACTTGCCTGTGAGAGATGAGAATATCAGTCACCCTCTTTTCTTTATGAGAGTTTAATAACTGGAGTCACTGTGGCTCAGGAGCCCCCTCCCACTCAGTGGAAGGTTGGTGGTTCAATGTCTGCAGTCTACATGTAAAAAAAAATGCTCCCAGTGCTTTTCAATTAGTGTATGAGTGTGAATGTTAATCCCCTCTGATAAGCAGCTGGCATCTTGCATGGTAGCTCCTGCCACCGGTGTATGAGTGTGTGCATGAATTGATGGATGCTAGTTTGTGTTATAAAGTGCTTTGAGTGGTTAGTGAGACTGGAAAAGTCTGGCTGTTCTGTCCTGAACAGGATAATTCTGTTTATATATATTGGCTTTCATATACTGGCTACATCAGCTCAGTTTATATGATATTTATAACTGCACATTGTTAGCACTAATTTACCACATCAATCTCGGTGTTGGAGTGGCCCATGTTACAGACAATAGAGCCGTTTTTCATCCGGTCCAGCTGGTCTCTGGTCACAACATTCTTGTTCCCTACGAAAGACACAATGATTCACCTTCAGTCACAGACATTGATTGAAATGTCATTTCACATTTCTGCATTTCAGTCAGACGGGTTTCAAGTCAATTTACCAGTGCATGTGATGATGACATCAACTTGGCGAATGACCTCGTTCAGCTTGACCACCCTGAATCCATCCATGCTGTTTACACAAAAGAGAAAAAAGAGGTTCGACATTCGGGCTCAGTGATGAAAGAGACAAACAAGAAGGTATGCAATATTTCTGTTAAATAATTAACAAAAACACGCTCCGCTGTTATGCATACTGTGGTTTGTTCATTCATCTGTTTTTGACATTCAGCACATTCAGGGCGATTATCTTTCTAGTTCATATTTTCCTCACCAGGCCTGCAGCCCACAAATTGGATCAATCTCTGTAACATAGACGATAGCTCCCAGGGCTTTCAGAGCAGCACAACAACCTTTTCCAACCTGCAAATACAAATGATTTATTATATGGACAGTTAATTATTACCCTGAGCCTAATAGATAACACTTATCAGTATTGAAAAAATGGCCAGTCTAACAAAAAAGCATCAAGGCCCATTTAGGCTCAACAGTCGGACAAATTTATATTTAATGTCCTGTAAATATTGGCCAATTAAATGTGATGAAAGCTATCTGAGTCGAGTCCATGGCCTTTGTTGTCTGTTTTTAGGCATTGCAACATATCTTAATGAATGTTTGCACAGCTATGTGATTAGGATTAATGCGGCACGTTAAAAGAAATATCTCACCTCACCGTACCCACACACGACCACCTGTTTGCCTCCGAACATGACATCTGTGGTTCTCTTCAAGCTAGAGAAGTTTGAGGCAAAAGATTAGCACATTTTGTGGAGGTGAAAAACTGCCATTCTGTGTCTGCGCAACTGCCACCATTTGGCACTGTTTGTTCTAAAAGTGTCTTTACAACAAGACTTTTACTTGGCTGCCCTCAGTGTCTTTTTTGAATCATGTTGTTTTTTTTATTTTAGTGTAACTTTTAACAGCTCCAGATAATATGACAAGTCTGTGGAATATTAATTATATTAAAAAGTTCAGTTCTTTACAAAACAGAAAGTCAGTTTAATTAAACACATGAGTACAATAAATCATTTATTGTCATTACTCAAAATGGAACATCTGCTACAAGGGAAGAACAGCAATAATTTATTAGTGGAAAGTGCAGAAAGCCCTGACTCAGTGCAGAGATGTGCACACATTGTTAAAGAGTACTAGACTCATGTAATACTGCTGTGGTGATAATTAACAAGAAGTAATAAATGCAGCAGCTGTGTTCTCAGTCTGTTTTACTCAGTGCTGAGTCAGGTTACCTGTATGTACAGTTGAGGAGTATTGAGCAACGTTTTTTTTAACGATTGTGACAACTGGTTCATTGATCTCAGTGAACTAGGTATCCTGTAATTGCAGCAATTATTCCTAACCTTTTTGTCACTCAAGTGTTACAATAGACAATGTGCTTATACTCGGCTTGCTGCAACTGGTGAGCTGCTCAGCAGTGAACAAAAAGTTGTGTTTTACTTTTTCTTTGTATTTAATACCAGATTTGTAATAATACAAGCAAGAGCCTTTGTTAGTTACAGTGTATTGCAACTTTACTCTTCAATGTGAAGCTGTCCAATACACAAACTGTGTGGTGTCTCAACATCAGTTTACGATTCTGTTATTGCACAGCTTTCCAAAAACAAAATACGTTAAGCCCACATTTACTTCTGTTTACTTACCCGTCCAGGATTGACTCTCTGCAGCAGTACAGGTTGTCAAACTTCTGCTTTGTCACAGAATCATTTACGTTCATAGCAGGCACACACAGTTTCCCAGCTTTAGACAGCTGATACAGCCTACAATGAGGAAAGAGGACAGTAAAAACCTCTCACTTCACGTTGGTTTGTGATGCTGTGTGTGAGTATAAGTATCTCTTACAGTTAGTGTATATCTGTTGAGCAGTTAATTACCTGTGAACCCCAGTGACACTCTCCTCAACAATGCCCCTGATCTTCTTGAATACATTGGGGTATTTCTTGTACATCCAGTGGGTCAAGTCTCCTCCATCATCAAGTATCTGACAGATTAAAATGATTAATTTTGCTTTGAGAACAGTAATGTTAGATAAGAGACACACAGAAATTTGTTGCAAGATAAATGATAACTTCCTTAGCGTCTCTTCCTTAGTTCTCTTTCCATTGTTGACCCAGTAAATATGAGTCTGAGACCCATGTTCCTGACACTAAGTTTGGGAAACATCAGTCTATATTCATTCACATATCACAGTCTATTGCTGCTCACATTTTTTTCCCAAAGTCAAAAAAAGAACCCTTTCCACCCACCATGTTGGGCTGCCAACCCTCAGTGTTGACACAGCGGTCGATACACCACCAGAAATCATCCTCAGACTCCCCTTTCCAGGCAAACACAGGAACGCCTGGATCATAACAGATGGGTAAAATCATCAAAAAACTAACATCAACAATTAACATTTGTCCATCTTAAGGACTATCTAGAAAGTCTGGTTCAAAATTCTTTGTGAAAATTTGTCTAGTGTAGCTCTCAAAGGATAACATAAAAACTGCTCCCAAGTGTAAGTTGGAGAAGTGTTTTAGAGTGCCCTTTAGTTCACTGTAAATGTATGTTTCTGCAGATTAAACGGCTCAGTGTGTAATGGAGTATGCACAGCAATAACTTACTTAACTGTAGACACAAACTCAACCCCCCCCCCCATCCAGAAATACTTGATTGCCGCTGAGCTAAATCTGTTGTGACCCCTTCAGCTTGTCACAGCATGAAAGGTCTGCTGTGGAAATTTATTACATTCCTTAACTATCACATAGCAACCACAGATAAAAGGCTTAAGTAATGCTGTTTCTTCACTGAAACACAAATCTTACATGTGCATTATCTCTGAAGGGCTGGTTTTTGAAAAGTTTATTAAACATTTCCCAACAGTATCCTTGGTTCTTCAAAAACACCAGGTGCTCACATGGCAAAGCAAACCTCCGCTAATTAAAAAACAAAGCATGAATGATTGCCACACTTAAGTGTTAGTAAGAGGATAAACTTACATCTATTGAATGTATGCATTCTATTAAACTAAATGTTCTTTGTCCTGTCTAATGCCCACCAATCTCAGACAGAGCTGCAGCCACTTCATTCTGTGTTGAGTATATGTTACATGCAGTCCAGCGGCACTGAGCCCCAAGAGCCACCAGTGTCTCGATCAGCACCTGAGAGCACAAAATAAAGTGATAAGATGGCAGGAGAATGGTCAAATTAATAAGTCTGGTGAGTTTGTCACTACATGACAACTTAATGGCTTTTATACAGTTCACCTGTCTATGTTGAACTTTCTTTATGCTCTGATGAAGACTTTATGGTCTGAGTGAGCTGACGCATCTATGATTCAATAAAAGGATCTTTACCACTAATGTTGGAGCACCTTGGATTCCTTTTAAGAACACCAATCAATACCATGAATTTCAATTGGAGAGTCACTGTTTCTTACTTTTAGTCTAAGCATATTGTTTTGCAACACAGCAATTGTGTCTTCAACACTATTTGATTAGCCAGTCGTTAAGTTGTCCATAAAACACAGCCAAGTGTGTATTTTATGGAAGTCCAAGCTCTCTTCAGCACTTCAAACATTTAAGACTCAGATAACACAAGAGTTGCTGTAAAGTTTTAAACAAGATCCTGTTTTCTAGATAGTAAATATTGCAGAACCTGTGACTGTGTCTGTCCTAAAAAATCCTATCCTGATTAAGAGGCACTATCACACTGCGACAGAGAGCGACAGAGAGGGTGCAGAGAGAAGTCTTACTGCAGTCTGGGCAGTGATGTGAGTGCAGCCCACAATTTTGGCACCTGCCAATGGTTTCTCACTCTGTGCTCTCTTTCTGAGAGAGATCAGCGCAGACATATCTGAAAAGCAAGACAGCACAAAAAGGAGTAAGTGAGGAAGAGAGCAACCAAGATGACACTAAAGAATCAAAAAAAAAAGTTCCTTTAGTCAGCAACTGAGTAAAATGAATTACATACTAGAAAATCTGAAGAGTATCCAGTTTAGACATAATACATTATGACAGACTGTCCTTTAGATTAATAAGATGAGTAATTTAGCAAAGTGACTTTGTCCCTGCTGTGTCTTACCCTGTTCTGCGATCTCAATCTCGCGTCTGCCGAATTCAGCCTGTTTGATGTTCTTGACACAGAAGTCACTGCTGCCCTTGGAGTTGACCTGAGTTTTGTCCCGTGGGGAGGTTTCATCATCAGAGCTATCCGTGTAGGATGCAGCTGCAAAGGAAACGTTTTTAAAGATCTCGCCAAAAAAAGCTACTGAGGAGTAAACACATAATTCAAGACTGAATGAGCTTTCTCACGTCCATCATGTGTTCAATGTGCTTAAAGACTTGTTTCTTTTATTAAAGGAACTAAAATGTGATGAGCCACAGGAAAGTAAATACTTTTTTTTTTTTTTTAGAAAAAAAAAAGTATTTACTTTCCTGGACCCTTCCCAAAAGCAATCCAGACCCTGTGAAGGTTTGACCCTTGGATGCAGGTTAACTATGCTGCACATCTCTTACTCACTCCTAGTGCAAGCTCTTGGTGCAACAGCGATCTTATGTTGGTGTGTGCTGTGATTGACATACCCATGCTCATTTCATATCTCTGTAATGACTATTCAGCATTGCACTTTTGTTATACTGAGAAAACTTCAATAAAAAAGATCTTGAATAAAAAAAAAACTGTCAACAAAATATTTAAAATAAACAGATATGTAATGATTTTTTGCAAAGTATTTAAAGTACTACATTCACCATTTCCCTTACCTTGCTTTCCACACTCCGGAGTTCAATTAACATTAAAATAATCACAGAAACTCATTCATTCAGGTAAATTTTTGTGGTTAAACAGAACACTAGCCCACATGTGTGTGCTGTCTGTGTTTTTTACCAGAGCTGTAGCTGTCTGTGGATGACTGAGAGATGGAGCGGGACAGGGAGCGACGGCCGGCCTTTGTCGGGAATCTGCTGAACTCCTGCTTGTCCTCCACAAACTGGATTTGCTGTTATGAAAAGAAAATGTCATGTTGCACAATGTACATCTAATACTCTCACAGAAAGCTTAAAATAAAAGAGTTATTCCAAAGCTCAAAGCTGCTCAAAGCTGGTTCAGCTGCAGACTGGGTGCCTTCTTTGAGTACACATGGGAGATGGATTGTTTCTACTTTAGCCTGAGGTCTTGTTTACATGGCTTCAGTCGTGACCAGATTTGGATTGAGTGGAATGAAGAAAATGAAGATCTTTGCTAAAAACACTTAAGCAACATGATTATCCCTCTCAAACCAGTAATCTTTTTGTTTTACTTACAAAAACAGATTTCCGGCAGCAAACTAAAACACATGGCAACAACATGACAGATGTTGAAAAATTAAGCTGCCAAAGCCAGTCTTTTTTTGTAAATTTAGTTTACCACACCCTTGTTGCAATCCTAAAACTTCTGTACACAAAAAAAGACACATAGCTCTCTGGCCTGATATCAGCAAACACTTTTGCTTTTTCACAATGTCTTTTTTGTTTGTTTTTCTAATATGGGATTAAAAAATAATATTAATCATATCATCATATCGTAAATTTATATTGCAATACGATACGATGATGTGGTATGACCACGAAGCAATTACAAAATGTGCATTAAATTATATTAAATGCACAACATGTAATTTCTGCTGCTAGCAGTCTATGAAAATATGAAAACAATAGTTTGATGACACTGGACAGTAGAGCGTGATCTTTATTTGTTTTCTCCTTCACTATCAAGATGGGGACAATCAGAAACACCACACTTAGCTTTAGAGTGGCTCTTTAAAACCTATGGTTGACACCACAGACACTACATCAATGTTTTTTTACAGTGTATGTATATAACAGTGCTTAGGGGTTTCATATCCTGCATATTCTTTATTTTTCTGCATACAAATGAGTAGTTAATTCAAACTCAAGTGTGCATGTGTGTGTGAGTGTGTGTCTTAGTTTTGTGTACCTTGCTTTATTCCAGGTCAGCTACATATTTTATCACTGTAGTAACCAGATTTTTTTGTTGATGTAGATTTTTCATACTTAAAGAAATGCGACGTTGTGAGAAAAAGTCCCCTGGGTGTGTTATCTTCTCAGGTATGGAGAAGTCAGCAAGCAAATCTTTATGCCTCAGCAGTTTCCAAAATGTTTTTGTTTTCATTTCCTTTAACAGGTGAGAATTTTAAATCTTTTAACTCTGCTACATAAACAATCAGAGCATGGGAGAAAATTGCATTAGATGTTGATAAATCGGACTATACCGACAAAAAGTCCATACATGTCATTTATATCACCCAGGTTCATTCTCTTTAGTCAGGTTCTTCATTGTAAGTTTCTGGGCTTAGGCCTGAACAGTGAAAACCCTGCACATACCAGTGGAAATAACACAGCAACAAAGAACAATGTGACGCTGTGTTCTTGAGATTAAGGTGACAAGACACCACATACTTCCCTCTTGGATAGAACAGGACAGGGTTGGGTGCAGGGTCCCAACATCTGACTCAGATTTGATTATTAAAGAAGAGCCACAAATTTACATATTCATTGTTTTATTAAGCATTGTTAATGTGCATCTAGAAATTATTATGGATCTCTTGAACACAATATTTTCAAGGAAATTTTGAGTACACCTTTTTCTATCTGATTCTTCACGGAACATGTTACTTTACTTCCTCATCTACAGTTTTTATTATTGGGTCTAAATCTCAAGCATTATGAGTTTTTTAATAGCCATTCAGTAGTGGGAAAAACATGACTAAAAGAGTGATAAAAATTGAGAAAAATGTTACATTTTACATGGATGTTTTGCTATAAGATCTTTCTATAACAACAACCTCACAAGACCCCACACTTATCAGTAATCTCAACCTCATTTCCATGCATAAGCTTCTTCTTAGCTTGTTACTTCACCATCAATACATGAATATTAACTACAGGACATAATCATTTTAGTAGGTATATGTAGCATATCACTTTATTATAACCTAATATTTCCCTGCCAAAATAAATGTCTTCCACTGGGTTTTGACCCTGGATCACAGAGGCCACAAGCCATTTGGAACACAGCAAACAGTGCTCTGTCCTACCCCAAAATAGGTTTGGGCTACCTTTGACTACACATTGGACCGATAAATAAAGATGGCATCTAACTATGTCAGTAATAATACTAACAGTAACAAACATAACCATAAACTTATATTTACATTATTAAAATATTACTAGGATGATGTAATAAAAAGATATGTGAATTACATTTAATGTAATACCATGACATAATTTTAGTGTCAATATTTGGCACCAGATGAAATTATCTTACTTGTTTCTTTTGTTGAGGTTTCCAAAAAAGAGCACATTAGCACATGCACATACTGCACTGATTTCATTTAAACTCTTCTCTCTGCTCTTAATTCAAACAAAGCCTTTCTAGCCAAACAACTGCAAGCTAATGGCTGTTCTAATATTAAGTCCCTGTCAAAAGAAGAATGAGGATGTGAAACAATGATCTATAATGAAGCTGCTGTCTGACTAATAAATCTCTGGGCAACGAGTGTTGAGACTTTGCATTTATCAGATTTCTAATCACAGTTTAACTATACATTCACTTGTTAGGTTATTAGGCACAAATGGTGAGAATTAGAGCAGGTTAATACAACAGCTCTGCCTTTGCTCACTTAGGCTGTAATGTTGTATTTATTGTTGAAACAGTTTCAGAGAGTTGACTTGTTTAATCATCTTGAAGGATGTGGTTTGTGGTGCCACCAAACTGTGTTACATTTTACAGAGAGGTAGTTCTCCTATTTTTGTGCATTTTGTAAGAAACTGGCATTCATTTGTCCGTTTCAGCTTAAATGAGGTGTGCAAATACTTTCCAGTGACAAGCTCCAAGAATTCATTGTGCAACACTTCCTTGTTCCTTAAGGTTGTCAGTTAACATCCTGCTTTTGTAAATGTTATTTGTTCTTTCCGTCTTTTGGATATGGCTAGAAAATCAAGCTATTAAGGTTAACGTGATTATCTTTGTGAAAGCAATGGAACTGGCCTTTTACTTAAAGAAGCACAACTATAATGTTGCAGACATGCAGACAATGATAGTGTGACCATGGGATTTTTCACTGATGTCTTCCTTTTATTATTCCTACTACTTATTATTACTTTAAAGAACTCCTATATAGCACAACTATCCTGCAAGAAGTGTCCTTTCATACTACTTCACAGTTTCGAATAAATGGACCTGCAGGAACAGGCAAATTAATACTATATGATATAATAATAATCAGTCTGTTCCTGCAGTGTCTTGTGGGTACATGCATTATTCCTCCAGAGAGAGAGGAGAGAGAATCCACATTTTTCTTTAAAGTCTGTGTTATATTAATTATTTCTGTGGTAGCCTATATTTAAAAAATATATTTCAAAATGTTAAGTTATTATATCAGTCATTAGATTATTTCAATTAATGTGTCATGTTTTTATTTTGGAAGTAAATGGTTTAGATATAGGCTATTACTTTCATTTAGCAAATGACAGTATTAATGTTTCTAAGCCTGCTTAGTGCGTGGGCAGTAGTAGTAGTAGTAGCTATTACATATTTGTAAATCCATTTGTTTAAACACAGTTGACTCTATGCACCTAAAAGACTAGCAAACACAAAGAAATTACGAGCACTACATACATAATTTTGACAAAATTAAACGAACTGTGTAACTGTCTACCGTTTTGCAGGAAATTGTCAGGAGTCTTACCTTCTTAACTGGTTTGTGAGTGGGCACAGCGCTGAAGGCAGACGACAGCTCTCCCATGTTCATTTCGCTATTCTTGCTCACGGTCATGGCTGAGTATTTTTCCGCTACGTTTTCGCTCTCCTTCACCTCTTTGCTCGCCTGTTTCATCTCCACCTTCGCCTCCCCGGCCGTATCTGTCATGTTGGCGGTTGGCTGTCGTACGTTACCTGCCTGGTCAGGAATACAACAACCGTTGAGAGCTTTCTCTGGTAGTTAACGTCACACGCTAACGTTTACGGTATCCTCGCACTGCTAACACGCTACTCCGCAACAACGAGTGGAAAGGAGACTTTCAAATTGCGTATGAAATACCGAAAGCAAACGTAAGAAAAGCAGTAACTGTCTGAATGCGCTCCACGTTGGTTTGGTACTGACAGATATCGTTGTGTTGTCTATTATGTTGCGTGCAGCCGTGCTGATTCCCTGCTGGCTCAGCTGTCACCTGGCTGAGTAACTTTGAGGGCGGTAACTAACAGACGGAGGGGCGTTAAATTTATGTGGATGCGTTCATGGAAAGTAGGACAACGAAAATAACAAACGATGATACCCTATGAGTTTGGGTACAATATCTATGCTTTTTTTTCTGTGGTCAACTTACAAATATTCGCCATAGCGCCTTAATTTTATTAATTGCCTCTGTTCGACAAGCGACTAACGAAATAAAAAAATCAAATGAGAGACTAAATTGCTGTATCCGTACACTCTTACCTGGAAATGTCAGTGAATTACAGGCTGTAATAATATGGATATTATACTGTTTTGTACGTAACTAGCAGATAACTTTTATGAGAGGAGCGGAAAATAATTCTTCAAAATACCTCACTTTATTTTAAATCATTTGACATTATGACATTCTCCACGCAGCCAAGTCAACATTGTTTGATTTTTTTTTCATGCTTACATTGAGGATTTCGCCTAATTTATTTAATTTATTTATATATTTATTTATTTACGTGTGTGAATATCACTTACTATTGTGAGTGTTAGTTATTTATTTGTTTGTGTGTGTGTGTGTGTGTGTGTGTGTGTGTGTGTGTGTGTGTGTGTGTGTAGGTTGAAACAGTAAATTCCCAGTTACTACAAATGTCGCATTAAGCTCGGGACAGAAATCCTCATTCAGCACGCATGCTCGCTTGTACTTGCGTGAGACTGCGAAAGAACACTACTATCACTCTTTTCCCCTCACAGAAATTAATTCCCTGGAGCACAAATTTCTACTGCATTAGCAAGTATACTCAAATAAACACAATCCTGACTGGCATCACCAGTTCTCACTATATTTGCTCTGTGCCGCTCAACCAACTTACATTTACTGTTTAAATTGGTTTTATGGTACATTTGTCACAACGTTATTGCAGTAAATGAACTAATTTCCTTGTTGCGGTTGCATTCATACATGGTTGCTGAACTATTGAGAAGTACAGCAGCTTAAGAAAAACAAACATAAAATCCACAACCCAAAAGAGAGAGATTTTATTTTAGTCAGACCACCCAAAATGAGTGGTGTGCAGGGTGTGATGGGATGGGTAGAGGTCACACAGATCAATTTCCATCCTGGATGTCTGTATTCAGATGGAACACAAACAAAATCCAAACATGTAGGTTTGATCATTATTCTTTCAGAATTATTTTCAGTGTAAAGTTGCTCACAGAAGTCTTGCAGCTTTAGGGTAAAGGTGTTCATAGAAGTTTACTGTTTTCAGTGTAAAAATGCCAATATGAGTGTGTGTCCCCATGAAGACTGTTGCGGTGATCTTGGTCTAAAAGGCCTTCTTGTCCATCAGCCCTTTAGCAAACTTTAAGCATACAAAGTATGTAATTCCACCATGAATGTGTTTGGTAGCTTGACATACTTTGTGTTGACAGAGGTACCCTTTGTACTTTGTAGGGCAAAAGTTTCAACATAAAATTTGTGTCAGCAGACACTTTATTGGAGTAGGCCATTTGTTTAAGTGTTGTTTAATGCAATTCACACCATGAGCAAATATAGAGAGGTGATGCATCATAAGGATTAAGATGCTTCATTATATCACTTTATTCACTTGTATTGTCACATGTCAGGGATGTTGGAGAGTACACATACATAACAGATTCGGATTAGATGGAAGCAGCAAATGCAAAATAAATTTGCGATAATAAAGGTTTAAAAAAATGATTATATATGCTGGTATATAGCACCTTTTTGTTAAACCAGCCGTTAATTTCTCTGAAAATTATGGAACCCATAAGATCAAACAAAAACAGACTGACCAAGCCAGACAATTCAGTTATAGAGTAATATTTATGTATTTTATTAAACGTACATGTACATGTCTGATAAACTTTTTGTTTTATGCTTGGTACTCATTAGGAGTATAGTTTATCGACTTCAATGAGACTGACCTAGATGCAGCTTATTTTGTGCAGGATGGCTACAATTTGTAGGTAACAGAAAATTACAAAATCAGGCACCATTTATTTTATAATACTCAGATTCAGTTTCATATACGCAAATGTAACGATACCTCTTTTTTTATGATTTCCATAAGGACAATAAGTTGTTAAACTTAAGGTGAGGGCTTTAAAGATTGAAAATCCATGCATTACATTTAAAGTTTGCTTCAATTTCGTTTAATTTCTCCTTTTTATTATTTGGTAATTTAACCTCTTGTTTTACTAAATAAAGGTTTATTCAAAACTACAACATATGGAAGACGCCTAGCCAAAAAATGTTACAACAGCGCCGAAATGAAATAGACTTCTATGATGTGGCCAAAAGTGGTATCGTAACATTTTTAATTTCTGAGTAAAATCCCTACATATCGCAGAAATTCAATTCAGTTAAAAAATAACGAATAATATGAGGTCTTCGTGATATTATTTTGTGTAAAAAGACAGTCATATTTTGGTGTAGTTAGAAGAACTAAGTTATTCACCACCCCCCACCCCCTCCACCCGGGAGCAGGAACTTCACTCTACACCACGAACGTATTTTCCGTCACGCCATTTTCCATCGACGACCGAGAAGAACAAACGACCCGGAGAGGCGCGGATAGTTCAGGCTTGAAATTCCAACAATCACGGTAAAGTCTGGACGAAATTTCAAATTGTTTGTAATACGGAATCTTATTAGGAATGTCGTGTTTAAGTCTATCAGTCGTATCGCCCCATTTAATCTACTGTTTGATTTTTATGGTTGTTAGGCGAATGCGACTCCTGAATGCTAGGCCTCAGCCAGGCGACAGCCATTTTAGCTATCGCTGAATAGCCTTTGACTATCATTAGCTTACAAGCGTCGACTCAATATTGAATACGAAGTGTAAAGTAACGTTTTTAGAGGCTGGACGTCAACAACACTGTGGGGGGTCGATTTATAATTAAATGTAAGGTTACTAAATAGTGTTATTAGGACCACCATTGGGTTAGCTACCGTAGATAACATTTGTGGTGAAGCATGAGTTAGCTTCGAGTGCTTCATTAAATGGGCCAGTCTTTTTTCCGTCTCTCAAATATTAATCTTTTAACTTAATAATAGACCTGGGCTTTGTTTAAGTGCAATGTGTATTTATTAGTGCCGTAATGTTAAAGGAATGCTTTCTGAATTTTTTTTTCTGTTGAAAATGTTGCAGTGGGCTAGTCAGCGCAACCTGAATTTCGGAAATGGGGGCATTCGCTTCAGTTTGCGCCATGGTATTGTGGCTTAGACTGTTGTTGAATTCAGTGTACTGCAGCATTTGTAACAAACTCTCCTTCTTATTGCATTATATTTTAGATCCAGCCATGCATCGTGACTGTCCTCTCGACTGCAAGGTCTATGTTGGAAATTTGGGCAACAATGGAAACAAAACCGAGTTAGAGAGGTCCTTTGGCTACTATGGTCCTCTCCGCAGTGTTTGGGTGGCCAGGAATCCTCCTGGCTTTGCCTTTGTAGAATTTGAAGATCCAAGAGATGCAAATGATGCAGTGCGTGAGCTTGATGGAAGGTAGGCAGTACTGTTAATATATTTAAATATACAGTTTAAAAAACTAATTCATTTTGCTGTGGCTACAATGGTTAATGATGGTTGATTTACAGGACATTGTGTGGTTGTCGGGTGCGAGTAGAGCTGTCCAATGGTGAGAAGCGCAGCCGCACCCGTGGTGCACCCCCTTCATGGGGTAGGCGTCCTCGAGACCGAGACGACTACAGGCGTCGAAGCCCACCACCCAGACGAAGGTGACCCATGTTGTTGTTTTTGTCAGTGTCCAGAAGAGACTACTTGTGATTTTACTTATGCGAAAGCCCTGGTCTATAACTTACTAATTCCGCCCTCTTACCCACAGTATCTTTCCTGGTAATTGCTTGTGTGTCTCCAGTATTGGTATTTTTCATGTTTTATCTTTTCTTCTGATTATGCATTTGCAATTGTTGCAATGTTTAAACTTTGCAGTATCATCTTCATGTTATCATAGGCCTATAGTGTGGAGCCAAACGGATACAATCATTACTAAAAAAAAAATATATATATGACATGGGTAATGGGACATTAAACTGGGCTATGTATAGAAGCCTTTCTGTTGCAAAATGCATCTTTAAATCTGGCCAAGACTTAACAATTTCTTAAGGCACTAGTACTTCTCAATCACAAAATAAATTTTAAGCACACACAATAAAATCTAGATTTTAACAGCATTAAAATAGCAAAAGAGGTCTGTGATGTAGGATTGGGCTATTCATGTGACGGAAAAAGTGTAATATTTTAAAAATTTGGGGAGGGGTGAAAGTGCCAAATGTGATGCATTCTTTTCTTTTTTTGTTTGAGGATGCTTTTTATTTTCCATCTATATTAATAAGAATGAAACCCGTTGCAGAGCCACCACCATGCCTCTTCTCACCACCCTCTGAGTCAATCAACTAGTCCTCTTTCAGCATCATGTGACTGCTGACCATCGTGCCCCAATCAGCTTGGCTGGTGCTGTCACATGACCCAGGCATGGCCAGTCGTCAGGTTGCACCAATCCATTGGTTCCTCAGCATGCCGTTCTCAACCTCCTCCTCCGTCAACCTTAACCCAAACGGCAGCGGCCCACCTCACATTCCCGACCAATCAGCGTATTTCGTTCCCAAATGTCTACAACCTACCAACAGCAGCCTTCGGCTAACCAATTAAAGCAGGAAAAAAGCCTCAGCCAGCCCCCATCTGCCTGCCACCTAATCACCTCTCAGCATCTGGCCAGTCCTATTCAGCCAATTCTACATACCCGGCCGACAGTCTGCCACCTTTTCGTCATATCTAGCTTGTTGAAAACCAAAAATACTAGTAAGTTTTCCTGCTTCATTCAGTACACTGCTGATTAGTTTTGAAAGTGAAGACAGCTGGTTTGAAAAGGTTGTTCTTTTTTTATTATTTGAGTCAGTCTGGAACTTTGGAACACATTTCCAGAGATTTCGATTATAGACATTCATCTGGTATATTTTTGGGGCTCTGAGCAGAATTATGCAGTCACTCATATCAAAACTCTTCTCAACCCCCCACAAAATTTTTTGTTTGTTTTTTTTGTTCTGTTTCTTTGTGCTGTATGGTTGGTTTTAGCAGATGTTGCTGTAATTAGCTCTCAGTTCCTTACATGCTTGTGCTTGAAGTGTTGTGGACCAGTTCCATACAGATGGTGGCCACTGTGTGTCCCTGTTTTTTGTTTTTGGTTTTGTTTTTTGTTTTGTTATTTCCCCACACTACGGCCAGTCCACAGTGCAGTGTTAAATCTATTGATAGTGTAAAATCTTGCTAGTTGGCTCACTTAATTATATTTTTAGTGGTCCAGACACCAAAAAAAAAAATCTTTATATATTAAGTGTAGACACATCTTACTCCAAGCCTTATAATTTAATAACTGGAATGTGATTCCTTGTGGTGACTTAACTTTAAGATGACATGTCACTGTGGGATAGGTGAAGAATTACCAAGCACCTGCCATCTTTATGCACCAGGTCCATTGTCAGTGAGCTTTATTTTCTGATTGAGGTTAATGTGTTCCTGAAAAAACATCTAAGTCTTTTATTTCCATTCTGATTTGCTGAGTTAGACAAAAGGCTGTGTTGAAGGAGGCCAGTGTAAGAAAGGGATTTGAATACTGTGGAGCTCTACGGCGTATTGGTTCATTGGCGTTTTTCTTGACACTTATATTTTTTCTGCACAGATCCCCACGCAGGAGGAGCTTTAGCCGCAGTCGAAGCAGGTATGTAAGCTTTCAAGATGTCTTGTATTCAGTGGCCCGACTACAACTGGCTTTAGTATTATCATTATTACTTTAAGTATTGTTAGAATTATTTTTTCCCACATATATAGGATTCACTACTATACTCTGCAAGATGTGTTGTTAATTATTATTGACTCACTGTTTCTTTAGTCATAAGCCCCCAACAAATAAGGAACAGAAAATAAGTCACTTTGCTTTGGCATCTCCCTGTCGTAAGCTGTAAGTCTGAGTCTGATACATATGACAGAGAATGAAGCGCACATTTTAGCTGAATTCACACAAGATCTGGCTTCATAGCATCTTTCTGGGGGGTTGTGCGAGCATGTGAGTTTAGTTGTGAGTGCTCCTAAATGCAATCACTGTGAAACAATCAGAATGTTTCAGTTTAACTTTGAATTAATGAATGTTAAATGGCTCCAGCTGGTTTAATTTACCGTAAGCAATCCAAAAGGGAGTTGATTGTACATTAGAAGCTTTCTAATGTTATCTAAATGTTTCCCTCTATTTGTGATGGAGAAAAACGGCAAGACAGCCACAAAACACCAAGTACAGATAAGAGCTACAGTATAGAATAAAATTGATTAGCAACATTGCTTAGCAATCCATTTGTAGAACAGTTCAAAATGAAACTATAAATCCAACCGTAGTAATGATGCTCCTAAAATGAGAGGCTGAAGTGAGTATTGCGTTAAAAATTTTAGGAAATGTTACAAAATGGGATGGTTTGGCTTTTTCCAGGTCTTTCTCCAGAGACAGGAGGAGGGAGAGGTCCCTCTCCAGGGACAGGAACCACAAACCTTCAAGGTCCTTCTCGCGATCAAGGAGGTACTGATGTCTTTTGATAATTTCAGGCTTGTGTCTTAAATTTTTTTTTTTTTTAAATGGACAGTTGAAGGTGAAACATAGTAATGTCACTTGCCTACAGAAGCTTTTGTTGAGTCTTCTCTAGGAGGCACTGTATATTAACACATGCATGGTAGAGCCACAAACAGACTAAGGCATCCTGTGACTAAGTCTTGTTTATCTTAATGTGATACTACTGAGAATGTTGGAGTGTCAATATGGCTGCCAATTCTCACTAGCGTTAACAATGATTCTTTTCCTCCTTCACAGCCACTCCAGGTCTACCGACAGAAAATAGAAGAACGGTTTGTCGGTTGCAAAGGGAGCTTAAGACGGTTTTACATGCTTTGCCGTTTCATATGATGGACTTCAACATGGCCGATATGGCCATTTTTGTCTTGAGTTTTTTTAAACAATCATGCATTTTAGTGTCCCTTCCCCATTGTGTGGATATTTCAAATACATTGAGTGGGTGTGTGCAGGTGCCATGCCCCACCTAAGTCAAGTCAACCTTGTTCTGCAGCAGTTGTGCCACCCAGCATTCCAGTTCACCAGTTACTCTCTTAAAGCTTTGGTTTTCGTCAGTGAATGTAATATGTAGTTTGACTAAGTGTAAGTAGTTTTTGTAAATGCAGCCTTTTTTTTTTTTTTTTTTGGTCTTGTTTTGTTTTTTTGTAAAGGAAGGTTTGGGATAATTTGTAAGAAAGTCCCTCTTTTTGATTGTCTGCAAAGCCAACTTGTTTTCAACGTGCTACTTTCTTATTTCATACTAAAGATTCCCATCTGTTAATGGTTTAGTGTTTGTAATAAATGCCCTTCCACATTAAAATGCAAAACTATAGCATTTGTTCAAAAAAGGGTGTAATAAACACAAGTTAGATCTTTGTCAGTGAGGTTTTCCATTCTTTCTTTTGTTTGATACTATGTGAAAAAGTCTCAATAAAAATATCAGTTGATTAAAAAACTGCTTTAAGTATGTTTGTGAGATGTGTATTTGTCCTGTCACTCCCATAGAAAGTCAAAGATAAATTCATCTTCACTGAATGTAATTTCCACAAGAGGGCACTCGGACAGCACAATCTGAACATGAAGTTGAGTCTCTTGAACATAAAGCTAAAAGTGATTTCATTTGGTGTTGGCAGCAGTTTGAACCGCTTCTTTCATTCAGTTTCTTTTTTGACCCTCAAGTTCCCTTTTTGTTTCAGTAGTCCATTTTATACAGTCTTAATTCACATTAATAATTAACACTGTCTACTTCACAAGGGTATATGTTGTCACTGAAACAAAGAACATACTAGATAGAAATTTTCTTAAGGACAGGGTTTATGACTCAATATCTGTGATTTTGTTCAGTACTTTGAAAATGATAAGATTTTGATATTTCTAGTTTCTGTTGACGGATAAATATTTTATAATAAAAATTAAATCTGAGAAAACGTACATTTCATGCAGAAACAAAAAGTAAGTGTAATAAGGATTACGACTGAAATGTTTTGTAAGTAAAGGGGAAATCACTGGACTAATGAGCTCTTTTGTCAGACGTGTCATTTTTTTAAGTTCTGTAAGTGAGTCACGCAGTCAAAGAAAGTAGCCTGGCAAGTTCATGCCCCTGTCAGTCCACGCAAATTTCCCTCCTTTTCTGTCGTACGAGAAGTCGTTATGTAATCCAGTGTACTGAGTTTAACCATTTCACCAGCACAGATTAGTGATAAGCCATCCAAATATTAGTGTCCTTGTGCTGCTGCTGATAAAGTCGCTGTATGTCTGCGGTGTATGGTTTATTAAAAGTAAAGGGCTTGTGAGTCTTAAAGACTTTCGGAAATAAAAATGTAATGCGAGTCACTCTCACAGTCACTCATGAGTGAACGCTGTTGTTTGTTGAGATTATAATGTTCATCGTGGTCAGAAATGGTGCTAATTGTAAATATACAGCTGTGAGTTAATTATGGTCCCCGCAGATGTTTAATGGCAGCGCTGATTCTCCCACTGGCCAATTGTTTTCTTCGGCTACACCCCTGAGAAGCCCACGGCTCCCTGTTCACGCATCCAGTCCACGTGAACCGGCATAACGGAGGGCTACAAATTTCTCAAATCTGCGCGCGCTTTTCCATGAGTTACTCAAGTCTCATGACATCACAGCAGCGATGACTCATCGTATCCACGGAGACGGGTCTCACACTTAAAGAGCCCGCGGGAATCCACTGAGAAAGCCGAGTTATTTCCACCCACTGTTACATAACGCACTGCCACGACTCCGTGGCCCACGAAGTACAGTCGCCAAGGTGACAAAAGACGAGTGTAAAAACAAAAAAAGGGAGCTCCAATTCATTAGAGCTACTTTTAGATTTGGTCACAATGGGTTAATTGAGTATATCCAAAAACCTATTCGAAAACAAAAAAAAAGTTATGACACTGTAAAACTATCAGTAATCATTCTCACTGATTTATGCTCAATAGTGCAATGGGATAAAGACAACAGGCATATATCTAATATTTTGCCAAATCAGCTTAATTAATTGTTGTAGCCTAAATATATGCTTACTCTGAATCTGATTCCAGTGACATTTTTCCAAACAAGTCTGGACAGGGGCAACAAAAGACTGGGAAAATGCGGAATGTTCCATTAACACCTATTTCGGACATTCCATAGGTAAACAGGTTTATTGTTAACAGGTAATTGTATCATAATTAGGTATGAAAGCTGCAGCAGGCTCAGGGGCTCAGTCACTATCAGGCAAAGGATGGGGCAAAGTTCAATACCTTGTGAAACTTACTTTGTATGAAGGAATTTACTACATGTTTGCAAGAACACTTTGTAAAACAGCTGTTTTGCAGATTGTTTGCACCTTCACACATTTTGTTTTTATCCACGTTTTACACACAACCACAACTTTTTTTTAAATCAGAGTTAGACATAGATTAGATTTGCTCATCCATCTCCCAGATTTACAGCATTTGTAATGGTTTGCATATTTTTCACTTTTGTTAACAAATCATCTAAAGAAATTTAGTGATATTTTGTGAAATATGCTTTATCACATGTTAGGAGTAAGCCGAGAGAAATAACACTACTTTCATATTTGTAATTTATAAGGCTATGGCCAGCAGCCTGTTAGCTTAGCATAACAACTGGTCACAGCTGGCCTGGATTTGGCCATCTGTAACAAAGCCCAATTATACAAAATTTGTTGTGAACTTACACATTTGTATACGTGCTGTGAAGGCTACAATACTCAAAGTATAAAAATGACAAATTGTGGATGAGTGCAGTGTTAATTGTCATACTACTTGATGATCAGGAGCAGTGCCTCTCTGAAGTCTCACCAGGTTAGCTAGTAGCGCTGGAGACATGAAGACCTCAGCTAGCACACTGAAATAGCACTGGGTTAAAACAAAATTGTTGGTGTGGAGGTGTGTTGCTTTAGTGAAGTACATTCCAGGAACAGAGTGTGAATTTGAAGGCTTATCGGATGCCAGAACACTCTAACACAGTATCTTTACTCCCAAACAGTTTAAGAAATACTGTCACAGAGGAATCTTCCAGGAATGTGTGCCTGCATGTATTTGATTGGCTAATATTGCACTTCACCTGACAACATGTTGCATTGAGTCAGGTCCAAACCCTTTTTTGCCATCAAACTCGTTCTTTCTTTCTTTCTTTCTTTCTTTCTTTCTTTCTTTCTTTCTTTCTTTCTTTCTTTCTTTCTTTCTTTCTTTCCTTTTCTTGTTTTACAAAAACCGGCTTTACATGCACAACTCAAACTACACTGCTCTCTATGATGCGAATAATCCAGCTGCTGGAATGATTAAAATTAAATTATTTTTTGTCTTCTCATTAACATAGATGCGTGCTGTATGTAACCTTTAAAAAGGACCACTATTTCCTTGTTTACAAAGACACCAGGTATCAGGTGTTGAGGTTAAATGTTATGTAACCCTAAAGGCAGGCAATAAAGTTGCAAATGACAGAACTGCCCTGATGACCTTGTGTCTCAGTGAATAGTTAACCAACAAGCCTCTTTGGGCTTCGTTTGGCGCCTTCTGTGACTTCAAGCTTTTCACGGTGAATGCAGAGCAAAGGCCTGAATATGATGAAGCGCATAATGAAAAAGATAATTGAATGGGGCTAGCAAAACGCTCTGCACAGTGCAGCTGCCTTAGAGCTGAGAGATAATAAAGTGCTTACTCGGCTGTACTAATATAGAGCCTTCCTCCATAGTCAAACAGCTGCTGCTCAGTAACAGTGTGCACTCAATGAATCTTCATTGTCTTCCATACATATCATCACAGAGCATACTGTATCTGTACTGTAGATTTGTGAACAGCTTCCAAGTCTGAGCGTGTTTATCTTGTGTCCCGTCAGTCTTCTTTGCAACAAAGGACTTACTGTGGGATGAGATCAGTTGGGCCTTTTTGTGCAGCGTCCTACAGTTAAAGGCTACTATTGTTATCGACATGCTGGGAAGTGGAAGGGCAGTGTGATGTGACTGGGAAACAGGAGGCGTTGTCTCATAGCTGACCCGTTGCCAAACGAACTTGTCCCTAGCTACAAGAAAAGTGGGCAGGACAGTCTTCCTCCATGTGTAACAAACTTGTGACAGTAACAGCTTGGAGAGCTGGTTTTACAATGACCTCCTTGGAGGTAACTGGTACATTTTCAGGTAATGTTAATTTGCTCTTTAATCCTTAAATCAAAAGGCCCAAAACTGACCAACTGTCACCATTCCTTTTAAGTTTTTACAAGTTAAAGAGCTTTAAAAAGGTTGTTACCACAGTCTTACCTAATTCAATTCAGTTGGAAAACTTAATCAGATGCTGGATTTGACAAGGCTTTTTTGTGTGCTTTTACGAGCATAATAATAATAATATTAATAAATAATAATATTGTCCTTTTTACTCCAATCCCTTGAAAAAACATCATGTTGTTTTTCGAGCTTATACATGGACCACTAAAATACATTAAAGTTTTAAAGGATAGATATAAAACATGAAACTGAGCAATAATATCTTAAAATTGAAACATCAGCGTTAACAAAACCAACAACTAAATTTCCATGCTAATACGCTTACACACCAAAATATAACTCATGCAAAGTTGTATTGATAATATGTCACCTGGCCCAATCAATAGGCCCCAACCTGACCTCTTTAAGTCTTTATTGTTTTTTTTTTCATTTTGAATTAGAGAGAGCACCCATCCACATTATTTACTTGATGCACATTAAAACACTCTGGTACTGGTGTTTAAGCCATGTGGACCATAATAATGAGCAAACATACATGCTGCAGAAGCATGCCTGATAGTTTTCTTATTTACAAGATGCAGCTTCTTGTTCGGTCCTGATTTGTACAGGCTGCAGCCACACGTTTTGAATTTATTACCACCCTCATGAGTTAAAGGAGATGCATTCAGTAAACAAAAAGGGATGTTATTCAGAATAATGTGCCCTTTGTTCCTAAATTAATAATTGATGACACAAGAAACTATTGCTATGTTTAAGTATAGAATATAGGGTCACAAATTAAGTGGCCAACTAATATATATGAGATATATAGGCCTAGATAGAAAAAGCTCCACCTCAAAAAGCTGCAACATCTGAAGGTGTTATATGTTACATTTTTTAATTAATTACAATACAGTTCCTATGAGGGTTAGACTTCTATACTTTATATGTACTAGGGTTGGTGCCTAGTTTAACCATGAAATGGAAGTACAAGAGTGTACGGCAGTGTAAGAAATGCTGACTGAAAGACATGAAACTGTTCCTATACTGGGAGTTGAACCTCAGTCGCATGGCTGAAAACCAGGAATCCTAACTGCCAGGCCATATGGGACCTAAACATCATAAACACTGCACTTAGTATTGTGACCCATTAATTAAGAGAGTTTAATGATCTGAAGCGGGTTTGAACACATTTTTCAGCCAGACTAGAGCAAGGTAATAAAAGTAAAAGGAGGAAATGTTCTGAAATTGACGCTAAAATATTGGATATAGCACCTTTACAGGCTGATTGCCCATTCAATAGCGGTAGTAATCCAATGATAAGATATATTTTCTATGTATGATAATATAACACTGTGAAAAGGCAAATCGGCATGAAATGTTAGCTTTGATACTTGATTTATTGCTCACATGTTTGTATGTTTATTTTTTTAATGTTTTGATTATTATATGCAGTGGTGGCAGAAGCACTAAGATAACTTACCTCAGTAGCAAAACCACAGTGTACTACTAATCTTTTGCATGTAACTGTGTTATCAGCAAAATATACTCAAGTATTAAACGTTGCATCAGGTTGAGATGGAGCAAATTTTACCCATATCCTTGACATGTGAAAGGTTTAATGGACAAAGGCTATGGTATAAAATAAATATTTTAAGTACAGTAGAAGCACCTCAAAGTTGTACAGCTTGGGTGAATATATAAAGCTAAATATAAAACTAAGTATTAATACTTCTCCCATCTGTGCTGCCTTGGTGTATGTGGTTCTCCAAACATTTGTGTGGTGTTAAATAAACACTGAAACTGGGAGGAGGTGAGCCAGATTACCAACTTCAGCATCCTCCCCGTCGAAAGCATCCGGGCCCCTGTCACTCGCATTGAGGGGCGGGGAGAGCTGCAGTTCTCGGCCGTAGTGAGCTGGAATTTCCTCCCGGCTATCCTACAGAGCCAAACATTCACGTGTGCTCATGTGTTTACCGGGCGAATTCCACGTGCGACTCAACTCCACCTTCGCACGAGAGAGGAGGAGCGCCCCGCCCACCGAAGTTCATAAAAGTTTAGCCCAAGTGAATGTCTGTGAGAAAACTTCGAGAAATTATCAAGGATTAGTCTGCAGTTTGTTGCTGAAGTTGTGTTTGATTTATTCGAGGGGCTGGGTTCATAACATGAGCCTTGGGCTTATTTTCCACATCTGAAAACTCGAAAACAGGGAGGCAGATAAACAGCAACTTCATTCAACAGGATTGAAGTAAGATTTCTTTTTTAACTGGACTGGACGACAGACGACTGAAAATGTAAGTAACAGGACAATGAATGAGTCAGTATTAGTATTAGTATTAATAGGGTAAATTTTGTTATTTATTGCTTCATAGGTAACTCTTAAAACATGTCAATGCAATTTAGGTTTGTCCTATCCTATTCTACAATAATATTTTTGTGTCCATATGCAGTTCATATTTTCAGTCTTACATATTATGTGTTTACAAGACTAGCTACAAATAGTAATAAAATCTTAAGTTATGATCGTATGTAAATATATATATATCATACCAGGTTCGGTTTTTCATTCAAAACTTGACTGCAAATCGTCAAGACACACAGACTTCTAGTCAAAGAGTTATTTTTACATGAGTGTGTATGGTGATGGTGAAAGGGTGAAGGAGGATCCAGGCTCCAGTGACAGCTCCGTTTGACTGGTTGACACGAGCTCCAGCCTCACGTGGAGCCCTCTAGTAAACTGGGCAGGGTCTCCCAGCTGCTGTCGGCTCTCCTCCGCCCAAAACTCGCGCCGGTGTCTCGCCGCTCACGCATTTCTCGCGCTCCCGCCACAGCCTTGAACCAAGCTTCCCTCCTTCCTGCTCCACCCCGCCCCTTTCCCTTTCAGTCTGACGTCGTATCCCGTGAGGTGGAAGGGGAAGAAATTTGAGGAGAGGGTGGGGGTGAGGGTGGTACCATGTCCTCTCATAGTTTTGTACTCCTCAGTTTCTCTCAACCCCACTTTTTCCATGATAAATTGATATTAAATTGAAATTTGGACGCATTTTGATAGATTTCCCCCATTGAAGGTATCCCACCTAAACAGAGGGTATGCAGGGACATTGTTATGTAACAGTGGGTGGGGAAAGGTCATCGGTAGGTGGGGAGAGGTCAGCAAAGATAATTAAAACACACAACTCAGCATTATTAACTTTATGATAATTTATTACAAGTAAAATACAGTTTTTACAAAATATTTTTGGTGTTTGGTAAACACCAAATCAAATCAATCAAAGTGTTTGGTAAATAAGATTAGTAATGCTTCCTCTTGAGTTTTTGTCACTTTCAAGAAGAAAACAGCTAACTTAAAACTGTTGGTTCATGGGTAATCTTTGGAAAACATAGGTGTGTTATAGTGAAACAGGAAGTTGTAAGTTGTAGATTTTGTTGTTTTGTTTTTTTCAAATTGTGTGGTTGTGCTGAACATGAATGAACTGTGGTTCTTGGAAAAAAGCCACATTACATGACCTCAGACTAGACCACAGGCTGTGCTGTGTGGTGTAGCTGCAGCCAAGTCAGATGATGCAACAAGACCTATTTTGCCAGATTTTTATTCATATTTGTTTATTCTCAATAGACAATTTTTAGGAGCATGTTTTTCTCAATACTTAGTTTAATTGTAACAGGTTTATTTTGACCGTGAACTTAATAAGTGCTCTCCATATAAATTAATTGTGTAATCACAATAGCCTCTTTAAAGTACTTGAGCTGCATGAATAGGGTGAGATGAGTTGTGTTTCTCTCTATCGTTTTATCAAAAGTTTACCCTACCCGGCCCTTCCTAGATGGCTGTAATGACTTATTTTTCTCTTGAGCCTCAGCTGATTGCTTCCTGTGGCTTTAACAATTGAGTGCCATTACACTTTTAATAGTTTGCCAATATATCATATATATATATGAAAATATATGAATGTAGAAACTGCTTCTTTAATAATGCAATTCATGCATCTAATATTTTCTATGAGCTTCAGTATTCCCAATCAGCTGTTCATTTGGTCCTGTTAAACTAACTGTCTGTAGATGGTCTGACACTGCCACCTATTGGTAATTCTGGGTGCCTGCAGTGATCACAAACTGTGCTGAGAACTTGTCCTCACATGTCTGTCTGAGATTATGTCCAGGCATGTACCAGTGATTCACAGAGGAGGGCTCAGTGAGTCACCGGCTAGCCAATGTCTTATAAAGAGCTCCCTAGTAACACCAGTCTGAGATGCTCTGTAGTCTTTACTGTGGAACTTTTGTTACACCGATTAGAACAATGGTAAGCCTGATTTCATTTGTTAGAATTGAAAGATAGCTTATGTTTTATGTTTTGTTATGTTTGAAATGAATTTTTTGCACTGATTGGAATAATTTTTTCCCTAATTTTAGACCCAGATTGGTGTTGAGATTCAGCTTTTCGTCCTTTGATAATTGATTTTTTGCCAGATAAATCTATGATGAAGATGTATTTCAGCAGGACTTGTGCTAAGAATGATAGGGCCACCATTACTGTCTCAGCTGATCATTACTGTTGTTCAGCAGCAGCTCTTTAATCTAACTGCTGGATATTTCTCTGTGTCTTGCAGTGTAGAAATATGGCTTCTCACAAGCAAATCCTGAGCGCCCTGGGGAATGGCCCCGCTCGACGAAACCTTTTTGGCCCAGTCGACAAAGAGCAGCTGCAGGTGGAGTACCAGGCTGCCCTGCAGAAAGACCTGGAGGAGGCTTCAAATCGCTGGGGCTTTGACTTCATCTCAGACAAGCCTCTGGAGAGCAGTGACTTCCAGTGGGAAGGCATCCCGGGAGACAAGGTGCCACTTCTGTATAGATCCTGTATGCTTGTTCGGGGACAGACAGAGGGTCAGATGGTGGCAGTGGAAGGAGTTACACCCAAGGGAGGAAGGGTGGGGCAACCACGGAGCAAGAGTAGCGAGAGTAGCGAAAAGGAGAACATCCCATGTTCTCCCGACAGGCATGTACATGATGTGGAGAAAACACCAGAGAAAAGAGAGAACACAGGACTGAAGAGGAAGCAGACAAACATTACAGGTAAAATTTGATACTCAAGTTAAGTTTTGATGAGTAGAGCTTAAATGTGATGCAGATATTCATGACCTAATTCCCTTACTCTCTTTGTATCAACAGATTTTTTTCAGGCCAAGAGAAGAATAGTTGGGATGCCACGCAAATCTGGAGAGTAATTTTTGGTGCAGTTTACTGCAAAGATGCCATCATCCCAAAAGAACCACACACAACAGTACTACACTCAGGAATACCACGCTCCATGCAGAGTCTCCACAGTCACTCATCAGGCGGTTCACCCAGTGGATCACCTGACCACAGACTGGACCTCAGCTACACACCAGCAATATCAAGTTAATTAGGATAATGTTTTCACATGGGGGGGGGTGTGGTTTGGTGTTTTTCCCAGTAGTAAGAAGGGGACATTTGAGCAGAGAAGATTAACGGTAATCTCACAAATCAGTGGATTTATTTCTCATTGGGATCATGGGTATGCCAAAGTGTTGACGGACATTTCCTACTGTACATTCCACAGTGCTGAAGACGTAGAAGCTCTGAACCTCTTGCAGAGATATGATGGATAATCGCAATACTGTACACACTTGAAACAGCTGTCATGTTGGTTAGACTCATTCTTTTCTCGTAATGAAATTATAGAGTGACTGACTAAACTGCCGAATGAGTGAAAATGGTAGAGAATGGATGAAGCCCTTTGGCTCCTTTGTTTAAATCCACCATTGTTTTTCTACATTGTGATTTTTTATGTACAGCGAAGGCTAGGAGTCTCTTTTTTACAAAACGTTGTTGTTATTTATATGTTCAGATGTTCAATCATGTTTTCTCTACCATCATGTACTTATAGGAACTTACTTGAAGAGCTCTGACATCCTGTACCTGCAGTTGCTTTGCATAGATTATTAATGACAGAAGTGCCATCATGTCCTCTCCTTTTACATCCAGCTACTGTATATAGAATGATTTTTAAAGCAGATCTTCTTAAGTGCCCCTGCCCAGACTCTGACATGTGTACATCACTAAGTATTGTTGATAAGGAGTGTAGCACCATGTCTTTGCAACACTTAAAAACACCTATATTTAGTTTATTAAAGAATCTATTAGAGATTTATCTATATAGAGTTTAATAGAGCGCGGTGAAGTAGCATAGTCATAAAAGAAATGCAGTATTGCACTTACATGTGATAACTGGTGTGTTTGAAACACTCAGTTTTAAGTGCCTTCGCGGCATTTTTTTTGTTATTTTAAGCTCCATAAAAGACAATCAGAAATAAATGTATTATTTACTAAGCTAAGTGCTTTATTTTTTTAACATTTGGAAATAGAGTGCAATTATAATAGATAATGTGTCGTTATCTGCCTCAAAACAAATATCATGTTTGTTCATGACACTTATTTCTTTTTATTTGGCAAATACTGCTGCTATGGGTAATCTGAATGGCCAAACAAGGTCACCGTAATGTTAATCCCTAAAAACTGACAGCTTAGAAATGTTCACTGCTGCAAACACGAAGCTAAGCATATAACAGCATTACCCCAAACAATGAATGCACTTCTGTTTAATAGATGCTTGTGCACAGGTCCTATATATTGTGTTATGATAAAAGCTACAAATGAAATGATCTATCATTATTTATTGTCAGACACTATTACTTGTGTTAATTTAGTTGTGTAATTATTATGAGAATTTCAAATTCCAATAAAATGTTGAAACAAACTCTCTTGTGAATGTGAATCATTTGAATTTTGCTTTATTGTGGCCTTTACTATGTTTCACCCTCCTTCTTATAGAACAGTGTTTTGTGAGTGTGTGCTTGTAAATTTTATTTAAAAACTGATCAAGAAGTTGTGAAATAGCCAGGAGCCTCTTCTGCTATTGATGCAAAAAAAGAATAAAAAAGTCAGCCATTTCACTGTAAAATAGAATACAAGTACTTCTCTTTCATAATACTTAATATTTTATGCACTTAACTACTATTACTACTACTATTACAGCTGTTGCACTTAACTCCAACCACTACAACTGTGCAATGCTATCTTTAATATGGATGCATCAGTGATAATATTTTATGCACAATTAATGCTTACACACACTAATTACATAAAATACTTTCCAAGAGGGACTCGTATTTAATTAGGCAGAATAACTCAATACTTCCCTCACCACAGTTACTCACTCTTTGGATTATTGTCACGTCTGTTCAGACGTCACCACTGCTACCTCAGTGTGTGTTCACTGGGAAAAACTGGTGTGGGCATGTGCTTCTGTGTAGCATTCCTACCTACTGAAGATAAACTTAACTTGGAGCCTGCCCTTTAAAGATGAACTTTCTGAAAAATAAACTTGCTACACTTTCAACCCACTGAAAATACAAAGGATTTGAAAATGTATGATTTAAACAAAATTTCCATGCCAGGTTTTATAATTATTTACTACCCATGTTGCTTCAGACTTGAAGTAAAGTGTGTCTAGTGCACTCTACAGCAGGGCAAAAGTTTTAAAAACTCTAAGGGGAAAAATATACTCTCATTCATTGAACGGGGTGCTGCATAAAAAAATTTAATGCAATCAGGTGAATAGTGAACAATTGAAAACCATCAATAAATATGGGCCAATATATTAAATATATAACATATTCATATTTAGTGTATTCATGATTTATTTAGTAAATACTTTTCATTCTTGAACACTCCTTTTAGTGGAGGTGAAATATAGTCAAGTCCATTCACTCAAGTGCAATGCTTGAGTAAAGGTTTGAGGTACTTGTACTTAACTCGGGCAATTATGATACACTTTGCTTCTATTTCTTAACATTTCAGAGGTAAAACTAAAGATACAAAAACTTATACTTAATTTACAACCAGCTAAAAAACTAAAACATAATCATCTGTATCTGTTCAGTCACCTAAATCATCTCTTTTTTGGCATCTGTGCTCAGAATGAGCAGGACCTAAACAGGAAGTGATTGCTGTTTTAACCATGGTTCTAGCCAGAAGCTAGTGGGGCTACATTTAGTTTGAGTTGTGGGGAAAGGGTTTTTTTTAGTTAGAAGAGAAGATACTCAGAACAGCCTCAGAACTGAGCTTAAGCTCAATATTTCTGATTGCAAGACCAAGTCAAGTTTTTCTTAGAGCAGGATACTTAAATTAACAAACTGTAGTAAATCAGCGAACACAACATTAACAGACTTAAGAGGTACATAGAGGATCAACAAAGTTTTTTAAGTAGGCATAAATTTTTTATCCTATTTATTTGGTAATTTCTACACAAAGTAAAAACAAAAGTTATTTATGTGGTATATGTGCGAGTGCATCATGAAAGGCATACACAGCTGTGCAAGGAGTATTTTTAGCTGTGTACTTAATGAGGTAATATATTTTAGCATGACTAAAAAGTCGCACCATATCTTATAGTAAACACTCAGTGCTCGAAATCAGTATGCTGTGAGCTGTTTTTTTGCTAGTATATTCAGGCAAGCTCAAATCAACAGTCATATGGGATCAGTCTTGATTATACAACATAACAAACCACAACTGTTTCACTGGTGAGAGGATATAAATGAGTGTGTGTGTGTGTGTGTGTGTGTGTGTGTGTGTGTGTGTGTGTGTGTGTGTGTGTGTGTATGTATATGTGGTAATTACAGTGCAACAGTTACATTTATTTATTGTTAAGTGAATCATAAAACTTAAATATTGACCATAACAAATAAGTGTGGATGAGCTATCAAGGCTATAAACCAATAGTAGATACTCCAGCATTTTCACCGGGTCAGGGTCGCAGAGAAATAGAGTTAGATGGATCTAGATGCCATATTTTTTAGGTAGTGGAGGCTCATAGGGGTAAAACTGGAGATTCCAGCTTATAAAGGGATGATAAATGCTCCATACTTTGGGGATGAATAGCAGCGCAATCCACATAGTCCTTTCTTGTATCTAGACTGGCAGCTGACAGGAGGATCCATCCTGGTTGCTGTAGAGACACACGTGGTGGTCAGAGCTAGTCTTGTCAGAGTCTTCACATTGTCATTTGTCTGTGTATGAGTTCAGTGATCATCAGAGGCGATGGAGGCCACTCCTCTCAATTTGCTGTAGGCATTTACTTGTTGTGTAACCGTGTGCAACATGCCACTGAGTACCTCCTTTTGTTGATGGAGGTTGACCACCTGCCGGGAGAGGAGGAAGTTTTGCTTTAATAGATTGACTCTGTCAGTGTGGTTGGGGGTATTGTTTTCCTTAATTAAAGCTTTATAGTCACTTCTCAGAGCTTGAATTTCCTGCTCAAGTTGTTGTACTCGAGCCCTCATCTTCCTAAGCTGTGGCCTCCGGCGTTGGCTACCAAGTCTGGAGCGTCTTATTTCCATACCTCTCTTTTCCCGCATGTATTGGACCACTTTTAGTAGGACACTCTTCATTCCTTCATTTACCTGCTCTATGCTTGGGTCTGCCAGTGATTCAAGGGCTGCGCTCTGGGCAGGGACCCTCTGAGTGATGGGAATCTCTCCTGGCATTTGTGCTGTCTGTGGTTGGCTTGTCTGTGTCGTCTGAGGACTCATCCTAAGGTTGTGACCCTCCTATAAATAAACTGCTTGGAGCTGGCACCGGTCCAATAGATGCCTATTTCACCCTGGGTGCTCCGATCAAAAACAACGATGACATGGACACACTGTATGTTGATGTTTACTGTAGGCTGACTTTCTATATGGTTTTCTGCAATACAAACATAATAACAAAACAGAACATCAACATGACGTTACTGTAGATAACGCTAATAGGATAAAACACATTATTTTGGTTTTCAATTAGCATAATTTTAGCTATAGATGGCTGTGATTGCCTATCACCACAAACTCAAAAATAAGTGGTAGTGCCCTTGACGGACCCAAAAAAAATGCTTGCAATGCAGGAGAGTAATGTAATGCAAATATATATGCTAACATGAAAAATACGACCAAAGAAAACATCAGACTCACTTAAAATGCGACATCGCTCGGCCATGCATGTCGACTAGCTCGCTAACTAGCTTAATTAGCATTGAGGAATTAATACAAAGCCGATGAACATAAACACAAATCATCCATAATAATACAGCACATTATCTGGATAAATGCTGAATTGTCTTCTTAAGCAACAAATACGAACAAGCAACACTTACTTTTCTCATGCACGAACAGTACACTACAACTTTTTTCTTTTTTTTTCTAAACTCTTTATTGAACCAATGGGTAAGGACAGAGGCAGATATAAAATGGAAAAATTTTCAAGAAAAAGAGGAATATATATCTTAAAGCATGAAAAATAAATAAATAAATCAATAAAACAACTCAAATTAAGTCAAACCTATTCAATAAAGAAAGTAGTTTAAGGGCTCTCTTTTCTATAAAAAGTTTCAATGACTCACTTAAAGTTTTAAATTATTTCTCCAGTGAATCAAACTTCTGCAATTATGAATTTAAAAAACTTTCCCAGCAAAATTATATATACAGATTGGGGAAAAGTTCTAACTTTTCATTAGCAACAAAAATAAAAAACTTAATTTCTTTCCCTGTCCTGGGTGACTGTGGCCAGCTTTGCATATCATTTCAGATCTATCAGACTGATTCAAAGTTAAAAATAAATGTTCCAAGTTTTCAAATCTGTCCCTATAGAAGGAACATTTATTGAAATCAAATTGAAATCTCCATCTAAAAAATTAATTAGTCAGGTAGATTTTATTTAATTTATTTATTTAAAACTTTGAAATTCACTTCTTTTACTTTAGAAGGGAATGGATATGAGATGTAACTTTTTCTCATTTTTTTAACCTCTTCATATTCCTTAGGAATATATTTTCTTCTTACAAGGTTAGGGTACCATTGCTGCAGCAAAATAAATCTAACAAATGTGTCAGACAGTACATTTGTTGTCATAGAAGTAAGTGCCTTTAATGCAGTGCTGTCTCAGTCCAAGTGACATCTTTGAGTGAAGAAAGTCCTCTTTAACCACTGATCTCAGGGAGGCTGGAATGGCTTTATCATCTTGTTATGGTTTCTCTGAATACAGTTCTTCTCACAGAATTGCTCATACCATAACAGACTGCCATTATCATCCATAAAATGAGCAAAAGCCCAAACTCATTTGGAACATCAATCCTCTATGTACACAGATTTTCTACTGCTTGTACATTTCTATTGTTTCACACAGGCGTGTTGTGTGAAGTTATGTTTACATATTAATTTCCAACAGAGATGAAATAATAAACCAAAAAGAGTACCTGTTCGTAATAAAAGATTTTTTCGCCATTTCAGTTACAAAACCCCATTCATGTCACCAAAATCAATCACATTACCACCTTTATCTTCACAGGTTTTAACCATGTCATCCTCCCTAATGTAATGGCATTTGTTTCTCTGTATTAATTTAAAATTGAGATGTTTAATGTTTTTGTTAATTGTTTATGTTCTGTAAAAAAAAAAAGATCTGGAACACCTGGTCCTTGATCGTGCAAAATATCTCTGTAGTGGCTGGTAGAGTCTCAGAAATATCTTTAAAAAGTCACTGGAGATGAGCAGAATCTGGTGCAATAGAGTTCATAGTGTAAAGACATGAAATTACAGCCAAACCCAAACCCAAGCTGGCCAAAGAACCGAGCTGAACTCTGGTCTATGTTACACTGCCCTGTTTACTGTGTGATTCTTGGGATCTTCTCCCATAAGAAGGTTCAATTTAAAAAAATTTTATTGGTGCTTCATCCTTCCGAGGCTCCTCTTCCCTGCAGGAGCATCCTCCTTTTAACAAATCAGAACTTGGAGAAACCTAATGTCTTGGGCCCAAGCATGTCTGGTTCCTCCTAGGCCTGTACTGTCAGGCAATTTTTCAACCTTGGCTTGAGATACTATTGGAGTTTCTCCAGGTATTTTCCACTGAAGTCATAAATGGAACCAATTTTGCCTACTCATGAGTGCACTACATTTCAGATCTTCTCTATCTGTATCCATATATATATATAGATCTTCTCTATCTGTGTATATATATATATATATATATATTTATAAGAGTACAGCATAGATACACATGAGAGTGTATGTATGTATGCACAATTGATGAGTATGGTATGTTAAAATGCACAAAAAAATTATCCCGATAGTACCCGACAGTACATAAAGTGTATCAAATTACCTCAGGCAACCACCAGCTTTTGTAAAACTCTGTTTCAAATGAATGCATCAGTTTTAATCCAATATTATAAACCATGCATATATATAGAGAGAGCAAGATAGGAGTCTTTTGTCTCTACTTTTGACGCCTTATGTACATTTTACTGATAGCACTTGTGCACTTTTACTCAAATAAAATCTTGAATGCATAATTTTTACTTTTACTTGTAATGAGTATTTTTATTCTTTGATTTTATTTCATTGATGTCACATTATGTCCATGAATGAAGCCTTTCTTTTTCCTCTTTGACATTATTTTTTTTTTTCTTAGGTGGAAATGAAAGCCTGCTCTCATCTGTGTTTAGTGGGTATCCCTTCCCTCACACACCCTGGCACACATGCCAGCACAGAGTGAGATCTGAAGCTGGGTGACTACCACTTCAAGCAGCCCAAAGTAGCTCAGACACCACACTTTTCATCCCTTGTGAAGAAGGTAAAGTGAGAGAGTGAGTCACTGCTCAAACAGACGCTGTGTACTTTGGCACCACATCACTGCAGCCCCTCACCGGCACAAACTGAGTGCATGTGTTTATATTGGGGAGATCTCAGGGATGAAAGGCCTGGAGCGAGGCCCTGCCACAGGCCCTGCTGTATTCCCTCCCCCTCTCCCCTCCTCCCTGTGGCTCTCCTCTGGCCTCAGCAGCACAGAGGCACCTGCACGCCTGCGCTAAGCTCTCCCATCCCCCCGCCCGTTTCCCTCCATCATCTGTCCCTTAGCTCCCACATCCATTATAGGGCAGGACAGCTCGCGTTTGCATTTAGACTGATACAGAGAGAGAGGTAGGAGAGTGAAACAGAGGGAGGCGGAGGGAGCATATGACACAAAGGCGAGAGAGAGAGAGAGAGATCAGAGCATTGGAGAGATAGAGAGAGAGGGGAGAGAGAGAGAGGGAGAGAGAGAGGGAGAGAGAGGGAGAGAGAGGGAGTGGGAGGCTGCAGATATCGATGGCATTAACAATGGAGTATTAAGATCCAGTGAGGGGATAGCCAGCCAGACAACGGCTGAGGGTAAAGATATTTGAGGAGGGGGGCTCCTCCTCAGTGAGCACAGGGGGAGGAGGAGGCAGGAGGAGGAGGAGGAGGAGGATGGGCCTCGAACACAGACTTGCAATGGCACTGCAAAAATTGGATTAAAGCAGTATGGTAACGTTTCTAATTTAATTTATTGCTGTGCTGCTTGTGTCTCATCCTCATGTGTTCGCATCCACTCTTGTTGACATCCATCGACCGTCTCTCATGTCACGGTGCGTCCGATGCTGAGTGAGGAAGGCACAGGCATTACCCCCCTGTCCTCCTGTTTTTTGTTTTTTTTTTTTCTCATGCCATAGACATCTGTCACCTCCATCCTTATCACAGCCCTGCTTCTCTTCCGACCTCCACAAGCCTCTTGATTCATCACCGGATCATCACCATGTTGTGCTTTTAAAAAAAAAAAAGGACACCGTTAGATTAAGAGCATCTGGTTTGTGTTGTTTTTTGTTGTCTGTTTTTCACCCATTTGTAATGCTGGACACTGCATCGCCTCCTCATATGAGCCATAGCTTTGCTACTGCAGAAGCATCACACTTTTTCTGACAAGATCAGAAATGATTAACCACAAGGGACTGCAGTCATCTGTTTTTGCTCTCCATTATGATGTGATTGTAACCTACTTTTAAAAAAATGTAGCACACTTAGTAGGTTATTATAATACAAACTGCATGTATATGTAAGAATAGCACAAGGAGCTTGTGCTTTCATGCTGTCACGCAAATAAAATGCATGTAAATCCTTGCAACATCCCTTCTAGAGAAAATTAGAGCAGCGCTATGAGATGCTTGGTTCATGCGCTGCCTGAGCTCTTGTTTGCAGGGTCTGATTACACTGTTTTGGCGTCAGGCAGAGGGTCATTAACAAGCCCTCCATCTGCCAAGCTACACATATAGATGTAATGACCAGGGGATCCCCTTATGTATCAGTGAGGTGTTAGCTCATTGGTCAAAAAGATTACAACCGCACACTGAAAAGTAATACAGTTTTCAAGATTGATGCCAGAATTAGCAGAATGATCCAGAACACAAATAAAAAAACATTTGCATACAATTGCATGGACTGTAACCTACATTTCATCATCAATATTATAAATGCCACTTGCTGCATGCTGTCATTGATTTAAATGTACCAAGCAGATTGTTTTGATTGCCTAATTTTTCATATAAATCTAATACAATTTGAAAAGAAAGTAACTTGTCTGTAGCAAAGCTGAGTTTGTGAGGCTGTGCAGGGCAGGAAGCAGTGTAATTATGTATCATCTAATTAATGCATGATGGCCTTTCTGTGTACTCTCTGATGTCTTCACCAAATCAATTAGGAGCATTACCACCAAGGGAGGAGAGTAACTAACTGCAAGTTTATTTATATTTAAGACACTGCTATTCCTTAATCTCCAATACATTTCCTATAACAAAATCTGCAATTTGGTAACAGCTAAGGGGCAAATTGGGACAAATGTGTAAGGATGTATTGGTAAGCTTTGTGGTAAGGTTTATCACTAGTTGTGCATTTCCAAATGCATTTTAATACATTTAAACCCAATAAACATTTGTAATTGTTCAATTATTACTATAAATTATCAAAAAGATTTCATTGATGCAAGACTCTTTGGGTTACACAGAAAGCAAATTCATTAAACATGTCGTTAAAAACTTCAACACTATCTTTACTGTTCTTATTTAGTTTTTTCAAGACATTTCTAAATATTATTTGAAAAATGACGGGCCTTACGTTAAAAACAAGCCTCGACTTTACTTGTATGATGTTGGTAGTACTTAATCTGTAGTAGTTTTAGTACTTTCTCCATCACTGATTACCTCCCTCTGCCCTCTCTTTCTCCCAGCTGGACAAGAGCGAGGTGGCAACCCTAGGCTTACCCTCCACCACCAGTCATGGAGGCTCTGACAGTAACATCAGTGCGGAGGGAGCGGCAGCAGCGTCTGGGGTCATGGCCGGCGGTGCTGAGTGTTCGGGGACCGGCGAGCCGCAGAGGACGCGAGCTGCTCTGGAGCACCTACAGCAGAAAATTCTAAAGGTCACCGAGCAGATCCGTGTGGAGCAGGAGGCCCGGGACGACAACGTTGCTGAGTACCTTAAGTTGGCCCACAACGCCGACAAACAGCAAGCGTCCAGGATCAAGCAGGTGTTTGAGAAGAAGAACCAGAAGTCAGCACAGACCATTGCGCACTTGCACAAGAAACTAGAGCACTATCACAAAAAGCTAAAGGAGATAGAACAGGTAGGTGAGCAAGTGTGTGTGTGTGTGTGTGTGTGTGTGTGTGCAGCTACTTTTGTCTTCATGCGGTGCTGTTTTGAATAATTATCTCCTGGCTGACTCCAACAAGTCTTAAAATATCTGTGTGAGGACCATTGTGTCCAAATATAGACTAATTGTCTTCATCTGCTAACACTCATTTAAACCAATGCATCATCCTGTGTCTCACCTAAATCTCTACAGGGCCTGCTTTCCTCTTCTATCATCCTACAGCTTCTCTCCCTTTAACCTAATCACCTCTCTCCTACCTTTGAGATCCTCCACTTCTCTGCTTCCTCATTTCTTTTCCCTCTCTGCAGAATGGACCAGCCCGGCAGCCCAAGGATGTCCTGCGGGACATGCAGCAAGGATTAAAGGACGTTGGGGCCAATGTTCGTGCTGGGATAAGTGGTTTTGGAGGCGGAGTAGTCGAAGGGGTCAAAGGTGGAGTATCTGCCCTCACTCACACAGCCGTGGTCTCTAAGCCGAGAGAGTTTGCCAGTCTTATCAGGAACAAATTTGGCAGCGCAGATAACATTGCTCACTTAAAGGACACACTCGAGGATGGAGTAGGGGGCCACTCAGAGGACGCACCCACTCCCCGAGCCCTGAGTGGAAGTGCCACTCTGGTCTCCAGCCCAAAGTACGGCAGCGACGACGAGTGCTCCAGCGCCACGTCTGGCTCCGGAGCAGGCAGTAATTCTGGTGGGGCAGGCGGAGGAGGGGGACTCTTAGGTCCAACAATGGGGAGTCCCAGACTGGACGGGCACCACCACCACCATCACCACATGCACAGCTCTTGGGACTCTTTGCTTGAGGGCCTGCAGGAGATCAAAGCCAGCCAGGCACACATGGAAGATGCCATTGAGGACATGAAGGGTCAGCTGCAGAGTGACTATTCATACATGACACAGTGCCTGCAAGAGGAGAGATACAGGTACACCCCCCCCCAAAAAAAAACAGATTAGTGACACATATGAACTCTGGTGTATTGGGTAAAGTTTTCATAATGCAGTTTCACTTTTTTGCTTCAGCGAGCATTGAATTAATCCCTACCATGACCTTAACTTTAGGCCTTAAACCCCATTTGTTCCTACTGAAGATTTATAAAAATCTTTCCAATGAATCACAAATGCAGGATTAAACTACAGAGCCCATGTTCTTCATAATAAAGAAACATGCCAGCAAAAGCAACAGTGTGTTCGACTGATGCATTTTTTATAGTTTTGGACACAATGAAAGGACCATGGCAATGAGGGATAAGCTGAAGGCATCTGACACACAAGCAATACCTGACTATGGAGGATATAGATATATACATATTTTATGATCTTTTGCATTATTATGAAGATTCTTGTGTGTGTGTTTGGTACTGTATATTCAGGTATGAACGACTCGAAGAACAGCTGAATGACCTAACAGAGCTGCACCAGAATGAGATGACTAATCTTAAACAGGAACTCGCCAGCATGGAGGAAAAAGTCGCCTACCAGTCTTATGAGCGGGCGAGGGACATTCAGGTATAAATCATTAAAAACTCCTTACGACTTGACTTTAAATCATTTTTCTATTTTAAATATTCATGATGTGATAAGAAAAAGATCAACATTTAATAAAGAACAAATCTGGTTCTTAATTTAGAGTAAAAAACTGCTTATATCAGATTTGACAGCAACACTCTAAATCATAAATAAATTCCGATTCAAATTATGCTTAATCCTGACTGGTGCATTGATCTGGGTGACATCACATCTGTTCCAAGTGAGCCCCGCCCACTTTTAATTACAGAGAGGAGTAAGAGAAAAAAACCCTCTCTGTTGAAATTGCTAAAACCTTTTTAACTTATGCAGAAATTGTGTGTTTGTGTGGGACCCTGCACTCCTGGTAAAAAGCTGATGGAAAAAAATAAGTTGTTATGGGCCTTTAAAAATTCATGGTTTTTCCTCTGTGTGGGTTCGTACATGCAGGAGGCTGTGGAGTCGTGCCTGACCCGCATCACTAAGCTGGAGCTGCAGCAGCAACAGCAGCAGGTCGTCCAGTTGGAGGGAGTGGAGAACGCCAATGCTCGAGCTCTGCTGGGCAAACTTATCAACGTCATCCTGGCGCTCATGGCCGTGCTGCTGGTCTTTGTCTCCACCCTGGCCAACTTCATCACCCCGCTGATGAAGACCCGAGCCCGGGTGGCCGCCACCGTCCTGCTGACCTTGCTGCTGTTCATCTTGTGGAAGCAGTGGGACTTTGTGGAGCCGTGGCTGCTGCCCAGCTGAGCTCTCTGCATGAGAGAGACTCCAGCGGGGACCAGAGCAGAGAGGCTGGTTTCAGATCAGTCACCACCACTTAAGGATGGACACCAAAATAGATGGAGAGTCGCTGCTGGATCCCTACAAAGCTGGAGCATCTGAGGACAAAAAAAAATGGCACTTTTGGTGAGGAGTGGACAAGATCTGGCAAAGAAAGTGCTAAGAGGTGTTTACAGTGAGAAAGAACAGATATTATCTGCTTGCCAAGCAACAAAAGACATCATCTCATCTCATGCAAAACTATTGGTGTTGATGGCCAATCATCGATTGCATTGCTGTCACCAAAAAACTACGTTTCTCAGAAGAAATCTTTGAATCGTCTTTTTCTAATTATTTCTGATACATGAAATACAAAGACTAGAGCGACTTATAATGACTTTAAAATGCTGATCATGTTCATGTTCGCTGTAACCTTCATGTTGAAGCTATAGTACATGTAAGAGGAAAAGTTTTTTTTCATGAATGTTATGTGCTCATGCATGTCTCCATACGTGCACTAAGATGCATCTAACCGGCATGAGTTAACATTTCATTTAATGACAAAATTAATCGTCTATTACTGCCATTTTGTTGTCAAAAATACAGCGCAGACATGTTGTATCTCAACATTCCTGATGTGTTTCACATCCTGTTCTGGTGTTGAAGCAGTGCTGTTAGACACAGTTCTTTCTTTTCCGTCTTTTTCTTGAAGTTGAATGAACTGTTTTGAAAAAAATTGCTGTTATCTGAGATAAGTTCACCATAGAAATCGTAAAATCTGTTCTGTCCATAAATACACTTTCATAACCACTATTGTAGAACTGCTACTATCCACAGTGTCAAATTAACTGGCATGTAAAATTGTATCAAAGTTTATATCCAGTTTGCAAAAAAATCATTATTGCTGTTTTACTAAACAATGTAAGAAATAAATGATTTCATATATTAGGCTGACCTTGAATATATCTTCATCATCTTTTATCTGAGACTGAACTTGTTGATTGATTATAATGTAATCAGAATGTAAAAAGGGCAACATCTTCCATCACATAAGATATCAAATTAATGGTCAGCCACTTTGTGCAGCAAGGAACCTGTCTTAAGAAATTCATCATTTTTTTCTGTTGGCTTTCCTATTAGTAGTTTATAAAATATTCTAAAAGCTATATAAATATATTTTAAGTTACTAATAAGAACATTTTTTTTGGTTGTCAATTCTTGAAAAATTGCTTACTGGATCTCATCAACTCACCTTTTGGGAAAAGCCTGCAGAGGATCCCGACTAAAATCTGTGTAATAAACAACTTATTAAGCATTCATTTATGAATTAATATCATCAATAACCACACTGTTACTCATGTTTATTAAAGCATGAGCACCAATCAAGAGACGTTTTACAACCTGGCAACTGAGATTATTTGTTTTTAGCAATGTGTAATTGCTGCACTTTAATAATTAATTTACCTTTAATAAAGTCATTGGTAACAACTTATGAACCCTTTATAAATAGTTTATTATTAGACATTTGTATAGAGTAAATAACAAAGCTTAAAGATGTTGATATTGTTATTATCATCCTGCAAATTCACACAATATAACAAAATAAACAGCTAAAATAAAAAAAAATGTTTAAACTAGAGAGAAAGTTATCACATCAACATTGAATTCCATGACATGGCTGACTTTACACGCTACGAGCAATGGTAGATGCAAGTGCAGCTCACCTTTAGAAGGAGGGTGTTGTTCTATATCTCACTCAGAATAAAACCAACTTTGACTTTAATATTTAGTCTTGACCCAACTTTTGTCAAAGGACCCAATAGTTCCTTTGCACTTACAAAGTTTAAATGTTCTCACTTTAAAGTAGTGAGACAGCAGTTACTCTGGCCACAAACTATTACACTGGAAAATGCTAGCATGTAGCTAAGATGCTCGCAATGAGGGGTAGAGTCATAAGAGTCAGTGAAATTAGTTTCTATAGGTATATATGTTAATGTTTGCTAACATTAGCCTCCATAAGCCAGTGCTCATACCAGACCTAATAAAACTGTAACAGCAAAGAAAATGAGCAATGGTGCATTTTATTGCTTATAAAGGAATCTTTTCAGACTTGCTTTAGAGATAATATGGTCTCATAATTCATTGAGGTAATTATGACAATCTTACAAACAGTGAAGGACAAGAGGTAGAGAAGATGTATGTTTTGATCCCAGACTCCTCTAGACTTCACATCAAAGCATCCTCAGGCAAGATTTGCTTCTTTGCCACCAGTGCATGCATGTGTGTGTGAAGCAGGCATGTGCTGTCGCAAAGTGCTTTAAGTGGTCAGTTGCACTAGAAAAAGATTGTTTTTACACACTTTTCAGATTTGGCATACAAATGCATTAATGCTTGATTTTTTTTCATTGTGGTACATAAGTAAAAAAACACAGGATATGCGAACCAGTTCACAGCTGTGGAGAGAAATAATCTTCAGAGATTAATGTCTTCTCATCGGCATCATCTTTGTCTGGACCAGATTACAGTTATTTTAGGTTACAAATCTTCAAGAAAGCATTAGAGAAGCAGAATTATTAAAAGGTTTCAGATCAGATACGTATCCATCTGCTGCTCCTAAGTTCTTCTCCACTATAACCATGTCTGTTACATTTCTGTTGTTTTCCTGACTTCCTCGTATCCTCTTTTAATACAGGTGCTGTAACGGCTACATGAGTGAAGCTACACACAAAAATGCTCATAACCTGAATGAAAACTTCACATCTTATATGACATTTTTAAACAATCACTCTTAAATGAATACAACTCAGAAAAAGTTTCAAATTTGCTTTGTCTTTTTAATAATTACTGTCAGGCAAAACCCATATGATCATTACATTTATGACAGGTATTCTTACAGTACAAGACAGAACTCAAGGGGATCAGAGCCAGTGGCATGGCCACACCTGACCACTAGAAAGTAAGACATTCATCGTCATTAGATTGTTCCAACTTTTACATAGAGTTCACAAATGTATTTTGCATTTGACTCGTATCAAACACAACAGTTTTTCTTGATTACCTAGCAAATTCTAAAGACCTTGATAGAAACAGCAGTAGAGTAGAAAAGAACATTGTATTACAAGCAGAAGAATTCCTGATTTTATCTTAATTTCCTGTCAAGATGCAAGATGTACAATATATTGCTTTCAGGTGCTCAACTCAAAATGGTTACCCCAAGTCTCCTAACAACACATTCTTCAGTATCGCAGCCTGCCCCTTTTCACTCACTTTTTTTCATCTCCTATGGTTAAAAAACACAGAAGCAGTGTCTCCAGCATGGGCTCACACTTGCCTAACCGTTCCACCGCAGGGGGAGCTGCCGTTTAAAGATACAGGAGCTAAAAGATGAACAATCACAAAGATAGGACCGACAATATTAGCCCCTCCTCAAAAGTGCAGCTTTCTATCGCTCATCTCAATCAAAGTGTCTGAAACTCATACTTTTTGCTTCTTTTCATGGAAGTGAAACAGAGTGACTACAAAATAAACTAAAACGAAAACGATTCCTGTTCACTGAAAGCGCAGGACACAGTATCCAGTCATAGCAGTACACTTGAGGAGAGGACATGATGACGTACTAATGACACAGGAATGAGTATTCAAAGTTTCCAGAAGTGACATTTCACAATAATTAAAAAAGCTGAACAGGTGGCAACACAGAGTCTGGACTTTGGTTGGTTCTGTCACTCATTTTCGTTCAAGTGGACCAATACAATGATGTTGAGAGATGTACCTTTTACAAGATTTAGTGCATTGGCATCGAATGTAGCTGTATATATAAAACGCACATTAAACAACATTATTGTGATAAAAATGCTCCAAAATCCAGAATCTGTGTTGCCTGTGAATGTAAAATGCTGTCTCAGGAGAGTGCCTGGTTGGCTCGAGACTCAACAGACATGAGCCTGATTGTTTTTTTTTTGTTTTGTTTTGTTTTGTTTTTTTTTTTAGACATGGACACACAACTTGGTGTTCAGCAGGACAGAGTCGGACCTGCTCCCACAGTCTTCGGGCCGTTGACCAGTATGCTGGTCCCACAGGCTGAAAAACCCATGGCCTCATTTATGAAAAGGTTTTGATTATTTCTAGTTTAAATCAAACATAAATCATCCAGTTAAGCATTTTTTTTTCAAATCCGCCGATTATTCTCCTTGGTAACGTAACAGAATGTATACCATTATCATTATTATCTTTCCCATTTGGATTATGCTGCTAAAATTTTCCCCTTGACTCATGATTGTGGCTGTCCCACTGCCCTCCTTGCTATCTTTTTTTAGTAAATCGTTTTAAAGTGATTGTTTAATGACATCTGGGAAAACATCAGAGAACATTTTCATAAATGCAGCCTTTAGTTGCCACGCACAGGTCGACATCACAGCAAGAGGTACCTAGGCAGACCTCTGGGTATAGAAGAGAATATAGGCCTGAGTGTTGCACACTTCCTCGACACTGCAAACCTTCATCTCAGAGTCATTACAGTGGACCCAGAAACCTGAAAGACAAAAAAAAAAAGGTTCAATATGAAACAGGACAAAATTTTATGGGTCAATCTGAATTAGGTCAGGCCTCTTTCTTACCTCCTTCTGTATTGTAGCAGTATGCGGTGTAGTGCCCTGAGCCAAAGCCTTTCCCATGATGCATAACTACAGCAGACAGATCGTAGGTGTAGCCTCCTCTGTGGACAGAGTGACCTGAGCCTGTGCAGCAGTACGGTTTGATGTTCAGAACTTGGTCAAAGGCCACATGGACGCCGATTTTCTCCCTATGGTTCCGCCCTGACCATCTGCCATACAACAGAGATGAGTTAGCATCAGATTAAAGTATAAATGCTCTCTGCTTTCAACTACAAATCACAACAAAATACAAGACTGGGCTTACCAGACTGTTATAAAGCTTAAATTGTGTAATTAGACGTAACCAGCCCGGATAAAAACTTGCCTGAAGCGTTTGAGGTGCAGCCGTAGAACCTGAGGTAAACGGTAGATCAGAAGCTGCTTACGTGCCTCTGACAGAACTAAGGGTTTGTGGGATGACTTCCGTCTTCTTTCTGTCAGATCATGAAACAATGAAACGGATGGAGAGTCAGTATTCAAATGCATACTATTGATGTCATGCTTTGTTTTAGTGTAGAGGTCGACAAGCTTTCTTATTTTATCAGGCTACGTGAGTGGATAAAACATGTTGAAGGCTTCCACAAAGGATGCCACCCTAATTTTACAGTCTTTGCCTCCTCCAAGACTTTCAGCAGTGGATTAACACTCCTCACTCTACCAACAAGTCATTTTTCTCAGTCTCTGCTAGGCCACTCAGAGGACAAGTGTTGGCCCGCTGCTGGAGGTGCAGTCCCTCAGTCAAATCTGAACAAACTGCTAATAACGCAGAAGCTTATTACAATTATGTGAAAGACAACATGATTAAAGCTATTTGCCAAAAGCTATTCCTTTTAACTGGTGCACTGAGCTTGATAAGACAACCATAGTTTTTTTTTCTTTTTTTTTAGTCTAATGTAATTCAGTTAAGTTGAAGAGTGGGCTTTTATCCCGATGTAATAGACTGACCCAAGGTCAAAACCTTCCAAATCTGCTGACTCTGCGATAGGCCTGCACTATATGTGGCAAATCTTATCTGTGTGATAACATTGTTTGATATTGGGATGAAAATATGACTTATGATAAATAGGAAAATGCTAAAGATCCCAAAATGATGAATAGCCTATGTCCACAGAATAAAACAATTAGTTGATTATTTCGATGCTTTCACTGAACAAACTGCATGTATTCATGTATGTAACTATTTATTGGTCAGCACGCTTTGCATTGTATTAAACTTTGTACTTACTGTTGCAGTGGTTGCAGGCGTAGATGCTGCCTTCAAGAGACTCCATCTCTGTAAACTTGGACAGCATCTCGGTGAGGGTGCAGCTGCGCTGGTAGCCTGTGGAGCCTGAGCCTTTGCCTATGCTGTGGTATCGCTCTGGAAACTCCAAAGACAAATCCCAGAATGGCTCAACTGTGTTAGACTTGTGCTTACAGGACAGACACGTCACCTGAAAAGTACACAGCGGAAAGAGAAGAACAGGTGAGGACTCTGATGAGAAGTACTTGTCATGTTTGTTGAGGACACCTGGTCTAGATGGTAATTTTAATTACCTGAGACAATTTCTGAAGAAAATACAACGAGCATCACAGAAACACTTTGTTTTATAGAAAATATCGAGATATTTTAAAATACATTGAATACATTTTATAGTATCTAAAATGCCACAGGTTTCTATCAAGAATGTTACAACCTAAAAGACTTTGAGTGATATACAAAGTTATAAATAAATCCATGTTTGGAGAGAAAGGTTTGTTCTGAAATCTTCTCAAATCATCTCACTTTTTCACTGTAATGCACTGAGATGCAGGTTTAAGACAAGGGTTTTAAGGTGTAGATGAGGGGCAGCAAGAAAAGCCAGAAAGGTGAAGGAGAAAAAATATGGCTGTACAGGTCTCCAGTTTACATTACAACGACTATCTGTTTTTGCGATTAGTCATGACAGTGACGAATCAGTGTTTCGAGAAATGCAAGAAAGTGCCATATGTTAAACAGAGAGCTGGGACAGGCTGATCTCACTACAAAATGTTTCTATCAGCACATATCTGATGTGTTGACAGTCTCACCTGGCTGAGTAGCTGCCCGTGGAAGATGGTGTTAAGAACCTTTAGCACTTGCTTGGATAGTTTCCTCTTTGTGATGGGGATAACTATCCTGCGTTTGGACCCCTCTGTGTCCAGCTCCTGCTGCACCTTGTCCAGCAGCTCACACAAGAACTCCTGGGCGTCCTGCTGGTCATAGCCACGGAAAGCTGGGATGAGGTTCCACACAGAGTGCAGCATGGCAAAGGGAGACACCAAAGACCACCGACCTGACCACATGACCCTGAAAAGTGTATGTAACTCATGGCACAGAGACACCTGCTGGCGGGTGGAGCAGCGAGGCTCCTTGGGTTGGACCAACTCCGCAGCCTGTGGGGAAGGCGGGGCACTTTCTTTTTTGCCCACGGGCAAATTCCAGCTGCCTGACTTCCCCATGCGTCCAAGAGGGCATCCCGACAATGCTGTGTTACCACTGCTGACTACACCTCCTGTCACACCCTTCATCCCCTGGGAGTGATTGGTCTTGGCCAGCAGCTCCTCAGTCTCACACAGGTCCAAAGTGAGAAAACACTCCCTGAATTTCTGCAGGTGGCTCAGCACTTGCAATATTGAGTTCATGTAGCATGTGTTCCCCAAGTTGCGCAGACCAGTGACACCTGGAGCAAGTCTCCTACGGGTTACCACGTGCCTGGAGTAGTACCTCCTCAGTTTGGCAGCTCTGCCATTCTGAGGAGCTTTTCGGGACAAGGTAAGAAGGGAAGGCTTCTTGGGAGGAGGAGGTAGGCGTTCTGGGGGGTCGCGAAATTTGCGAGGGATGAGTGTGATGGTTGAACGTGGAGCCTGAGTAAGAAGCCTAGCACTCTTTCTGGGAGGGACGTTGCCAAGCTCTTCCATCAGTCTCCTTTTCACGTCTTTTTTCTGTCTTTTCGCTTCCTCAAGTTTCTCTTTACGCTGATTCTGCAGCTCCTGATGTTTGCTGATCCACGTCTGAAACATCTTTCCGAGAAGTGCTTTCCTCCTGTGACGTAAGGCCAGCTGCATGGCAGGCTGCGGCCCACTTTCCCCGATCCAGGGGTTGCATTCCCCCCCAGTCGAGGAGCGTAGTGAGCGTCTACCTGGGCTGCGTACAGTAGAGAGGGCCCCTCTGAGGAGTTTGAGGTCTCCTTCGGCGTTATCATTGAGTACATAGTCTCCACAGGCAAAACAGAACACATCCAACTCACGCACCTCCATAGCCAGTGGGTGGTGTGACTCCTGAAAGTGTTTGAGTGAGTGCTCCTCCATGAAACGTCCACAGGCCACATGGGAGCACTTCAGGCAGGCCCACACTGAGTCGGTGGTGCTGCAGTCGACACAGTGCCATTTCTGCGGATTGAGGATTGAATGGTCGTGGCCCAGACGAAGGCGTCCCACGTGCTTACAACGATCCATCTCTCCTGATACACATGTGGCCTCAGTGATAGGACACACGTCCCGCAACCAAGCTGCAACTCATTCTGAGACAAGATTTATAGGGAAAAATACAAGTTAAGATCTGACATCAGTTGAGGGAAAGGTTTTTAATTTAAATTAATGAGCATACACACACACACTGCACTGTGAAGACAGTGACAGACCATTAAAACAGGTATACCTACTGTAACAGTAGTTTGCTTGATCAGGTTTGGGACAGTACATCACAACATCTGCAGGGAACTCAACAGCACTGTTCAGCTTGATCATCCATGTCCTCTGTCACCAGCGGCACCAACAGGAACTTTCTGAGAAACAGGAATTAAACAGATAAATGCATTGCTGCTGCATTAAGACTATAGATTATTACAATTTACTATTTAATATCTGTCTCTTTTACTGACAGATTTTCAATTACATAGTAACTTGATGCACCAAAACAATGAAAATCAATAAAAGATTCCAAACTGTTTTAAGTGTTTGCTGTGGAAGTCTGGTCACTACAACACTACACATTTCATCACTTCAAGGATACCCAGAATTTAGGAGGTCTTCAAAAAACACACTTTAAAAAGGTATCCACAGTGGGAAAAGAGTGGGAAAATATATACACCCTTCGCTAATGGTTTAAATAGCAATGCTTCAAGTGTATCATGTTGGTCAAAATTATGGTTTTTGAATGCGAACTTATACAAAAAAAAAAAAAAAATTTAATAATTTACTATTTACCAACATTTACTAATTTGAACAATTTATTTACAACAACACCAGACCCTGAAAACTGAATCTGACTGAAAAAACTCTTGAACAAACTTACAGTCTGACTGTAATTTTACTTTTGACTCTAGAAATGCAAAAAAGAGTATAAACTATGTCTAAAAACCACTTGATGAATGTGAAACAGTTTCACACTTTTTTTTCCCTTGTGTGTTTAAAGTATTTTAGACAGCTTTCCTTCCCCTTAACAAGAAGCTTGGGCTGAACAGTACTTCATTAATCTTACAGGCTTTTAAGGCCCATTCAGACATTGTCTGTAAAACTGAACTAGACAAATAAGCTTGACTTGACATCAGATAGGATAAATAGTTCAGACTACAATGTAACTATTGAAGTTAAAAAAAAATAAGGGGACAGCTGTTTTGCTGAAAATGCAATGTTATGCTGTACATGTGGTGTTGTACTGTAAGTAGATGACTGATACATGGTACTGGAGTCTGACACTGAAAATATGTCCCTCTTATTGAAACATAGTACACGGTAATTTCCAAAGAGACAATATTTACAGCTTAAAAATAGCCAAACTGACAGGCGTAGATGTTAACACGAAGGAAACTGTCTATCCATTTAAATTATGTGGTTAATCCGTGTAATTGTCTACCTCACCAGTATCAGCGCTGTGCTACACCATTCTTCTTGCCTCTTCCTTTTCTCTTTGTATGAACCATCGACTACTTTTAAAACTAACATTCTTTAAAGAGAATATACCATTATTTTGCGGCTCCGTGCAACTGGTTTCTCTTTGGTTACATACGAAAATCATGCAGTGTTATGTTTGCTATTGTCGCTGTACTGTATTGGAAGTGTCTATTAACGCATGTGACGCTGATATTCACTAATGTTACAACATCCTAACATTACCTTTCAGTGTTTTACACGCTGTTGTCTAGATCAGACTGGCTGGCTCCTCACGCCATGCTAAGCTACCTCACCATCACCATGTTCAGCCAGAACAAAGAACAGTCAAAGAGCCACTCTCCAAGAACATCCAACAACTTTGTTGGTCTGAGGCTGCCCTGCAAGCACTAAGTTAGCTAACGCCGCTAACCGCTAGCTAAAGCAGCTCTGCACAGGATTAGCGCTGCCAATCCTTTTGCCGTCTTATTAAATAATGTACGTTACTTTGTAAAACACATATGACTCGTTTGGCACCAAGTAGCTAACATTTGTGTTATTAGCCTGCTATAGTGGCTAGCGTTAGCTCCATGGCTAACGCGTTTGCTGAGGACAATCGAAGTTAACCTAACGGTTGTTGTTTGTCGCTAACGTTAACTAACTATAACACTGTACGGTTTAGCTCGCTAGCGAACTGCGCCGTTAATCATTAAAAGCTCCCCGGCGTTTTTCATTACATAAAGCCGGTTACTGGAGTGTGCGTTGACGCTGAGCCTTATCTGTGCTCGTTACTACATTTGTATCATCTGATAATGGAAAAGCTGTGCAACCTTACCATCGCCAACATGCATCCATCCGGTACACTCAGAGCTAGTTGTTGTCCTCCTCACAGATTGAACAACCCAACTCTCGATCCGAGCCCAGACCCTGCTGCTCTCATTGGACTGGATGCGAGCGGCAGCCGGGCTCTCATTGGCGGAATGGCTGAACAACAGGCAGCAGGATGGACCGTCCGTCCGTCCACCCACCGAGGCCACATGGAACAATAACCGAGGAGAGGCTAGTCTGCACACCGGGCAAAGAGGACAACTGCCCCTCAGCACCTTACTGACCCCCGTTCAAGCTTAATGTGCTGCTGAAGCTGTCATGTGGAAGCCACTTATCCTAAAGTCAAAAAATAGATCCGGAGCTTTAATCATTGGAAAATGATTGAAATTCAAATTAGCAATGGTGCCACGTTTCCCACAATTTATTATATGTGAACATAGATACAAATTCTTAGATTTATTTTGTTATTTAAATACCACGAAAGTCTTTTACACGTTTCAGTCGGCTTTATTGTTATGCTCTCCTCTCTGCAGTCCTTTAAGATTTGGCAAAATTTTTTGTCATACTTTACATTTTGACCCGTCAACCAGTGGTAGAACAAGTGTTCAAATCCTTCACTCCTACTGAAAGAGCAATAACATAATGTAAAGTAAAAGTCCTTAATAGTAAATTCCCTCTCTGAGCTGTAGATTATACTTAAGTAGAAAATTATTGATCATCTCAATCCATCCCTAAAGTTTTTTTTCCACTTAGATTTTGCCAGATTAGATTTGCTCATTCTCTTCATGTAAGAAACATTGACATGCTGTAGTAGGAGGCACAGGTGTAAATAGAGAAAATGAATTCTATTTTCCCCAAGTTGTGGCTCTTCTGGGTTATCGTCAATGTTAATTAGTGTATGTCTTTATTAAATATTTTATTTTATTGCTGCTACTTATTATAGGAAATCTGATAAAATAAATACTGGAATTATATGTTTATGATACATGGTAGAATCAGCAATTTCTAGAGAAGGGTACAACCCCACCAAGAGGATATTTATAGTATGCATGTATGATTATAGGGATAATCACAATACAAACTGTCAGAGATTATGAATTTTTTTTTTCCTTAGGTCACTTTAATACAAGATGCTTTTATCAAACTAGAAGCTTTAATGCAATGTCTGAAGTTCCAGAAAGTAATGCAAAAAACTCCAAGCTTTCAAAAACACCTTGACACTGCTGATCCACAGGACCAGAATTACAGTAACATTGGTACAAACATAAAAAAATAAATCTCTCCATTGCCACTGACAACTCAACGCACATTACTTCCTGGGATCTGAAGTTTACGTAGTTTGTTAAACAACTCCAGGTACTGAGTCATGGTGTCAACAGGGTCTGCTGGTGCGAAGAGTCCCTCTGGCTTGGCAGCAAAGACAGACGGCAGTTCGGGGACGCTAGAGCCGAGGAAGGACTGCATGAACTCCTTCATTAGATTCCAGCAGTCTCCTGGAACCACACAGGGACAATACTCCACCTGACGAGACACAACAAGAGATTAATACTGTCACAGTGAGACAATGTAATGTTTTAGGCTTTCAGTGGGAATCACTTGTTAATGACATACCTCCACTGATATCCCTCTGGCACTGGAGCTCATCGTCACAGTACCGACTTTTATCAAAAAGTCACAGTAGCGGTATCTAGCACCACGACACTCCACCTTGTGCCCCTTGGCATTTTGGAAGTGACTTTTTAGCTTCACCATGAGAACGTCAAAGTTTGCATCAGCTATCAGACAGGGTCCACCTTCAAACAGAGCCAGGCAGCTCAGGGGAGTTTCAGAGTTGTGCATTACATATAAGAGCTTGGAGGGCTGACCTGTAACAGACGGGCATGACTGACTGTCAAAATATGTCAAGTAAAGAAGTTTTTTCACTGGCATGCTGTATTGTATTGTATATGCTCTATTGTACCACTGTAATTGCAAACCTGATTTCACACAAGTTAGGATGCTGTGTAAAAGATGAATATAATAGAAAAGAATGTGCAAATTTGCTCATCAATATATGCTGATGTGCTGATGTATTACTCCAAGAGCATCATCGATTTGTAAAATACATGCTTATTCTGAATTTAATATGAGCAACACATTTCAAACAAGCTAGGAGGAGGCAACAAAAGCCTGAGAAAACTGTGAAATGGTACAAAAATATCTGCTGGAAACATTCCAACAACCATTTTGTGAAACGCAGATTGTATAAAGGATATTACCACATGGACCATGTAAAACACAGTTTGTAGGTTACAAATTGAGGAAATGAACTTGCATGAGACTTTCTCAGGTATGGTCTAATGAATGTTTCTTTTAAGATGCATTGTGGGGAATGTAGGATTCAGGGATTTTTTTCAGAAATAGTATTAACTGAAAATTGGACTATCTTTCAGCTTCTGCTATTGTAACTATTACTATTCTTTTTGAAATCTTTATCATGAATGTCCCCAAACTTTGTATAAGTACAATACTAAATCCCAGTAATGCTCCCTAACCCTCTAAGTAAAATAAGACAGAGAGAGCTACTACATGTACAGAATTACAGTGTACTTAAACAGTATATCAGAACGAGTAATAAATAGGAGATTAAAAAAAAAGAAGAAGAGATTTAAATATTACCGCCAACATTTCCCGTTGCATGGTATGTCTCACAGTCAACACAGAAGCTGCCTTGTTTCACAGCACTCAGCTGCTCCAGTTTCTTGTGCAGGATGTCCACTGTCTGCTGCACACTTTTCCCCTCAGCCACAGGCACCTGGCACACACTGCAGGACAAACAACGCACCACATAATGTGTGAAAACAGCAACGGGATCTCTGCAGGACGACTAAAATCTGGTCACATAACATCTGTTTTCAGTTGCTTTGGGCATGTAAGGTTATTGAAACCTCTCCCTATTTTGCATCGCATTGTGTGAATGAAAGGTGAGCGGTGCTGCACGGCCAAATGATGAAGAATACGTGCAATGGTTCAGGCAACGGCTAAGCGGTACTCAAATGATAAAAACTATAAATGTCAATTTTTAAAAATATGATACAAAGTATAAAATAATGAAGTATAATTCATCTTACCAAGTGACCCCCATTGATGTTTTGTCTCGAACTGTTTGCTTGGCTGTCGGTTTATTACTTCCGGGTGAAAACTGGGACTTCCGGTAGAGTTAAAGCAAAGTTTTTAACATTGAAAACATCCCAAGTGACATTTTTAACAATTCGTGAATTGAATTTTCCTTATAATTCGCAATACAAAAATGTAAAATAACAAAAAGTAAAAGGGAATATTTATCTACATTAATGCTAGGTAAAATAAGTTTCGATGTTACGTTACGTAAAAATACATCACTTCCTTTTTATGGACGTCCGCACCATACAGTCAATGGTCCGCACGTGTGGGGCTAGCGACTGTTTACAATACTACATACTTCCAGACCGCAGGTAGCAAACGCCAACACGAAATAATATTTTGGCTACATTTAAAATAAAGCGATGCCGAAAGTGAAAAAATCCAAAGGCGGCGGAGGAGAGAGGAGCGGCGGAACGGTGGCGCTTGCTGACCAGATCTTGCAGGCGGACACGGTGCGAGCCAAAGGCCGCGTAAAGAGCAGAGACAGTCGGGCAGAGGACGACGACAAGTACGTAGATGAGCGTCTGTCGCGGAAGATCTTACAACAGGCCCGGATTCAACAAGAGGAGCTTCAGACCGAGTATGGTCTGGCACCAGAGAAAAAGAAAGCACCAGTGACTGTTCTCGGTAATTTTTTTTCCAGGCTATATTTTCAAAGAATTGAAGAGTGACAAACAGGTGACAAACATTTTAATAGAGTCTTGTGTAGCAGGACTCATCACACCAGATTCTAAGTAAGTTTCATAGGATGGGATGGCTCATAAACTATTAAATATTCTGTTTTACCTTTTGAACATTTATTATTGATACTTAAAATCATGTTACGTAGATTTGATAAAGGAAACTTAACCCATCACACAAATTCATATAAGTGTCTGTTGACATTGAGTCAATTATCTGAAATAGCTTATACTGTCATTCAAGAAAGATCATTTCACTACAGTGTTTATCTACATCTGTAAATTACAAGTTGAGTGGGACTGTGATTGACACTTTCTTGCTGTTATCAAATTTTAGGCACTGGATCACAAGATGCAGACTCTGATGAGGAGTGGCCTGCGCTTGGAGCAGCAGGTGCTGGTGACAGCGATGGTATTTGTGACACTGAAGTCATGGTTGACCCTGACGATGAAAAGGCCATCGAAATGTTCATGAATAAAAATCCTCCAGTGAGGCAAGTAGCAAAATGACCCTGACTCTATCTTGACACTAACTGGAAACGAGCAACTTCAATTAAAAACCTCATGGCTAAATTTTTACTTAAAAATCTCGTTCCATCCAGAAATGTGCGTTTTATGTTTTGTTTTCTTGTTAAAATGTCAGACCTTGATTAAACTGACCTGTTTCTGTGCAAGATTGTCCCCAGAGGCATGTTTTCACATTCCTCTACTGAAGGGAGAGATGTCTGTGCGCTTCTCTAAAATCTCAGATCCAATTGTGACTTGAACAAGCTAGATTTGGTACATCACAAATTCAGAAGTTAATCACAAGCAAAAACCCTGGAGCCCTCAAAACAGAACAGATGTCAGTACAAAAAGAAACCATTTGCATCAGCGCAACCACTGACACTGTCAACCGCTTCCAGTTACAAGCTAACAAGCCAACAAACACGTAAAATAAAAGATGCTGACTACGCTTAACATTCTGAAAAGTCTGCTAGTTGCTGATTATGGTGCTGGAGAAATTCCTCATCTGAATCCCATACATGTTCTAGCTTGTCTGATTTTCAAACATTGCTGAAGTTTTCCAAAGTTTATTTCCAGCAAGCCATGGTTTAAAGATCCAGAATTGTTTAATGAGGAAGAAGGAGTAGATGAGCTTCAAGACACTTTTTTAAAAGCAATTCTGCATTTTTTTTTCTGTTTATTTATTTATTAAGTTATTTTTGGTCAAGAAAACGCTTTGGACCAAATATCAAATTATATAATTAAAAGGCGTCTGGTGAGGGACTTTAAATGTTTGGTTGTGTTTTGTCTTTGTGTTCTTTGTAGACGGACTCTTGCTGATATTATCATGGAGAAGATTACAGAAAAGCAGACTGAAGTAGGAACAGTGATGTCGGAGGTGTCAGGGTGTCCTATGCCCCAGCTAGACCCGAGGATAGTAGAAGTGTACAAAGGTGTAAATAAGGTGGGTTAAAATCAGTTTACTACAAGTTAGTGCTTAACACACCAGCCTACAGAATACACAGACAGGGACTCTTACCACTGGCCCTTACCACTATTGAGATGCACCTGAGCAAAGCCCTTGACTTCAGCCGCAAAACCATGAGGACAAATTAAATTACATTAAAGCCACTTAGAATCAACTCTGTTATACTGAAAGTTGTCTTATCTGTTTTTTTGTTTCAGGTTCTGTCAAAATATCGTAGTGGTAAACTGCCAAAAGCCTTTAAAATAATCCCAGCACTTTCAAACTGGGAACAGGTTCTCTATCTGACTGAGCCTGAGACCTGGACTGCAGCTGCCATGTACCAAGCAACACGGTGAGTCTCCACTTTGGATACGGCTTTACAGTGAGAGTTATTGTATACTCTGCAGATATTTCAGCGTGATACAAGTGAGGGAAATGACTTTTTTCTTGCTTTTGTTTTAGAATCTTTTCATCCAATCTGAAAGAGCGAATGGCTCAGCGGTTTTACAACTTGGTGCTGCTGCCGCGAGTGCGGGATGATATTGCAGAGTACAAGCGACTGAACTTTCATCTCTACAGCGCTCTAAAGAAGGCTTTATTCAAACCAGGAGCATGGTTTAAAGGTGAGACAAAGTTCAACAATTTTAGAGGAGATATTGCTTTTTTTTCTTCAAGAGTGAGAACAGAAGATTGATATTACAGCTGCAACATTAAGTCAACAAAACATTTGTCAACTACTTTAATAATTAATTACCCTTATAAGTATTTTTCAAGTAAAAATGGCTCAACTTTTTTGGCGCCAGCTACTGAATTGTGAGAGTTTGCTGTTATTGATTTACTTATATTATAATAAGGTGCATGCCCATGCAGGTTAAGTTAAAGTCTCTGCTGTGGTGTGCATTATCAGGAGCTCAATTCATTTTGGCTTAACAGTTTATTTAATTTATTTCGCCTTGCGGACATGTAAATGGTTGCTTTGATGTTAGGCATTAGTAGTTATTGTTTCATCAATTGCCCAGTAAACGCCGGGCTAAGCTCTCGTCACACATGACCCTTGAAAATAAAGAGTGGATGAAGTAAATGAAAGAAGAGGATTTGACAGCTTGTTGCAAAGCAGAAAAGACAAGCTTTCTGGGACGATGTCACGTCTCTAATTTGAGCACTAAATTTAGAAATTTCATTCTGAGGACACTGACAGAGGATTAGTTGGTGTCCACTGGGTAAATAACACCATTGGTTCTGGAAGCACAGTAATTAACACACTCATTTAATTGGGTCAGATCCTCCTTAATATATCTAAAATTTATTTTGGCCAATGATTGAGTTTTTTTTTTTCTTTAATCCTGTCAGTCCTGTGTGTTCACAAACTGTCCCAGTTTAGTGGGACTGTTTTCCCCAAACATCCCATGACCCATATTTTAAAAACCATCATTACAAGTCCTCACCACTAAGTGGCAGTGTTGCTCATAAATACACTGCACTGAATACCACATATGGTTTGAAAGAGAAGGCTAATTGATCACTAGAGATCTGTATTTTCAATTTATTCTTTAATTACTGGAGTTAATAAATATTATAATTAAATTTAGTTTTCAGTTGATAAAACTGATGAAGTGACACTTTATTTGATGTTTTTTAAAGCGATCAATGCACCTGAAGTCACTGATATAATAAAAGATCATTTTAGATTGCAGTTCATCATGTGGACAAACATGAAAGCAAAATTAACAATGCACAAAATCAAACCCAAGTCAATTGTTAGGTGTTGCCGTCAAAACAAATTCAGAGTCTGCATCAGTTAATTAAATAAATTCTACAGACATTCCCATAATTAAATCTTGAATGTGTTCCTTAGAATAAAAGAAAACTCACTGGCTATTGATATGTAAATAAAGTATTTAACCTAACAGTCAAATTTAATATTCGAGTCACTGTGATTTATTACCACTGTTTAACTTAAAGTCTACACTGAGAGTCCTACTGGGAAACTGAATTGTAGAAATAACTAAGAACCAAAAAAAAATGAATGTTTCACGTCAGTCAAAATCTGTCATCATGGTAATAAAACACAAGTTTTATACAGTGTCATATTGTGAACACACTGTATTATAAACTCTCTCATACTGCTAGCTCTGTTAATCATGCAGCCATCATAAGTTCCTCTGCAATGACAAGAATGCATCTAAGTTGTAAACGAAGAGATCTTTCCCCTCTCTCTGTCATCTTTCCCATATTCTGCGGACGCAGCTGAAACTTGATATTGCTTATATCATTGGAAGTGTTGGATCCAGTGTTTTTGAAGCTTTATGTAATACATTTTATCCAGTTGAGTCTCCACACAGAGCCCTAAAACTCAGATATATCGTGGTGGATCCTCTGCTGGATTGCTCTTGTAATTTGTGCCTCTTCTGTCGCACAGGCATATTGATTCCTCTCTGTGAATCTGGGACGTGTACTCTCAGGGAAGCCATCATCATTGGAAGTATACTCACAAAGTGCTCAATTCCTGTGCTCCACTCCAGGTGAGGTTTTATTTCACTGCAACACAGGCTGAAAGTATCAGAATCTTATCCTTACATGGAAGATTTAGCCAATTATCCTTGAAAGCTTTTGTTTTGAATGGTGTTGGCAAGTCTCAGGTCAAGGTTGCGTAACGTGGGAGGTTGTATAACATTTACAATCTTTCTCGTCTTTCAGCGCTGCAATGCTAAAGTTGGCAGAGATGGAGTACAACGGCGCCAACAGCATTTTTCTCCGACTCTTGCTTGACAAGAAGTACGCCCTGCCTTTCCGTGTCCTAGATGCCTTGGTGGCTCACTTCCTGTCCTTCCGCAGTGAGAAACGTGTGCTTCCTGTGCTGTGGCATCAGAGTTTGCTCACTCTGGCTCAGCGTTACAAAGCTGACCTGGCGTCTGAACAGAAGACAGCACTGCTGGAGCTGCTCAAGATACAAACACACCCCCAGATCTCTGCAGAGATTCGCAGAGAACTGCAAAACTCAGAGTCGAGAGACATTGAAATTGGGCTCCCTGTCACAGTTGAAATGGACTGAGGATTCAGTTTAGTCTGGCAGATCCTCCCTCTCTTCTGCTGCAAACTGTTTATGGTTTCTTGACCTCATTATTTTGACTGTCCAAAGAAAGGACAGTTTCAAAGATCAGGGTCTCATTAGTGTCTCAGGAGCAATAAATCTGTTTCCTGCTTGGATGAGTTTGCACATTTAAAGATGCACATCAGTAGTGATGTAAATGTTATAGGTTCACATGAGCTTCTTTTTCGGGCCTAACAGTTCAATTTTCACCTGGGAATACATAGACTGATATTCATGTATATTTGATCAAAAGCATCATTGTTCAGAAGTAACAGTTTGGATTAAAACAGACAGAATTCTTAAAAGGATCAAGTTCTTTCTTTCCATGTCATGTTCACAATTGTTAAAGCAATACACGCACGGGTGATAAAAGAAAAACAGCATGGACTTTATTGAAACATGCTCAAAAAGTATGCCAATCTAAAATAATGAGTTACTATTTTATTAAAATTCTAAATTGCAAAAGGATTTTATCCAGTTTCAGTTTCATTTAAAATGTACAATTCTCGTATATTTTTCCGATTTTAAGGTTAAGGTTACCTGATGAGGGACAGTGAGAAAATAAATGTTAGCTTAGTTCACTTGTGCCTGATTAAGGTTAGCTTCTCTAAACAGTAAGGCCGAAGAATCTGACCCTGAGACATTAGGTTGACATTATTAATAAATATTAGATTTATTTTTAAAAACTAGAATAAAAGCCCTTAAATTTGATTTTATAAGCCTGAATCTGACGTCTAGTTGTGCTTCTCGCAGTTTTGTTGCATGGAGGGACGCTTTAAAACGAGGTAACGTTAGCGTTTTTGAACCGTTAAGCTAGCAAAAGGACTGTTAGCTAGCTAGCTAGTTAGCTGTTGTTAGCCACATCAACGCATAAGTGGCTTGACATTAAATATTATTTTTTAACGATTTGCTGAAATAATATCGAAGGCGGGATTTAAATTCCTCCGATGGATCTGTATGAATATGGACATCTTCAAAGTCTATCCAGCCATTCAACTGACGGTGAAGCGGGGCGCTGTGTGGTTATCCGGGCGGGCAGCGACCACGCTGTGACCGGCGACCCGAGAGCACTGCACCATCTGACGGCCATGGAAAAGGCCTGCGAGGTGTCCCATTACTTTGACAGGGTCCAGACAGACATTCAGCCACACATGCGAAAGATTCTGGCAGTGTGGATGTTTCAGGTATAAACTTTGGTCAGTCGGTTCAAAAAATGACAGTATTTTTCAAAAAGATAACTTCATGTACAACAGGTGGCTCACTTACAGGTGTGTGAGGAGCAGAAATGTGAGGAGGAGGTGTTTCCGCAGGCGGTAAATTACCTGGACCGTTACCTGAGCCGGTTTACCATTGAAAAGTCCAAGCTGCAGCTCTTAGGGACTGTTTGCATGTTCCTGGCCTCCAAAATGAGAGAGACTGTCCCCTTGACTGCCAGCAAGCTCAGTATCTACACAGACAATTCCATTTCAGTCTCAGACATCCTGGTAAATATTTATTTAATGTAAATACACATTATTTAGGATGCAATGTAGAGATTCAAAGTAGAGATTGAGGACTATCTATCTGTCTCAAGTGGTTAAATCAAGCCTACTACTTACTACAACCTAGTACATAGGCTCACACCCAAATGTCTGTCAACTCAAGGAACCACTGTCAATCAAGTGTGTCTCAAATAGTATACATGACTTTGCTTTAAAGGTTCCTAAGCAACAATGGATATTTCAAATATTAACATGTGCAATTTTTTCTGTATTATGTAAGACTTTTCATGCAGTGACATTTTGATGGATTGGTTTAGGGGAATGTGTGTGTTGCAGCAGTGGGAGGTGGTAGTGGTGTCCAGATTAGACTGGTGTCTGGCCTCTGTGGTGCCCTCTGACTTCCTGGGGCCGGTTCTTCAGGCTCTCCCCTTTGTTCAACCCCAACACCTTCCAAACATGCGCAGGCATGTTCATGCTTACGTTGCTCTGGCAGCCACTGGTAAGTTAGATAATGGAGTTACTTACACATGAGATGTGTTTTTTCTTTCCAGATAAAATACAGCAAAGCACAATATGTATCAGGGGTTGATAAAGATAAAAAAGACATGTTTGACTAAATACTCTTGTTTTTAATGATTTCTGCGCTCAATTTTGAGGCCACTCTATCATTATGCCATAAAAGCAGCTATTTTATAGCCTTTTTAATTAAATCAGTGATAACATATTTTTTATTAGAGAGCATAAAATAAAACTGTTAAATTACTTTCCATGCAGTGAACAATGGACACAAAGCAGCCATAACTTTGATTACGATGTGTCAGCAGTTCATTTTGGAGACAGAGAGCTGAGTTTGTATAATCCTGTATTGTCTGCTATGAAAGACCTGCGTCCCACTATTCAGCTGGCTGATTTCCCACGAATCTCTGTGATGCTGCCCGAGGCAGCATGTCACAGGGATACTGTCAGTTAGTGACTCTTTTAGACTATGATATTACAGCCTATAAAATGTAGATATTTCCAGGCTCCTGACATTTTATCCCATTCAAAAAGGTGTCTGGGCATGGATTGAATGGCTGCTCTTTTGTCTTAGCAATTGTCCTGCCTGAAGCAATTAGGAAATAGTATCATATTGTCAGGTTTTGGGAAATGTCTCCTTTTGAGCTCCTGTCTTTGTCCATCAGGGTGTGTCCACAATGGTGGCATCCGTTTAGTTGTCATCTCATAGCTTTTAGTGACCTCCCCACTGTTGCAACAGTGTACATGTGCTTAAGTGAACTGCAGATGGTAATCATAATAAGAAAATGCATGTCATGATACCTTAAAGTTTTAGAGTAAATAATCTTCCTCTCTTATCCTCAGACTGCAGGTTTTCCGTGTTCTTGCCCTCCGCTCTTGCATGTGCCTGTGTGAGTATTGCCACACAGAGGCTTGAGTTAGTGGACGCTGCTGTTGCCTCTAAATCGATTATGAAGTTTCTGGCCAACCTCCTGTCCATTGATCTGGTGAGGGTAATATTTAACTTTAATTTTTCACCTTCAACTTTGCCCTGTTGTTGCAACTCACTGGTATGTTTGTGATTATTTAGCAAGCACCCTGATCAAACAGTTACAGAAAAAATACAAACAGAAACATAAAATTCATGTTTAGAAGAGCGAATAATGCACATGTAATATCATAGATCCATTGAAAGAGTCTGTCCATGAACTAATGATGAACTTATGGTTGTATTTTTTTTTTTTTTTTATCTGACCCTGAACAGAGCTCTGTCCTCCTCTGCTATGAGCAGTTAGGGAGTGTATTGGAGCTCAGCCTGCCATCTTGTTTCCAGGCTAGTGTTTGCAGATCAGGAGGGCACAGCTCAGAGATCAGCTACACCCCTGCTGACATCCAGGATGTTGTATTGACACCGGAGACACCAAGCTAAAACACTCCTCCCTACCATGAATGACTACAATGAATTACTGCCATGAAACAGAACAAGAATCTGAGTACCAAGCCAAATGTGTCTAAATGTCATTTCTACTTCATTTCAACTGTTTTTTGTATGTTGATCGTTTTGGAAAGCACTCTGCAACTCGTGTAGTGCTACTGTAGTTTCAGAAATGATTTGAGGTGTGTTTTAATTGCCAATCTTGTTGCTTCTTGTTTTTAAGTATTTTGTAATTGCTAAAAGCAGCTTTGTAAGACAGAAAATGATTCTAGTTGTGCCTTTCATTTATATTAAGGGCAATATCAATATTTTTGTGATACTGACAGTTGAATAGCACTTACTCCTGATAGAAATGTTTACACTTTTTAAACAGTGGTATCTTATATTCAATAATATGTAAAGAAATCTTTATGGATTAATTGAAAGCTTTATATTTTGCCTATTCTTATAGGCTTTAATTGATGTTTCTGCATGGTTTCAACACAGTACTGAATTCTCATGTGATAATAAATCAATTCTTTGATATAATAAGTTTGTAGCACAGACAACATGAGCCAGCTCTTGAGTTCTTCATTTTTTATTGAGTTCGTAACCCGGTCACATGGCAGATCACAGTTATATAAATGATAAGCCAGTAACTTTGGCAAACATGGTTTTATTGCTAGTACAGAAAAAGTCTGCAAATGTGCAACTTCTGGGACAAAGAGGAGAGAAAAAAAGCAATGAAATGCCAAAATGCAAAACATATTGTACAAAAAAAAAAATTAACAGATACCATGTTAGGTCTGTCTTCCCAAAGGCCAACAGCATTTTCCTGTGTCACACTTCATCTATACACCATCTGTTGTCCATAATAGATTAGAAATGACAATTTCCAGTTGAAATGGAGGAATTCCTCGTTCTCTATAAATACAGGCTTTAAATTCCTCATGAGCCTTGTAGTGTGCTGAAAAAATGTGAACATAAATAACTGGGAAAAATACAGTTTACACATTCCAGTTTCTGAACACCTGCATGTTTCTGGGTACAGCCTTGTGCAACTTTTGATACAAGAATTCAATACTTAGCTGATAAATAAAATTGTGTGGTTATCAGTTTTTGATGGTCGGATAAAGTGCTATTCCAGTCACTGGCTTGTTGTTCTAATTTGTTGCCAAGCATGCCAATGCAATTATATTAACGCAATTATATAATCCCAGTGTGCAGCAAATTTTGTACATAAACAAACACAATGTACTGATGTACCTTTCTCTGACTACCAGGAGCTATTTTAGAAAGCAGGATTTTGAGGTCAAACAGATAACTATGGAGGGTGGTATGAAATGTCTTGTCAAATCAAATCAGGGATTATCATCTGCATGAACAACTCATGCTTGTACTTTTATATCCAGTACATAAATTTCGTTTCACTGTATAAGTCACAGTTAAGAAACTGAACTTTTAATCCAGCTTTGTGAAATACTGCTCCATCGCAGGTGCCTGGATATTTTTAAAATGAAAAGTTAAATACACCTGAGCTCCATGACTGATCCTTAAAAATTCAGTTGAAAGAGAACATGTAAGGTATGTGCCACACTATGCACGGCATACAGTAGTTTGCTGGCGCTCATGGTTCACTTTCAAAACACACATGACTGCTTTTCAAATTCAAATGTGTGACCTTCAAAAACTATGTAGTGAATTCATTAATGAGCTCCACCTTTGTGGGAAACTGCCACCTGCATACACAGAGTGAAGGCCACCTGTGCACTTGTATCACTGTAGGCTTGGAACCATAAGCAGGTTTTACTGGTTAGGCTCGATGAGTTACACAATCATCATTCAAGTCATTATCCAAACTCAAGAGTCACTTTAAGAAAAAAACAACAACAATAAAAATACCTCTTTGAGAGCTGAAGTCCCTGCAACCAACATACGCGCTCTTAGCACTTTATATGGTGCCTTAAATAAAGATAATTCCAACAACATTAGCAAGTTTAGCAAGTCTTTGGTATCCATGAAATTTCAATGAAATGTCATTTTCCCCACATCCTCAAGAGTGAAAGCTGTTACATATGGCAAAAAAAAAATGAACCCATCGTATCAGTGAACCTCTGACTTATTGCCGTTGTTCTAGATAAACAAAAAGTAGATAGATGATCAGCTTTTAAAATGCCACGTAGAATTCAAAAGAGCCATCAAGTCATAAACAAATTCTCAAACTGACCTATGGCAATAAAAAAAATGGGTGGCTTATGTAATGTAATTGTAAGCAATAATTGTACTGTGACCAGGTATTGATATCCTAGTTTAGTGTCACTGAGAAAAGTGATCTATAAACTGTTAATTTTTCACCTTGAGGGGTTTTGGTGTCAGGGTGACTTTTTATTTGAACTATATTTGTAATAGAAAGCTCTCTTGTTGAAAATTAGATCAGGACACTTCTTTGAAATGGGCAATTGTCAACTGCAGCAATGTTAGTTATTTTTGTGAAATGCTGCACCATCTGATTGATTTTAGCCCTCAAATCCAAATTAGAAGCTTGTTCATGAATACCTGTAGAATAATTTTACCATCTTAAATACAATCTGATGTTTAAGAAGTTTCCTCCCTTTTTGGTAATGTGCAACCCTGAAGATACAGTGCAGTGTGCTGGCTGTTTCACATAATGCACTTTGGCTATCATGTCTTCAGTAGATTACAGACATCTAAAATTCTGAATGAAAACAGCTCGTGAAAACAACAAGTCTTTAGTCATTGTTTTCAGCTTGCTGCGGAGCCTCGCAGAACCATGGCCTGTTTGTAAGCCTCAGTTACATTATCACAGTCTGTGATGGAAAAGGCACTGTCAGCTGCTCCGGACTTGTAGCAGTTCCACGGCCTGAGAGACCCATCCCCAAGAATCCCATCTTCTTGGATGTCCAGCAGGTTGTCAGCAGACACGCACCCTCTCATGATGGCCTTGGCTGGTTTATCCATTTGTGTTGGAGGTCCTACACGGTCTGGCAGATCCAGTTGGTCAAAGGACTCTGAAGACAGAATGCTGTCCTCACTGATGGCCCCGCCCGGTCTCGACCTGGCGCCACCTCGGGGTAAAGAGACAGCCAGCTGGTCCAGTGAGCCGAACTCCTGCAGCCCACCTGACGAGAACTTTCCGTTGCGCTTCAGGATGCCTTTCCTATGGGTCGGTGCTGAGGGGCACTCTTTAGTTTGTGGTGTCCAGCCAGAGTCACTGTTCTCAGGGGAGGAGGAGTAGTACCCCGACTCTTGTTCTGTGGGCTTCTTTAGAATACCTTTACGAGGCAGCGGTGCAGCAGAAGGGGCAGTGGCTGGAGTGTGTGGCTCCACTGAACCTACAGCAGGAGGTTCACTTGTCGCCTTCTGTTTCGTACTGTTGCGTCTCTTTAAAATACCCTTAGAGGGGCGGCTCTCTGTGCTCACCTCATGAACAGTCTGGGAAAAGTTGTTTTCCTTTCGCGATCTTCGGAGAGAGCGCTGTCGGACAATATCCCCACCACCACCCTGTGAGCGGAGAAGGCAGCGCATCTTGGAGCCGTTCTCCAGTAAAGGTCTGGATGTACGACGCAGCCAACTGGCAACACTAGCCAGGCCAGCAGGGTGTGTTGTTGATGAAGAGGCTGGTGTAGCTGTCTGCTCTACTGGACTGCTCTTTGTCTCAGCCAGTAATGGCTGCTGGTAGCCCCAGTTAAGCCACCAGTGTCCTGCAATGTCCTCTATTGTGGCTCTGCACTCAGGATTTACCATCAGCATCCAACGGATAAGCCCACATGCATCTGAGAGAGAGGAGCAGAAAAAAAATGAGTTTGGATAAGGAAATTTGAGATATTTCAACAAAGACTTGAGTTTAAAATGAAATATAATGACCATAATAACATTTCAAAACATTCAAACAAAAGTCAAACACTCACCAGAGGGGTTGCTGGGTTTCCGGTAGTTTCCGGTGCTTATCTGTTGAACCAGCGTCTTGTGGTTTTGCCCATCGAACGGCATGGTGCCATGAACCATAGTGTATAACAGCACACCAAGAGACCAAGTGTCCACCTCTGGACCACGGTACGGCCGTCCATTGACAATCTCTGGGGAAGCGTACAGAGGGCTGCCACAAAATGTCTGCAGATACTCATCACCATGGTAGAGGTTCGACAGGCCAAAGTCTGCGATCTGCAGAAACAAGATGTAGACAACATGCTGAGAAATGTATTATTAACACATTGCAGTAACCTACAAAAAGGTTTCAATATACATTATTAACCTTCATCAGCTACTCAAAGCATGTACTACTCTCATTTCACAGTAAAGCACCTTTACACAAGATCTAACCTATCAACACACGAACATGTCTTTATACTCCCTAAGAAATAACCAAAGAACCCAACCTTATAAAATGTATGTAATACGAGGGAAAAACTCTAAAAAGATCATCAACCCTCTTTGTGAATGGTGTGTAAATACTCATTTTCATGTTCAATGTGTTGCTTATTCATACCTTCACGTTACCGTTGCCATCTAGTAAAATATTCTCCAGTTTCAGGTCCCGGTGTACTATTCCATTCTGAAAAAAAGAAAAAAAAAGGATATTTCTTTTTTGCTTAACAAGATACTTTTTGAGTGATTAATTCTACCCCCAGGCTATTGCACACCAGATTACTGGAGGATGTCTATATTACATAAAAGGATTAGTTTTTACTGGATAAGAACACATTCTTTCCCAACAGAAGATTTTTTTCTGGTACGTCAGCTATGCTTCATTGTCCTCCACTCTGTAGGGGGGCATGCCTTTGACTCGCATGGTGTTTAAAATTTGTTTTCCTTTCAAAAAAGAAGGTCAACTACATCTTGCGTGTGGTCACTTGTGACCGTGGACTCATTCTTTGTAGGCTGTTCCTGTAGTGTTTATTTATTGTTAAGATGCAGTCGTGAGGAAACTATTGTGTTTAACAGAACAGAATCTATCACCATACCTCCAATAACTGATTAAAATGTGGTTTATATTACTTTTTTCAGCTTATAAGATGGAAAATAAAATATTGAACAAAAGATAAGCATTCAATAAAAGTGAAATGTGACAGATGGTTGACACAGACTATGACAGGGTAATGCACTCTGTAAATACTGTCGAGCTAACACATAAATGCTCTGTTAAGTACTGGACAGCAGCTTTAAAATATAGTGTGCTGTAAATGTCCATAATTACACAACTCTAGACTACGGGAACAACTGATTGTGTGTGTGTGCGTGCTTGGGCATGTGTGTGTGTGTGTGTGTTTGTGTGTGTATGAGTGTGCACGAGTGTTTGTGCATGCATGAGTGTGCAGAGTCCTGTTCAATCACACCCTCATTAGAGTGTGAGACCATGCATGTGTGTGTGTACTGTGTGTGCTGGCCTTAAGCCCTGACGCTAGCTCTCTACAAACCAACTGCTCAGCTCTCCCTGCATCGTTCTCACAGCCTCCCTGTTCAGAACGACAGGCTAACAGTGAATAATGCCCATTATGTAACTTTGGGGGTGCCAGTGCCCTGGAAAAACACAACTACCAAGCAGTTGGTCTGAGTGGAGCTCTGTGCCGGCAGGTTTGACATAGCAGCCATGCACGAAGACGTCTAAGATACTCTGCCATAGTTATTGCACCATAATTATTGCTATCCATTTACTGCAGTTTTTTTTAAGCAGCTCTTATGAGTGCACAAACATCCACTTGTTTTCATAGATTTTCTTTTTTTCTGTAAACATTATACAATGTTATGTATGAAAACATTGGTTAGAGACAGACTGCCTTACCTGATGGCAATAGTGCACAGCTGATACGATTTGCCTGAAGAAGTGCCTAGCCTCCCGTTCGGAGATGTTCCTCTTGTCACAGATGTAGTCATACAGGTCCCCTTGGCTGGCGTACTCCATTACAATCACAATTTTGTCCTTGTTTTCAAATACTGAAAGATCAAGAGCATGAAAAACATTGACTCAAGGTTTGCAAATCCACACTGATTATTTGTAATTTTGATCTGAACTGTGTGGAGCCTTTTATATTCTAACACATTTGTAACGTGTTTTAGTTAATGACGCCACTATGTTTAAAATGAATTTCTAGCTTCCTGTAAAACTCCGAGTTTACACTGATTAGGTTGCACGGGGCCCCATGATGACTGGATTGCAAACAAACATGCACTGAGTTGGAGAAACATTGAGCAATGGCCATCTCATCAGGCGTGAGAGGCACTGGAAGACACAAGGCTTTGTACATCATCCTGCAGTGCTGACGGGGTATGATGGGGTATCAATGCTTATGTAACCTAGCATCAGTCTTCAGCACAAAGACTTGCGTGACCAAACACTGACTTGCAAACAGAGACTGATTGAAGGACATCTTTTTCCAGGTATCACGTTTCACTCCGTGTGTGGCTCAGAGATTCAGTCACTTCTGACACAAACAAAAGCCCCACAATTACTACAGTTTTTTAAAATACCGTACCTTCATATATGGTGATGATGTGCGGGTGGCAGAGTGTGGACATGATCTCAATTTCTCTGCGAATATGGACCAGGTCTTGCTCATCCTTGATCTTCTCCTTTCTGATGGACTTTATGGCGACCTTAAAAAAAAAACAAAGATTAAATAAAAATTTAATTTCCTTTGAATGATTGTTATAAATTTGTTTCCAGGGACTATTCAATAAAAACGGCTTTACAGTTGTTAAGAGAGTCAAATATTTGCTTCTAGGTGAGACTGGTACTTTCAACAAACAGCAGCCTCTGTGACCACAAGGGACAATGGCAAGATAACCATGAATATTAAAACATAATACAAGAGGAGCAGTAGTCATACAAGCCATTAAATCGGTCAACAGATTTAATGACGTCTGTAATACAACAGCATTTATTTTTCCAAATTTGCCAACATTAAGTAACGTTGGCCACCATAAGCTAATGGTCATTACAGTGCAAGTAAGACTGCGGTGATATAAAACTCACGTGCACTGAAATGTGCTGGGTTTTATTGCTAGTTTCATAACCAATCATTACTGACAGAGAAAACATTTATATCTGGATCAGCAGATGCCCTACTGCCACAATGGAGTTAAATAACAGAAAATAAAGATGTATGAAATCAATATACTGGAGTAATAGCATGTCTGTTTAGCCAAACAAGGAAATAAACATTGAAGGAACTTGAAGGAATTTAGGAACTTTCACTTTTTGCTTATCGGGCAGCTCCTGTTAATAATAGTGGTTGTGTATGCCTCATCTTCTGTTACAAATATCTTGATCTGCGAGTGTGTGGATTTGTTTGGAAGCAAATGAAATGAGGATGCAGCTCTTTTTGACCCCCTTCCACCCTTTTTTTTAAATTAAACATTGCTGTTTGCAGGATGCACAGTTGTGTATGAGTGTGCATGAGAGATCTATTATCATCTATATAAGATGATAATTTTAATATGATGATGGTGATGGTAATACAAAGTTTACATTTTACACCTGCCTAACATGTACATGTAAACCTACAGCTTACAAACTGGTTGCATTGTTGTAGTAATTTTGTTGAGCTAAAGCTAAAGTTTTCAACATTTTTTTATAAAAAGTATGTCTTCATAATGATGAACCAACAGAAAAATGTAGCTCAGCAGCAAGGCCTACTTAAAATATTACTGTATAAGCAGGTTGTTCTGCTATCTGTTAATACAGAGCAGTTTTTACCTTGATCCTCAGGGCTCCCCTATTTAAGTAGTTCTAATTTTTGAAATCCAACACAGCAGCAGGCATGACGGGCATTAGGAGTAACTTTATAGATAAAGACATCAGTATTTAATTGAGACTTTTTTCATAACCAGTAAGCAGTTTCTCGTACTAGCTTCAATGAGGATGAGCTTCCATTTGAAGGCCGTCACTCCAGTAAAAGGACTGATGGGCAGTGAACCGAAAACTGCCATGTTGTTTCTAACAAGCAGAGGGAATGTCGGGTCAAGTATTGTCTGCTGCGAAAAAACCTATTGTCTGCTGTTGTGTCTGTGACACTTGTAGAATCACCACATTTAAATCTGAATAGTATCCGTCAGGGCCTGTATTTGTAGACCTGACACATACAAGCTTTTGACAAGGGTTTAGACATGTCTTTACTTTGCATTTGTCTATTTGAAGCTCAGATGCCTGGGATTCCTCTGTGCAATGAGTGCGTCATCATCCTACCCCGAACTTTGGAGGGTATCATGAAGCACCAGATGGCACCCGGTGGAGGGGTGTCCTTGTTTCCTCTCCTTTCTAACCCTCAAGGCTACAGACAAAGGGGAAATGAGTAAAGCTGTGACCTGTCATGTCAGTTTTCAACACTCAACCGTCTCCCGTCATGAGTCACTGTCTGGCTCCGATTCTCCTTCGGTTCACACTGTATTCACACCACAGAGGCCTTTTTCCTGATTCCGGGAACTGAGGTTTCCTGTGTATGTTTGCATAGCTGTCAGACGGGCTGAGCTTACACTCACGATGAGTTCACACTCATGTGCGATTATCTGTGTGTGTGTCCAGTCTTTTTTGCAGTCAGTTTGTTTGACGCAATAGGCACTATGATAAAAATCTCTGATATTTAACACAGAGTTTCCAATGCATACTGTATTTCTGCACTTGGAAACACTTTCAGGTGTAATTGTTACATAACTAACTGAACCCACCAACCAATAAAGCTAATGTTGGTTTGCCAATACCTGCAACCCGTTTAGAGTGAAGAGCAAGAGGGGTAACATGTAATTTTCCACATAAGACTTGTCACATTACATTTCACAAAAAAAAGGAAAATACCACTTAAATACCACCAAACCTATATATATCAGTATTATTAATCTAAAGGACCAAATAATGTCAGCTAGGTGAGCATAACTAGACATTTCACTCTCCTCGTAAACTGTATGAATGACATACACATTTGTCCTACATATAAACAAAAAAAACCCCCTACATTTTACAAGAAATTACCAGTCAAGTTAAATATATCTTTTGCCTAAACATGGTATTAATGGAGGTTGGGGTTTGTAATGCTTCAGTGACTTTTTGTTTATGTAGCTAATTCACTTTAATTGGTCACAGCCTACAGATAAAACAATGAGTCCATTATTTGATTAGTCATTGGCTAAAGTGCCAAATACTTCTGAGCTCTAGCCTCTTACTTGTTGGGTTTTGCTGCTTTTTGATTTTCCTTTTTGTTTTTGGAACATTTTAAAGACCAAAATGTCTGATAATGAAGGTAATCACCAATTGCAGCCCTACTACCTTTATTTCCTTACAACTTATTTACACTTTACTTACACCCCAATGCACCAGGGACATTTTATTACATTTAAAAAGGTGCAACCAAAATGAATAAAACCACTACTTTGAGACTAGCTAGTTGCTTCTAAGAATCTAGGCAGAGATTTATGAATAGTTAGTGCAACATAATCCAGGCACATTGTTGGGGTGCCTGCTGAATACACACATAGCATATGTCATGCACTGAGTGTGAGGTCGACCCTACATCCCTGCATGTTGAAACCCCTCACCTAAATGGGTTATGTAATCAAACTTATGCATTTGGACAATGGGAACAGCTGTGGTGCCACAACGCACGCAAGATGAAGCCATCCTTTGTGTTGTGTCACTCCCATTACGTTGTCGGTGCTAAGGTAGAGAGATAGAACCAAAGCAAATGAATGTTTCTTCCGTTTTCATCCTATGGTAACTGCTGTTTAACACATATTTGTTAGCTGTCAATTCAAAACATGCATTTGCACTAATCAGTATTTTGATATTTTAACATAGGTTTGAGGATTAGGAGCCTGCCTGAAGGTATAAATCTCAGACACCAACCTCATATCCTATAAAAGCCATAGTCTAGCAGAAGCAGCGAGTCATGTCAGACGGAGACGGGTCAGAGAAAGGTGTGTAGATACGGCTGAATCACTGGATGTTTACTGCAGGTGCAGAAGGGAAATTCCTGTTGCCTATTTCCTTTACTCTCAGTGCTTTCACTTATAACAAACATGACACTATAACTCTGCCAAGTATCTGTTTATTTTTTATTGTTGCGTGTTTACGATGACTCAATGTATCTGAAGCTATTTGCCTGCAAGACGGTAACAAGCATTTACATTTTAGATGTGCTTTTCATTTATTTGCTTATGATTTACATTTCCTGATTAAATGTTAGATATGTAAGGTTAAGTGAGAAAAACATTACCTGGCCAAATGCAATTTATGAAGGGTGGGACACAGTTTGTAATATCATATAGACATTAGATACACCCAGAAAAACTGGTTCAGTCTAATACAACAGTCCTGCAGTAAATTCCTCTTTTATGGGAGTGATAGTGTTTCATTTTTGATGGTAAAACTTTATGATGGTTTTAAATTGTGGTCTTACTTGATTATAATACATCATTCTGAGATGTTTCTATTATTCCATCGAGCACCGTTCATATAAACAGATACACAATCCATTTTTTGTTATTTAAAAATATAAATGTTTGAAAGTCTCATAATAAAAACAGCCACTCAAGTTGTTCTTTGGATACACTTTCAAGAATTGTTATCTTTTGACAGAAGACTTTTTTTTTTTGGTCACAGTTTGAAGCTTATCTCTATCTGAATACCTCTTGTTTCCCCCTCAGGGCAAAGAGAGCTGGAATCCACCTGAAAAGCAACTTTAACTTCCTCATCTCATCAGGAGCAAAGAAAGAAAATTACCTAACTTTCCTCTTTAACTCCTTCCCGTGACAATAACTTTCCAGTGAAACGCCTTTCCTTTATGCTTTCAACACACCAGGAGGGACTTTTGTAATGAGGTTTACAGGAATCTCATTTTCACTTCAGTCTTTGTAGGATGATCTCAAACAAAAGTAGCAATTGAAAATATTATGTATTGATAGAGAAATTTTTGGATTTGTCCTAAACATAAGGAAATATATATGAGGATTGGAATTATTATGTGTGAACACTTGTTTAATACTGTAATTTTATTTATTAAAACAAAGCGTACTTTTCCAATTACATTAAACAGAAAGGTGTCTTTGCACTTCATGATAAACTGATAAAGGTTGTGAGAATAAAATGCATTGTTTGTTATTATAAGATCTTAAAAAAACGGCTTGTTTGAGTGATTTAGATCAAATGCCCACATAGACAGAAAACACTGGGGGAAAAATAAGAGCAGCCTCCCCCTCTAAAAACAAACAAGAAACTCTTAGGCAAACCTAAGCTGGTTTGGCAACTAACAGACATTTCATTAGCAGCTGACACATTTAACCTCTGTTTTTAGTTTACAAGTCAGTAAAATAGATCCCTGCTTCTTAGCAATGATAAACTTAGGGTCAAACCTGTGCAGTAAATGCCTTTAAATTAAAACCCAAATGTTGTCTACCTGTGTGCAGATTGTCTTCTAAAAATAGCACTGTACGTCTAAACAACAGGTGGCCAACAGGGCAGCAGACCGAGCACAGACCTTAATACTGACTGCAGATGTGAGCATCGAGGATAAAGCGCTTAAACAGTGAAAAAGTGGCAAAACAAACTTAATATGATCCTCACCAGTCTGCCGGATCTTTCCTTGGCTTTCTTCACTTTGCCATAGGTTCCTTTCCCGAGGGTCTCCAGAAACTCGTACCTGTGCTTCAGGTTGTGTTTGTGGTGATGTCTCTTCACCGCCTGTTTTTTCACGGGCACCTGAGTCGGAGCTATCCCAACAGGAGGGTCTTCAAAGGGTAAAACTCCCCCCGCAGACGGCCTGCGGCTCGACGAGAGACGGGCGATATTGAAGGCGTCCATCCTGACGCAACGTTATCTGTTTTTGGCGTATTTTCGGACGCAGGTGTCGTTGTAAACGTGCATTCCTCCGCGCGGAGCGAGTTGTACTTTGCTCTTAAAGTTGCTCAGCTGCAGCTCAAATGAAAGAGTAAATGAAGTCCTTCGCCTCTGACTTTACATCAAGGTGATTTAACCTCAGTCTTAAAAACAGGAGAGAGTGTGTCCGCCTCCTTTGTGCAAGTGAGACTGAGTGGCAATAGAAACTGAGCATGCTGCGACCTGAGCGGAGAGCAGCGAGCGGGCGGGCGGACACGTCAAATAGCTGGGGGGCGTTTTCATGCAGGCTCAGTAGAGGAGCGTTTGGTTTGTTATACCGAGCGTTGCCGGTGACTGCAAAATCACCCATGAAGGGCAATTCGTTTGTCTGTGGAGCTCTCTCTTTTTGTTACTTTTTTTTTTATCTACATCTCTTTTTTCATAAATGTTTTAAAGCCTCTCATAAAAAACCCCGGATATTAGTCCAATGCTCTCTTACTGCTACAATAGCAGTTTGTTTGCTGGTTATTGTTTTTGTCTAGTAAAAAAAAAGTCTTTTTAATGAAATCTACAAAACAAAGTACGTATGTTACAAAGTTAAAAAAAAACATATACATAAAAGTTAAATTAAGGCCAAGGCAAGGTAGTTTTACAAGTTCATAGGACTACCACTGGGTAATTAAATATATTACTCTTAAAGGCAATAAATTTCACAAGGTCATAACACGTTTGTAAAATTTCAACCTTTTTTATGTTTTTGTATTTCTTTTCATTGACTAAAATCGGTTGGTAAAGTCACATGTAATCACACTAAAGGAAGACAATAGTTTTTCAACGTGCAGTGATACATGGTGCTCGTCATTGTACCAGACTGTAGCAGATTGCAGTTTCAATAGCAGCATTCACAGTTAGGGAAGTATCAAGCTATAATTGAGGGCTAGTTGGTAAAAAGTTACAGCTGAGCCAAGTAAGAGCATAAAATGCAGATCACAATATTTGTGTGATTGCTTTGTAAATCGGTGTGTACGGGAGGATAAAACAAGCGCATCAAACATAGAAACAAAGTGAACAAAATACCCGCTGATAAAGTCAACGTGAGTAGGTCTGCTGAACTTTGTTTTTGAAATTTGAGGAGATGGTGTTTTTATTTAGTATTTCGCTCTGATGCCGCTTTGAATTTTTACTCTCATGCAATACAGAGAGACATATTGCAGTTTTAAACTTTGGTCACATTACAGATTGAGATTTTACAATTTATAAATACATTCATAAAAAAAAAAAAAAAAAAAACCCAGTGGAAAAAAATGAAATGAATACACACACGAATGTATGAATATGTTCATAAAAAGAATTCACTGACCTAGTGGCAGTCTTGGAGCTGTATGAACTAATCAAAATCGCCTTACCTTGACCAGCTCAACAGAAGAATGCTGCTTACAAATAAGTGCATTATTGTTATTCTTAATCAAATTATGTGATGTAAAAATATAACATTCTGGCAAAAATAATTTGTGTACATTATGAATAAATTAAGAGCAATGAAAAGCCAATTTCCTCTTCTTCTAATAATATCAATAAATAAGGGTAAACAAAAATAAAACTGTACTTTGAGATCAGTTAAATTAATTTGTTGATTATTCTGAAGTTATGAGTTTTTTATGATAATTTAACATTTGTAACTTACACATAAAGGAATTAAAATAACATCAAACTCTACATGTTTACTGTAACAACACAGACACATTTTCATGCCGTGACTCTCAAAGTCACTTTGAATGACCTTTCGACCAGAGAGATTTCACATTTCCAACTCTCACTGACTTCGCTGAGCTAGAGTATGTGTCTGGCTCGATTTGGTCATCTGGCCTAAGTATGCAGTCTTTAGTGAACTAAAATACATAAATAATGAAAAAAGAGCAAGAGCTTGGATTAGTAGTGTCATTACGGTTGTTGGCCAACAGAGGTCAGCCTGTAGTCACCAACTGCAAGAACTTGACCGCTTTTACTTGCCATTCAGTTGGTTTCAGTTGTAGAAAGCCTGACAATAACAGTGGCTCTGATTATCTTCTCCTAATGAGAATATTTTGGACATGTTCTGCATTAAATAACTTATGTGGAATGTTATATTAGATAAGACACAACTGACTAGTCTTCAGAATAGGATCTTAAGAAATCCCAAATTTCAGGAACATTCAGAATCAATACATTGAGCCAATTGGCTGCACCCTCTGTCCTAATTGACCTTCTAACCCATCAGGAACAGTCGATGTGCTTGCCATCAGTTGTCCGAGTAACCGGCCAGCGCGTCACTCATGCATGCAGAGGAACATTGTGCACAAAATTCACAATGAAAGAGTTTTTGGAGCTACAAGTCATGATTGTTCCACAAAATTTTGTAATCTGGGGACAGATTGAAATGAGCAGCTCATTTTGAAAGGAAAACACTAGGAAATTACAGCTCATAGCCAATTAAAATATATTTTGAGAAGAATCTTTTAAGCAAGACAAGAAAAATAAATACTGATCAATCTCTCTAACTGCACATGGGTCACATTTCCATAAATTGATATCACAAATAAACAGATCG